>JAFBJS010002081.1:70283-131894 GCA_016785265.1 Paraplagusia blochii | reverse complement strand
CCGCCCCCCCCCCCCCCCCCCCGTCTCCCCCACCACCCTTCTCCCTCCACTTCCCATACTTCCCATTCCCATTAAAGGGAGACTGAGGATTGCGGAGGAAGGGAAAGGAGGAAGAAAAGCAAAAGAGCATGACTGCTCTGGTTTTCACCCCCAACCCTCCCTCCGTCCTCGTCCTAATCAAATAAAGCAGGAAGCTTCCGAGACGGAAGAGGAGTGTTTATTGATATTTGCGTGAGCTGCTTCGCCCCCTGTCCTGCTCCTGCTGCTTATTTTCTGTCCGCCACTTTCGCAAATTCTGGCGTCCTCAGTATTTTTGTCCAAAGTCAGTCTCTCACTGAAGACGGAGGCCAAAAGGCTTAAGTTTCCTTTCCTTTTTCTCACAGTAAAACATTATCTAAAGTTGAGCCACTGGGAAATTACAGCTCAGCTCCACATCTGCCTGTTGTAATGGGAGGTTTGTTGTTGAAAACAAAACGGCCTCAAATTAGGATTGATGACCATTTCAATCCAAATCAATGCTGGACTATGGAGACTTTCAGTCTGCTCGCACGGATCGAAGGACACTTGGTTGAGGTTTCTGTATAATCTGTGTCTTCCTTTTCCTGATCTCTTCAAAGCAACCGCTCAGATGCGAGACCCGGCGTGGGGCCACGACCCACAGTTTGCAGCACCACGAGTCCCGGCTTGATACTGAAAACCATTAGCTCCTTCCTCGGCTGTTTGTCTTGCCGTGTCCTGACTGTTGGAATAATAAACATTGCGGTAACAGGTTGAACTCCGGCCAAACCCTCAACACTTCCGACGTTTATAAGGTCGAGTAAAAACCCCAGAATAACCAGCGGTTGGTTTCAAGGATGTGAACGTCATCTGTGCCGCCATTTGAAGGAAACCGCCATCATTTTAAAGCCTTATGTTTTTTCACACTCCTGGTTGTTGTGATGCGCGATGTTACGTGAGGAGATTGTAGGCTTGGATTCCAGCGTTGGACGGATTCCCCGCTCAGTACCAGCGACCGATGGTCTTTCTTTGAGCCCTTGTAAAAGTAGGTTGGCGCTGCTGCAGGGATCTGGTGATTGAATGGTCGCCTGGTGAGAAGTTGCCTTGTGCAACAAAAGGAAACTTCTTTTCTTCAACTGCGTCTGTGAGAGCCTGTCTTGTTATTTTCAATGGTCCTTTTGTTGGAGGTCATTGAGAGGCGACCGCTTCATTTCCCCTCAAGCCATCCGTGTGTGTGTGTGTGTGTGTGTGTGTGTGCACGTGCTGTTGCTCTCTGACATATCACTCCTCAGGCCTTTGTGTGTGTGTCTGTGTGTGTGTCAGTGTTGTTGTGAGAGGGCAGTAATCCAAGCCCATCTACCTGCGACCCTGTGGGCCTGATCACTGGTTCCTGAAGGTCAGAACCCATGATCTCTGAGGTCCAGAGCAGATCAGTGTCCAGGGCTGCTGTCTTCATCCTGCAGCCACCATCGTCATCATCATCACATTAGACGGAGCTCATCCACCCTCTCACTTCCACCTCCCTTTCTTGTTATCAACCATCCAATCATCCGTCCATCTGTCCGTCCATCCGTCCACTCCACTGGTTCCACTCCAGAACATTTCTCCCTTTTTTCCCTCCTTTTTTAACCTGTCTCCACTAAACATGGTATTTTTAATGCAGTAACATTAAAAAGAAGTGAATGAATGAAGCCCATGTGTACATCTGGAGCTGCTTACAGAAATTGCTCCTTCCTCCAACCTTATTTTGGTCTGACTTCCTAAAATGCATCTTGAAGCAGTGAAGTGGCCTGAGTTTCTTTTTTTCTACTTTTTCTTTCATCACTTTTTCCTGTTTTATTCTGGTTGTTGAATTCATGCTGATGGTTTCGTCTCCTCTCCTGGTTGATTCGCTCCATCGTGTCGGGCTCCTCACGTACGGAGGTTTGTTGACATGGACTTGTGATTTACTGACTCGGACTCGGGCTCAGTTGCTGTTAAATCAGGGAAAAAACAACTTTCATTTTTTTATCAATTTCTCTGGAAGAGTAAAAATAAATTTAGATTGTAGTAATAATGTTGATAATAATGGTGAAGATCTGTGGCCCACACACATGTGGAGAAATATTAGGTCTGAAGAAGTGTCCTGGATGAGAGGTGATGTGTCTTCAAGAAACCTTCTCTGTCCAGTTTATTTTGGATTAAATGACCTTGATGACTGAGAACCTACACAGACATTAGTCTGATGTAATAATGATATAATGGAGCAGGATCTGAGTTCGTGCATATTTGATAAAAACATATTTACAGGGGAAATTTATTAGAAATTAAATTATTATTGTGGAAACACTTGGACTGTTTGTTAAATATTAGTTTTGAGTTTTTTTAGAGTTTTGTCTTTTAGTTTGCGGTCACATTAGAACTGTGGACAGTGTTAGTGAAGGTTAAAGACACACACACACACACTCAATCACACACACACACACTCACACACTCCAGGAGCCACAGTTTGCACTAAAAAAAACAGACGAAATAAATCAATTTTGCAATTTGGGCATCACTTCACATTAACAAGAACCAGTCTCTGTTTGACCATTAGCTGCGTCACCACAGAGTGGGGGGGTGGAACCCTAGCCCCCCAGTAACCCCCCCCCAGTACTCCCCCTGCAGCCCCCTCCCCTCCAATCCGTCACCTATTAACATATGTTGGAGTGACAAGGTCTCACCTTTAATGAGAGAAGCCAGGCTGCTCCGTCAGGCCATTAGCCTTCAGCCATGATGAGGTAGACACAGCAGCAACCCCACCCACCTGCCCCCACCCTCCAGGCCTGGTTGCTCCATTAGTTGCATTCATCCTCATAGACATGGAACAGTATTAACATTAAGGAAACTTTAAGTCAACTTTAAGTTGGCCAATCAATGAAGTAATGTCTTTGAAAATCGCTACTAATTTTCCACAGTGACAGTAATAATCAAGGATTTCTGACATTAACGTTGATTCATATCTGATTTTGTCTGATATTTAATATTTTCACTAAATTTCTGGTTACAATATCAACTTTTTCTCACCCCCAAAGTAGGATAAATGTCTTAGAACACTTTGTGATAATCCAGCAGATTATTCCAAACCCAAGATTATCAGATGAGATGACAACAACCTTCCTTGATTATACAGTAATGGCAGCTCAATGGCCTCCCTAATAATAATGCAACTCTGTTCTCTGACTTGTCCTAAAACAAATGAAAGTGTTTCATTTCAGATGTTAGGAAAGGCTCTGATCAGTTTTTCTTTTATGTCATAAAGATAATTTCTTATCCAGGAAGAACTCCAGCATCAAGAAGTTTAGTCAGAACATCATGGATCAATGATATAAACGTAGCAGGTGCAGAGATGAGCACAGAGGAAAATACTTTTTATCGTTTCCTTGAAGGACGTCCGCTGTTTTCCTTCTTTGTTTACATCCGGTCCAGTTTCTCCGTCTTCCACTTCTTCAAATCACGGCGCAAAAAGTCAAATAAAGTGACTGCAGCTCTGGACTGTGTGTCAGCAGTGAAATATTACCCACAGCAGCACCAAGTGGTCTCCGTGCTTATATTAAACCTGCTGTTTCTAGGACTAAAGCCTGAACACATGCTGCCCGTAACCACGACAACCAAGACAACAAACAACACCAGTGAATGGTCGGCCTTATCTCTGCAGAACTGGAGGAAAAAAGTTGAGGAATTTATTTCAGCAGGAAATTATTTTCACCAGATTAAAAAGACTGAGATAAGATGTTACTACAAAAGTAAAAAACAAAAATTATTAGTCGATATCGTAAAGACGGACCAGTCTGGAAACCTTCTGGTTCTGACCACAGACTCCATGTCAGTCCCACCAGAAGACAGTCCCAATAATCATGGCAGTGGTTTTGTGTGAGGGACATAAATGTCTCTGTTGTCAACACACCATCGTCCATCATTCATCATCCTGACTCTGCTGCTGTGTCTCCACATACATTTATATTCAACCCCCAGAACTCCGAACAGGGATGAGAAACGAGGGAGAGGAAGTAGAAGAAGAGTGATTCTCAACCAGTGGGTCTCAACCAGTGGGTCGCAGACCGTTTGTCAGTGATCTTTGTCTGAGGTGAAGGGAAAGGTTTACAGGACCAGCCATGATGGAGACACCAGGGACCGAAGACAGGAGACAGAGCTGGAGGTGGAGGAGTTAAAGATGCTGCTGAGATTCTCTTTAGGAGAGACAAGGATGGACAGGATCAGGAATGAGGTGATTAGAGGGACAACACAGACAGGAAGGTTTGGAGAAAAAGTTGGAGGACATGGAGGTAGTTGGAGTCAGAGTTGAAGATGAACAGGGGGAGATGGAGAAGGATGGTTCACTGTGGAAACCTATGAAAAAGAAGGGACAAGACCAGAGGAGAAGAAGTCCTTATTAATGTGAAAGTCCCTCCGTCTTCCCCTGGTCTCACCTCCTTGGTAGAAGGTAACAGTGGTTTTCATCTTAATATGATTTTCCTCAACTGTCGTATCGTTTCATGTTGTTAAATAAGTTGTAAATCGTTCAGAAATAAACGTCTCAAAGATTGGGAACTTCCCATAAACCATCATTTTTAAAATGGTCCTCCTCTGTCTCTGTCTCTGTCTCTGTCTCTGTCTCTGTCTCCTCGGTCTCTGACATGGATTTTCTCCAGCAACTGTTGAACTAATTAGTTCGGAAATCAGTCTGAAATTCCCTTTAATCAGAACCTTGTTTTTCTTCATTTTTGTCCAAACGTCGGCCTCATGAACTTGGTTTTTATCTCCTGACCCTGAACAGAGGTCAGTGGAGCAGACGGACCAACTCCTGGTCTGTGGAGCTGTGATCTGTGCAGAGGCTTTGACAGATCCCAGCTGATGGTTCTGGTCGTCCACAGCTTTGTAGACCACTCAGACATGAGGTTGAGTCAAATATCTCCTCTCACGAAGCTACTGGGATGCATTAAAACTGGAATTAGAAATTCAAAAAATTCAAAAGATACAAGATTAGTGAATGAAGATGAACTGATGAAAAAAACCTGAAACAGTTTTAACGAAAGTTTGGGTCGGCACTGGTGTCCCAGCGGTTAAAGAAGCGCACCAGGTCTCGCAGGGCTTCAGGTTCGAATCCACCAGCTGCCAGGTTGTCACAGAAGTGCTCTGAGCATAGAACCTTCTCGACCTACAGAACTTCTTGTGGGCTCTCCACCCACAGGACGGCTCACAATACAGTGCAATGTGATTTGGGTGGTGCTAGATGCAGCTGCAACCCAGCAACAAACAAGAAGAAGAAGACGAATAACGAAAGATTAACGTACAAACAAGTTCGGTCCAACATAGAAGACGAGAGAATAAAAAGACTGAGGCTAATGATCAAAGAGACCTCTGTGACTTTGGAAATTATTTTAGGAAGACATTCAAATACTTGGGTTTTAATCCAAATTCAAAATTTCCAGGTTCAATGTTTTTGTAGAAATAAAGTTTGTTTCGATATGAAATAATTCCAAATTATGGATCTGGAGAGAGAAGAAAAAATGTGAATAATTGACGCGAATTTTTTATTAATATAAAGTTTGGCCTTAATTTTTCCCCTCTTTGAGTTTTAGTTTTTCACTTTGAGATTTTTCTTTTTCTGCTGTATCTCAGTGGTTTCC
This sequence comes from Paraplagusia blochii, assembly GCA_016785265.1. Lineage (NCBI taxonomy): Eukaryota > Metazoa > Chordata > Actinopteri > Pleuronectiformes > Cynoglossidae > Paraplagusia > Paraplagusia blochii. The sequence goes on along the minus strand of JAFBJS010002081.1, from coordinate 126,246 downwards.
TGACTGTAGTCCAGTGCAGCGGTGTGAGGCCTGAGCTGTGTGTGTGTGTGTGTGTGTGTGTCCATGAGTGCGGCTGTGAATCAGCCTGTAAACAGACACCTTTATGCAGCTGGGCACTTGGCTGCAGCTCAGCTCCCTGTCAGAGAGGAGAGGAAACGTACACATCCTATCCAAATTTACATGCACAACAAGCGCTACGTCACCGCACACTGACTCGCAAACATCCATAAACACACAGATTGACTGGACGGCACACACTCTCACACAAACACACACTTCCTCACACTCCCCCGGGAGACGGACGCTGCCGTGTTTACCTCCTCGCAGGAAGTAGCAACAAACCGGCACCTATCCTTCTCTCTCTCTCTCCCTCGGCTCTTCTCCAGAGTTTTTTGTCCTGAAACATCTCAACATCAACACTTGGGCCGATTTATTTGTGCAAGGCAACAGCTCAGCCGGTTTTATTGCTCCCCTAATCTAAATCAGAGGAGGGCAAAGGGGACACGTTTCCGGACGAGCTCTCCAGTGGACACTCTGGAGAGAATGTAAACCGGCCCTGGACGCATGTGATAACAAATAAGAGATGTGCTCTGGCTGTGGGCCGCAGACGCCGATGTTTTTGTTTTCACTGCAAAGGACACGGAGGAGTCTGGATGGAGCTTCGGTCAGGAAAACACTCCAGAAGCCGTCGTCCTCTCTGTGTCTCACTGCAGAGTCGGACGTGGACTTAATTCACAGACAACAGGATGGACGCCACGGGCTGCGATCACCAACTGATAACTGTAGTTTCATCAAGGAGCTGGGCCTCCAGGAAATAATGGTCATTTTATTCTTTTTTTTTTTCTTAGTTTAGTTAAAAATATTTTTCCTGTCCAAATGAAGTGGACGTCCCAGCTGCAGGTTATTCTGTTCCACAGCAGCTCTCGTCTGTAGATTCACTCATTACGCCATAAAAATGATTAAAAATCATTATTAAATCAAAATACTTTGACTGTACATTTTAAGTACAGACTTTTTACCTTATTTTAACAGAAATTAAACTCAAAATATTTACATTTAATTATTTTTTGACAAATTGATAGATGTTTTCTAACTGTAAATCAATGGTTTTAAGGTTGTTTTTCTCCAAGGACTCAGTTATTGAAGCACAAACCTTTGAGACCAAAGTCATTGGTCAATATGTCTGAATCATTGACACTTATATCTGGACAAAAAACAAAGCAATAGTAGAACCAGCAAAAATGACCAAAAACTCATAGGAAACACAAAGTAAAATGATCGAAAAAAGTCCTGCGACCATCCTGAGGGCCGCAACCCAAGCTTTGGGAAACAATGTTGTAAAGAAACAGAAATTCTAAGACTGTCTTCTACTCCAGGTGGATGAACTCAGTCTGTTTTTGTGAAATCACTGAAATGAACAAATCTTTTTTCAGATTATTATAAATTCAACTTTCACATCAAGTTGCGGGCCGCAAAATATCCCTCCACGGGCCACAAAAGGCCCACGGGCCACAAGTTTGAGACCCGTGCTCTAGTACGTCCTGCTGTCGCAGCTCTTCACTCGTTGTGTCTTTTCCATAGTGTTTGTTGACGCCCACTCAGACTTGTGAACATGGCAGCAGAGAATGGCAGTTATTGTAACTAAGTGCTAACAGAAGGACAGCAGCCTGTCTCCTGTCTCTGTATTCGCTGGACAGTAAATATTTGGGCCCCACTGTGATACAAACCCACTGCCCTGTGACGAGGGCCTTGAACTTTTCCCACTCCCACACTGGGCTGCAGGGCTCTCACCGAGGGCGGGGGGCCGTTGGGGGCCGTGTTTTTCCCCAGTCTTGGAGATAAAAATACACCGAGTGTCTAATATATTTGTGGACGATGACTTTGAGCCTATGTCCACTTCACGTCCACTGATTCATCTGGACAAACTGGTCATTGTTAGTGTGAACCAGACATAATATGTGATTCACGTTGATAAAACTTCAAAGAAAAACATGAGGATTTTGTTTCTACGTTAGTTACTGATTCAGAGAAAGGACAGATAAACGTCTTCACTCTGGTCTCACATGGTCAACGTGGCGATAATGATCCTTGTATCTGGTATTTACTTGTTCTGTGATGACTTTAATGGACGTGATTTCATTAGTCATAGCATCGCATGTGTTTTTATCTCTGTTTTTTCGTGTTGTAACATGAAAAGACAGGTTGGGATTTCAACCATCACAGATTTTATCTGTGATTAATTCCACTTGTCCACGATTTATACCATCGGCGAATTCAAAGGTTTTCACAGCGCGTCCTTGAAGATAAATCACAGAAGACATTGAGGTTATGATGTACTTTATCTGCATTATCCTGGGTCGTTAATGTAGTATTTATTATCAGTATCATTTCCTTTCATCAATGTTTGTACGGTTTATGTAACAACTGTTCGTCACCAACATCCTGCTGCTTCAGCAGCTTCATTTTCCACTTCTGTTTCAGATGAAACAGTAAAACTTCGATTCACTTCTAACAACATCTGACACGTATTTTAAGAACGACTCCTCTCCTCAAGTTCTTCTTTTCCCCCTCAGTCCAGTAAATGAATCAAAGTCAGACACTCACCCCTCATTCTGTGTGAGCCACGGCTGGTGTGAGGGATGGGAGGAGGAGGAGGGTGGAGGTGCTGGAGTAATTGCTCCAGGGCCTGGTTGAACTTCCTGTTAAGGTGTAGGGGATAAACAAAGGAGGATGCTGGGAAAGGGAGCGGCGGTGTGAGGAGATGAGTGTCTGAGCCCAGCTTAGACATCCTCACATCCCTACTGGCTACACAACTCTCCACAGCTTTAATACAAAACACACTCTCACACACACACACACACACACACACACACACACACACTGACTTTTTTTCTTCTCTGTTCCGACCAGAGCTGAGTTCACATGAAGGAGCGGCTTTGACGTCTGCGTTCCTTTGTCTTTTGACTGGTTGGACCTGGGACTCAGTCCTGGACGTGTCTGATAGTAGAAATAATAGAAAATACAGACATTTTTCTTCTTTTTTCATGATGTTGCCAGTTGTCAGGGCTGTGATGTCACTAATACCTCGTTGCTGTGGTGGAGCAGGGACTGATGGACTGATGTTCATCAAACCATGTGCATGTGTCACTCACAGGTTCACCCGACACCATCTCGTCTAGACTTTATGACCTCATAACATGTCCAACTCAAATATTGTCTCTGTCCCACACGTTAACGTACTATACTTCCTGGTATCAGAACAACAGTGTAAATACACAAAATTGACACAATTATGAATACTACACGTGTACTGGACAAATGTGTGTCTAGGCTTGATTTGACACCTTCATTTATTAAGTGAAAATATCCTTTGATGTAAGATCTGAAGTATAGGATCAATGACCATTTCAACAGATCATAAACTAAAAAAAACGACGTATCTTTTCATTTGTCTTTTACGCCTGGACTTTTCTGCGTGTTCTCATGTTTTATTTCTTTTCATTAAATATAAAGGACTAAACTGGTCATAGGAAATGAGCGCTGGTATCCCCTTATACATTGTATATTGTTACGCTCTGAATCATTCATGGTCCACTCCAGCCATAGTTCCTCAGAGGGGTTAAAGTCAGGACTCTGTCTCGGCTATTTTAGAACTTTGGGATCATCGTCTTCATGAAGGTTCTTTATGTTGACAACGTACAGGAAACAAAATGGTCCTTGTTGAGATGACAACTTAATTTGTTAATCTTTTGATTGTTTGTTCAGCTGTGAAGCTGCTGATGTTGTTCTACGATGGAGCAAAGATAAAAAAATCAACACCTTTTTGAAAATGTAGTAAAATTTCCACCCGTAGCTTTGTTTTGATGCCTGGTTCCACTTAAGGACATGAAAACCCTGAAAAATTCAATGACCAGGAGAACAGTGGATCCTGGAATCACTGACTTTGTCCATACGATGTCACAGCTGCCATGGATTTTGACAATTTATCATTTATTCTTTTGACCACTGATGTTTTTCTGTTACTGTTCTGCTCTTTTGTCAACTCTATAATGATGACGATGATTTTCTCTTCTTTTCCATGTGTCGTTTTCCCCCTGTCACCTGGTCTGCTGCTGGAACAGGTGAGTGTCTCATACTTTCATCTTCTCAACAATAGTCCACACTGTTCCCCGGGTCGACTCCCTCCTTCCCTCCCTTCCCCCCCGTCCTCGGTTCCTGTGTTGGACCCTCCACTCTCTGACCTGAGACCCTCTCTTCTGTCCTGACACCCTGTCATTATTTCAATCAAATGTAATTACCAGCCCTGTCCTCAACAGGACAATTGAATTTTGTTGACTGCTCTTTTTTTTTCTTGTACCCAATTGGCCCCGCCCCTAACCCAGCCCTCTCGGCCCACCACTGCACAACACACAACAACTGTCCTAGACAAGAACGTCTTAAAGTCAGGCAGGCCTGTGGGCCCGAGGAGCCAGGAGGGGTCAAGGATTGAAAACACACATTGTACTGAGTGGTTGATGGAGGGGGACGGGGACGGGGACGGGGGGGTCAGAAGACAAGGGGGGTGTGAATAGAGGGGGGGTCTGATTGAAGTGTTGAGGGAGGTTTGTGTTTGGCCGGTCTGGATGGTGCAGGCGTTCTTACGCTCCAGACGTGGGCGAGGCCGGGGGTCCGGGGTTAAAAGACCGTGTGAGGCCTGTGTGGGACGAGGTGTCCAACTGACCGTCTTTTGTGCAAAGTGTCAAAAAAAAGATGCTTCAACGAAACACAGGCCGTTTCTGCGGCGGCTTCAGAATAAGAGCGCACAATACAATTTGAGATAATTTTGTGTTTATGTGTGTGAAGCTGAAGCTGAATAGACTCCTGTGTTGCAATCAGTGGGCCGTGCCCCCCCCCCCAGGGAGGGGGGCAGGAGACATGGAATAAAGACTGTAAGTGTTTTGAAGATGTGGCCACTGCACCACAGCTTCTTTTGCCCCCAGGGCGGCAGGAAAGATCTCACAGATCTGTCTTCTGCCCAACACACACACACACACACACACACACACACACACACACACTTTCCCAAGCGTCAGGATTCCTTCCTGTAACTTTGAGTGACCCCCCCCCCACCCCCCCAGACCAGACCAGACACACAATAACCCGGCAGATCCCTCAGCAGCCCCCTCAGTGTCGGAGGACTTAGCTGGTGTCTGAGAATCTTATGACTTGCCTTCAGGTAAACTGCAAGTATGTGAACAAGAGACGAGGTCAGCTCTGAGAGGACGTCCCCCGTCCTCCCCCTGTCCCTACACTACCTACAGTACAGGACAGAAGTTCCCATTCAGTGTATTTCCTTTATTTTTATGACTATTTACGTTCCAGACGACTGTTATTCAATGTCCATTTTGAAACCATCTCCATTGGGTTCTTCTTCATTCCATCAGAGATGGTTTGGGGTGAGTTGGACCACAGGGTGAAGGCAGGAGATCCAAGATGTGCCAAGTATCTCTGGGAACTCATAGACTGTGGGAAAACCTTTCCAGTAGACGACTGTATTTTTTCAACTTCTTCTCGAATATAAGATATATTTTCTGTTAAGTTTATGATTCCACGTGTTTATTCATAGTTTTGACGCCGTCCATGAGAATCTAAGATTCATATAAAGGAGAGACATTGGATGAGAAGGTCTGTCCAAACCTTGGCCTGTACTGTCTGTAGGTACAGTGTCTCAACAGAGAGAGACAATAAACACAGGACGCATCAACAAGACCGGGAAGTTCAGGCTGTGAACTAAACATGAATTGTTTATGTTATCGGTGCGGGAGGACGATGGGGGAGGACGAAGGGGGAGGACGAGGTTTGGGAGGTGCATATACCCAGTGTGGTAAAAACACGAGACCAGGCCGAGTGTGGTCTGCATGTGGTGCCTCCCGCTGCTCCGTCTGTCCTTGTATCTCAGTGTGGACAAGCGGAGCAGCGTCTGTCCCCAGACTGAAGTCCAGGGAAAATGAAACAGGAAAGACATTAACATTTCACAGCCACCTTCACTCCTGTTCTGTCCTTCCTCACCCACTCGTTGTCTTCTACTTCTGTTGATGCAGCACAGTCACAGCCTGACAGTAGATGTGGCATCTACGTAGGGTTGATTGGTATTTCATGTTCATGTTTATAAAGTTCACTTCCATTTAATGTCAAACATTTTCACTTTATCACAAACTGTTTAAATCTAAGGACAAACCAGGTGTTTTAATTGAAGAGAGTGTTGACTGTCCTGCCTGCAGTCCAGATCTGAGACAGTCAGAAGACAGTCAGACGGTTGTTGACAACATGAACCAGTGATTTTTTTTCCTGCGTCAACAAACTGGATCACTGACATTCCTTGGATATCTAGAAATCTTAGGCCGGAAAGAGATGTTGATGTGGAATTTATAAGGACAACCGTTAGTCATGGTTCCATCCTGTGGACTTATCTGTCTTTGTCCCCGTGTTTCTGTCCTTAAACAGTGCAGTGTGTGACGGTTAATACAGTTCAAAGCAGCTATATTCAGTCTGAGCTGCAGTAAAGTCATTAGGACTCATAAATAACAGGGTCTGAGGAGGGTTTTCTTTTTTTTTCTCCTTCTTCGCTCAGTTTCTTTTTGGTTTTTAATTAGAGACCGTTCAGACGTCCAGGCCAAAAATAGTCGGTGCTGTGACCAGCCCTGACCAATGGCACTGTTTGCTTTAGGAACAACATTAACACCCAGCGTACATAGGTTAAGAGCCTTTACAAAGTACAGTGTGTGGTCAGAGTGAGGGATTTGTTCAAATTAGGCTCTTAAAGATCAAGTAACATAAGTGGAAACAAATGTGGATTTCTCTGCCATGTTTTTCTTCTCCTTCTCTGCCAAAGCCCTGGGTTTCAAACGGCTCATGTCTCAACTACTGAGCAAAAATGAGACGTTAAATGAGACTCTTTTCCTCCTTCTTCCCCTGAGCTTCATGTCAGACTCTTAAAGTTCAGCCTGATGAGACACCTCATAGTGTTTAGCTAAGGCCCACTCTGGCGGCCTCCATGTTGTCCCCTGTGAGAGCGTGTGGGAGGGACAAGTTATGCCTCATGCGCAATGTCCATTGAGTTGTCTGCTGTGACATGGTAATGAATGGCGGTCAGAGAAACAGTGTCCTGTATCAAAGGGCCGAGCTAACACGCCTTTCTCACGGAGTTGGAAAAGTGTCCCTTTGTCACCGCGGACGCCTGCTCTCCACTCCCAGCATCTCGCAAAATATGGGCCATTGTTGAAGAAGCCAAGTCCGGTTACAACTCTGAAATGACAGCATTCCTGAAGTCAGCAACACCAACTCTGGGATAATACGATTACTTCCACCACATTTTCCCACTTAACGTTTTCTGTCTGCGTTTGTCAAACTAAGATTTTAGCTGAAGTTTTATTTTACACCTTGTAACAACAGTGTTTCCAGTGAAGGATTTTTATCTTTGTGACTTCTGTCTTATAATTCTTTCGAATTTTCCTTCATTGTTTGAAAAGAAACTTAGACGCTGGTTGAAATCCCGTTGCTCAGCTCTACTATTCCTAGTGGAACGCATTATATTTCCGCAAGTTGAAGTTTTAGAAATAGCAGAGACAAGATCGTTTAGCTTTAAATCTAATTTCTGTGCAGAGGTCTGGAGACGCAGGTCTGTAGTTGAACTCTGTGTTTTACACTTTTATTTAATCCTGTTGTCACTGTTATGGTTGGTGGTATTTTATCTTCATTTTTCAGCTTCTACTGCAGAAAAGTTCACTGTTCACTTAAACCTTTCAACTCAATCAAAAAAAACCCAAAACCCCTTCAGTATAAACACACACTGACTTGGTTTTATTAATAACCAGGAATGGTTTTTGATCCATTTGACAAATCAGTAGTAACTAGTAAAACTGTGCCGTAAACCAAACACTTTCTCGCCTCCGTCCTGAGACTGAATGCGTTGGTGAGTGAAACATGAAGTGAAGCAGCAGAGAATTTATTTATAGGTTTCTAAAAGCACAGAGGAGCAGAAACTCTGGGCTGAGTTCTGATGTGTTTGGAAAAGAAGGAAACAAAACCTCTCACACCAGGACTTAGTTATTTTTATCACTTAAGTTGGTTCCTCACCCTCAGGACACTGTAAAAGCTACGTTGCTCGTCTCCACCCTCCTCGGCACACAGGTGTGGAATGATCTTGTACTTCTCTGCCAACGCTGACGTGACAGATCAGCACCAGGTTTCTGACCCGCCGTCCCTCGTCTTCTTTGTTTCATGTCGTCACCTCGCGTTGCTTACTGACGCTTTGGTGCAAATTCCAGTCGTCCTCCGTCGCTCGTCTGTAGCGTAATATTGCATACATCGGATCACTACACCCGACGCTAACAACTGCACTGATGAAGTCAGCACCTCTCAACATTTCACCCCTTAATGGAGTCTTCACTGCCTTTGTCCTTAACCATCCATTTCCATTAATTATTCAGAGGGAGAAAGGAAAACCGTTTGAGTGGGTAACACTGATCCAGTGTACTCAACCAATCTATGCAGTGTAAGTAATAAAATACCACACACTCAGACGACACAATAAAAGAGATGGAGACAGAGGAGATGCTTGTTAAAAATGTAAGTAGACGGAAGTTACCCAGAGACAACACAGGGAGGCGGACACGGCGGCTCAGGGAGTCAAAAGACACAGCAGCGACATCTTAGTGTCTGGGTTAATCAGCGAAACAGGCCGATAGCAGCTGGTGCTTCACTGTACCCGCCCGCTCCGTGGAGGACGCCTGTCTCGGCAGAGGCTGACTCCATGTGATGCCCCCACAGTGTGGCAGAGTGATGCTAATTGGGATTAACGCCCGTAGAGCTAAAGTGACACAAGAAATTCCTGGGACACTTTCCACACTGTCACACCCCCCCCCCGAGTCCTGGGAAGATGCAGGGCAGGGACGACACACGGATACAGGAAAAGACCGTGGACAAATGGAGACGTTTGAGTTAAAGCAGAGAGTTTGTTGATAAACTTCCTTCTGTCCTCCTGGACTCGGTGATGAGTCGTGGTTCTTGTTGTCACCAGATTCAGATTCTTCAGTTTGATTAACCAGAGCAGCCGCTCGATATGAAAAGCGCAGGTTGGTGAAATGATGATTTAGGAGGGAGGGGTTTTTCTGAGGTATTAGATCCATGAACTGGGAGTGCTGTATTGAATATTTTATCGACTGTCTGCTTGCCCAGCGCTGACCTGCCTGACATGCTAAGTTCCCGGCTCGCTGGAGACGCCACGTCGCTTCGCATCAGCCCAGCCACCCGTGAGGCTCCCCTGCATTTCCTGTGAATAAACTTGCACACAGTGGGGGAGGAAGAGAGGCCGGGGCACGGGGGCACTGAGATGAAGCGCACACATAGTCGCACACATTCTTTCCCCCAAGAACAACACACAACCTTGGCTACAGTATGAACTCCCTCGGTCAAAGCCCGATGAATCCTCTGAAATCACCCAGTGACTTGAGTCCACCTCAGACCTGCTCCTTTTTAATTACAGCGTCGATGTCCGTGAAACTGGTCTCTGCTCCATCATGTTGACCTGGTCTCTGAGATGATCCAGGAGCAATCATGGTTGTAGCAACTGGCAAAGACACTTGGATGACATGACATCATCATTATGGTGGTGATGATGTCATTTGTTTTATTCTTTCTATACATGTATATTTACATTACATTGCATTCAATATACTTAATAACACAATTTAATTCATTTAATATATATAACATTCATTTACACCTAAGTTACTCAATTAATGGTAAAAAAGATTTTTTTTATTTTATTTTGCCCCAGCAAAGGCCTCCAAACCACAGGAAACAGGTCAGCGACCCACTTTTGGGGCACGACCCACCAGTTGAGAATCACTGTTCAGTTGACTTTTCTTTAAACTGGTTCATCAACAGTTTCAATATTCAGCTGTGATCACATTGACGATGTCACTGCGTTTATATATAAATATATGGTGACGTTATCTGGTCCACCTGGAGGAGGTTGGTTGAGAAGATGTGAGCAGACTTTTTCTCTCCCCTCCCTCTCAGCCGTCAACACCCCCCGCGTCTCCACCCTCACCTCCACCCACCGTCTCTTGCTCATTACTGGCACTGGGGCTTCCTAATGTGTCAAACTCAGCGGGGTGGAAACGTCAGCCAACGGACTTTGGTCCCTCAACGGTCGTCCTTTATTCATGGCAACTGTGGCCTGGACGTTGTAGCACAGAGACGGGAGGACGGCAAAGCCCCGGGAAGTGACGCAGAATCAGGGTCAGCCTGTGTTTTAGGACAATCGGGAGACAACGCTGTCGGTCGAGCGCTTTACTCACATCTGTTGACGATAATGAAGACAGTAATATGTCAACGTCCAAATTTATGGCAATTTTCCTTAAAGCTCCAAGACTGCTTCCTCTAGAGGGCGCCACAACAGATCAACAACAATGATCTGAACTACGTGTTTTCCTTGAGCCGATCCATAAAACAAACCTCACATCCTGGTTGTTGGGTTTTCACACACATTTCCATGGTGGTCAGTTAAATAGATCACCAATAGAAACATTACTGCGTAGTTTGATGAGTGCCTAACAGTATGAGGTCATGGGTTTGAGTCCCAGTAGTGACCTGATTGGGTGTTTTCTGTGTGTTTGTCCTGAGTTCATAAACAGACAGATTCATGTCCAGTTGATGGCTTGTCTCTGTATGAAGCCCTTTGGTGGACTGAAGGACAGTCCAGGGCGTGTCCCACACTCACACTAAGAATTCTGGGATTTGTTTCAGCCACTGTGCGACCTTGAAAATGATGAGTGATGATGAGCATGTAGGATCAGGTCCATCTTGGTCTTTGCATCCAAAAATAGTTACATCAAGGGCATGGAGTAGGTTTCTTCATGAAAGTTAACCATTCATGAGAAGAAGCTTCGATCAGAGGTGACGTGTCTTTAAGGAATCTAGTCCCTGATGATGGAGGAGTTGTGGAGAAGTTGTCGTATGTGTATGATGTTCAGGTGGAGTCACATGAGTGAATGTCCAGGACTTCTCTGACTACAGCAGTTTGAGCATTAACCGTGAGATCTTGTCATTTCTTTCTTTTTACTTAAAGTCCATTTTTCAAAGTCCTTCTTCCTTCTCTTCCATCATGGTTCCACTCGCTCCTCACTCCTCCTTCTTCATCTTCTCTCTGTTTTCTCCTCTCACGACTGTCAGAAAAAACCTCCAAATGTGTTTGTTTTGCTTCTCATTTACCAAAAAACCCCAACCACAGAAAACCGATGAGATGTTTTATAGTTTGTCCTGCAGTAAAAAAGATTCTTTTTTTTCTTTGAGATGAAGTTTGAGATTCTCCAGCCCAGGGTGTGTTCCTTCCTTCACATCACAGCCCTTTAATGCAGAGAAGTGGGAGAAACTGTTGAAGATCAATGTTTTCATCCACTTCACTTCTTAGTTTCATGTTTAGATGGAATTATTTTCTCCAACTTGTGATTTGATGTTATGATCTAAGCGTCATTAGTCCAAGGTTGAGTTGTCCGTCCAGATGAGTTTGTTTTCTTGGCCTGAACTTTGGTCCACACCTCCACCACCTCCACCTCCACCTCCACCACCGTCTGCCCTGTAACGATCCGCCCTCAGTAACGGTCTGTGTTCAGGAAGCTGCGTATAAATAGTGAATGAGATGGACTGACACTTACTCCACATCCAAGCTGGACTAGCAACAATGAAATGGGTCCTGGAGATGTTTTTATATGGACATAAATAATTGAATTTGCCACTTAACCTCATCTCCTTCCCTTTGTATTATCACTATTCTGCATGTACATATTGTATGGCTGCCATGTGATTAATGTAACTCATTGTTTATTTAAAATCATTGTATTTTTATGCAGTTTCACCCTTTTTGTGGGAGACGAGGCCCTGGTGGCATCAGAGAGGACAGGGATGGACATTGACTAGAACAGATCAAATCTGACAAAATAACAAATATTTTTTAACTCATTTTCACCCTTGGTGACTTGAAGTTGATTTTATAGGTGTAGGTGAATAAGTAAATAAAATATAATCTTTCTGGACACAACACTTGTGTCTTCAGGATTGTCAACACTCTTAAGACGAGGTGCAGTGGAAACTCCTTTTCCTTACACCTGATAGTTAGAAACAATGTTCTCAGAAATCAGTCTTTCTGCAGCGTTTCCACACTTTCTCCTTGTCTTTGGTGATTTTCATCAGGTATCATGACTTGACCGTAGTATGCATAGATTAGATTTTAGTCTAATAAAACTGTAAAATACAATAAATTCTTGTTTTTCTCTGTTGTAAATGTGAAAAACATTAAAGGTTATATACTTTATTCATATTTGAAGAAACATTATTTGGAAAAACATAGATATGTATTTTTTACTTTAATAATTCTAGGAGCGAGCAGATTTTGGCCTGCAGGCCCTATATTTGACACCAGTTTTCTAGATGGTGTCCAGATTGTGTATTGTAGGTGTACGGCTCCTCAGAGCAGCGGTGCTCTGGGTCATTGGAGTCTGGTCCTTGTCTGTCGTTATGAAATGTTTCCAGGTTTTTATTTATTTCTACTTGAGTCAGAAACTCATTTGTTTTCCAACCAAAATAATTGTTGCAGCATCAAAAACCTGTTGTGTTGTCGTTGGAATTACACGTTCACTACATTATCTTTAATCACACATTTCACTGCGAACACGCTGAAATACACGGTTGCATCAGTTCAGCTCTCAGCGCTCAGAACATTTATATTTTTAGGGATTTCAAACCAACACAAACAACCGTCTCCAGTCTCCTGTGGTTGCGTTGAAATGGCGTCCTGCCGACTGCAACGACACGGGCTGCGGCGACTCTTCCTCCTCTCTGTCATTTTATCTTCCTCGTCTTCCCTACGACCACAACACATTTCCCTACACCCTTTAGAACAACATGCTCGGACAAACACCGTTCCCTACTCAGGAGGTGTCCCAAACCAGCTGCCACGGAACCAACACCGCCGCCTGCCCGCCCGCCCGCCGCCGCCTCCGCCACCGTGTGTCAGAAAGCCATTAAAAGCCAGCCTCCAAAATGCATTCTCAGCTCAGCCATGTTGCTTCTTCTCTCAGGCCATATTTAATAAATAAAACCACTGGCACTCTGAGTCTGGGTGAGAGGATGCAGAGTGAGTGAGAGTGAGTGAGAGTGAGAGTGAGAGTGAGTGAGAGTGAGAGGGTCACTATTATCTCTCGCTAAAACGCTGCAACTGTTATTCAGCCGCAGGTCTGGACTTTAAAAGGGCAACACGGTGTGTGCAGCGGCAGTGAACGTGCGGGAGAGTGTGTAAAGTAGGTTGGTTTTTAAAAGGTTTAGAGGAGAGAAGGTCAGGTGATGGAGAGAGCGTTAACATCCACCCTCTCCTCCGCTTTCCTGCCACATCCCTCCACCCTGCTCTTCCCCTCAGCCGCCCATGAAAGTTTGATGTCGGAATTAGGTTGTTGACTCATCTTGCACCTCCGTGCTCATAGTATTGACAGGCTGCCAGTGCAGAGCTGGGCGGCCTGAGATAACCACTGAGCATGTCCTCCCTCTCTCCTCCCATCCTCTCCTCCCATCCTCTCCTCCTGTCCTCTCCTCTCTCCCTTCTCACCCTCACTGTCTCACTTTCTCTCCTTTTGCTTCACCATCAGCCCGCAGCGTCAGAAGTGTTTTAACAGAGCTTTAATGGCCTCGGCCCCCAGCCTCACTTCCAGCACACGCTCACTTAAATTCACGGACACACACACACACACACACACACACACACACACACACTGTGGGTTGGAAAAAGCTTGTTGGTGGTGGAAGAGAAAGGATGAAGTGTTGGAGAGAGAACAGAGAAGGAGAGATGGCTCATTCTGCTGATGGAGGGTGACATGCCCTCCTTTTCTCACCCTCACCCTCACCCTCACCCTCGCCTCTCAGCCTCCCTCCTGCTCACTCCCACAGATCTGTATGGCCTACGACCCTGTTGGACTTTGACCTTTTGCTTTAACTCAGTGTCTTTCTGTCAGTCCCAGCTTTTATTGGTCTACAGTAGGACACCTGATATGTTACTTTTCCAAGTTCCAAGTATGAAATTATTACAAGATTTTCTTCATGACGAGTTCTCAACCGAGTTCCTCTTTCCCACCTGCTACTCTGTCTCATTGTCTCCCTGTCTCACTCACTGTCCCATCCCTTCCTCTTTCTTTTACTCTCTCTTTCTGCCTCTAAAAATCCAGTCTTCTCTCCAGGTTCAGTGACCTAAGGCCTCTCTCTTCACTCTCTCTCTTGGTCATTTTACTCATTTTCACAACAATAATATAATATATTTTCTTGATTGTTATTATATTATTTAATACCTGGTTTCACTGATATATTACCTGAAGAATTCCATGAACAGGAAAACAGTGAATCCCTGAAAGTATTTATGTAACTATGAAGGAAAACTTGGAAAATGTCTAGACATCAGCTCTGTAATTAAACTGTGATGAGCTGCTGCTGTTGTTATTGTCATAAATGCCAAACAAATGGACATTTAATGGAATCAGAAATTAAAATGAAGGAGAAGCAGGCTGGACAATGACTGTATTTGACTGGACTGGAGTGAATTCATTGTTTTATTTGATTGTTTTTATTAAAGAATAAATGTGATTTGGCCTTAAGTGAATTGACAAGAGCAATTGTTGACGTTACTCTGTGACCTTTTGAAGAAGTTGTTAAAGTTTTTCACCTGATCTTTGACAGTTGTTGGTGGAACTGGACCTCCATGGTCAGAGGTGTTGGTCAACTCCAACTCCAGCAGTAACAGTAACAGTAACGGTAACAGGTCTCAGACAGTAAAACCCAGACATTGTTTTGCATTAAGGCCAACAGAAATTTGTCATCTCTTGATGAGGTTCCGTCCTGACTCATTCTTTCCTCCTCCTCCTCCTCTTCCTCCTCCTCCTCCATGCCTCTTTGGGTTCCTCACTGTGACACATCCTCACTCTCAGCTTCAGACTCTGTGAAAGTGTGTGTGTGTGTGTGCACGCAGGAGTTCAACTGTGCACGCTGGGCCCAGCCAGAGGCGACGCTCATTAACAGAGTTTAGCCACACAGGCGCTGAATGGGTCGGCTTGTTGACACACACAATGGGATCAGCTCCCTTCAACGCACACAACACACACACGTACACACACAAATGTGAGTCATGGCTCCAGGTTGACGCGTCATGCCCCCTCAGCAGCCACCCTCCACCCACCACCCTCCACCCCACCCACCGTCACCCCTCGTGCTTTCCAGCTTTGTGTGTGAGTGTGTGTGTTAGTGATTACAACACTTGTACTAAAGTCGCTCCACAGAGTTGTTCACACACCGGCCCGACAGGAGACGTTGATTCCAGACTCTAAACCCTGTCGTCCCCCGGTGATGTCAGGTGGTGTTGTCCCTTTAAGGTCTTGCTGACGCTGCTATACGTTCAGTAATGAAATAATCAACACTAATGTGCAGTAAACTGGGCCGACTCTGCTGATTGGTCCGTTGACTCTGTCCTGGTTCTTCTGTCACATGGCAGTCGCACAAGGCTCTGTCTTGTGGTTCCGTCTCTGCCGGATGGGACACATCAGCTCCAATTTGACCCATCACCGCCTTTAAGAAAATTCATTAGGACCTCGTTAGGAATGAAAGGCGTCTGTGTATCAGGACCAGGGGCAGATGGGAGATAAGTTCAGGCCACCAGGGGCAGATGGGAGTTTTAGGAGAAAAGTTAGTTTGTTTGAGTAAATAGTTCTCAAATGCTTTTGTTAGAAATAAAAAAAAACTTTTTTTTAAAGTTTGGATGGCTTTATCTGCCCTTGGGTCTTGGTTTGCCTATGCCTGGTCTAGTCTAAGTGAAGAAGATCTTTGGATCTTGTCATGTTTCTTTGTATGTGTCTTTTTTTCTTCTCTGATCCCGGTAATCACTGTGTCCACAAAGGATGTGAGGGAACTTGACTAGGTTCTCCACAGTGTTTTTAAATGCAAATAGGTACAAATATATCAGAATATAAAAAGTATTGAATGAAATATCTGACAAGACATGTGATTTTTTACTTTTTTACTTTTCAACATTCATCCTGTGGCCTGTATTTGGATCTTTTAGCGGGCCTGTTTTGGCCCCGCGAGCTGTATGTTTGACACTGCTGGTGTGAATGATAGTTTGTCTCAGGAAGTCACTCTGGGATGAACCATGATGACAGGTTTCAGTGTAGTTTCCAAAAGGGATGTTCTTCATATGTCCTAGTTATGAATAGAACAATATGTGGACAATTCTCTATTTAATATGAATGTCCAATAATATCAATCAGCCATTATGATCACCTTAATGTTAACATAATTGTGTAGTATTGTGCAAAGACAAGACCAGAATTTTGCCAGATTTACTGGACTCATACACGAGGTCTTGAGAACAAAAGTTGGTGTCAGATTTACTTCTGGTTACAATAACTTGTTTTCTGGGATTTTGTACAGAACTTTTTCCACTTAAGAGATTTAAAGCAGGATTTTTCTTTGATTCTAGGAGACAATCATGCATTTGCAGACATCAAAACCGTCTGACTTGTACAGCAGAGTTCTGTTTAAATTAGAACTGAATCTACAGACATCTATATTGGCTCCTTTGCTGAGGTACAGTGAGCAGGTTCCAATCTTCATTTCTGTGAAATCAAACACCGAGGCAGCAGAGACGTACACAGAGCGACCGTGCAGCAGAGACCACTGTGTAATCAGGGGCTGAGGAATTCCACAGTGGCCGCAGATGTTATTTCTACTCTCGGAGTTTTGATCCGCATTGTTTCTGATCTAATTTTATGAGGTTCATTTACCTCTGCAAACCCGTGTGTGCAACCACTGGTGTGGAGTGTCAGTAAACAAATAGAAGCTGAGTCTGGAGCAAGTTTACAGCAGGAAAGTTCCCCTTCATTACAGCGTTGAACGACAATGAAGAAAAGATAACGTGATGTTGCAGTGAAGTGGAGTTCATGTTACAAACAAGATCTCAGTCTGATCAGGGTTTTTCTCATGAACCATTTCTTGCTCAAATACCTTGAAATTTGTTTCCATTTGTTTGGTTTTTTGTTTGTTACTGAATCCCACATTTACCCAATGAAATGGAATCAAAGTTTTTTTTTTTTGCCCAGTCTCTACAGTACATTGCATTTCTCTGCTCTGGTTTTGTTGTTGTGCCATCATCTGGTCTTTACCGGGTTGAGGGTGGAGCAGTCACCACAACCTTCACCCACATCACACCGTAGCAGGTGAGGGGCCCACAGGAAGATCTTGTCCAGGAGGAGAACCCTGGAGTTGCACAACACTGGCAGAGACGGTTCATAAAGTTCTCTTGGACCGAGTTTTTGCTTTAGTGTAGAAGCTTGTTTTGTGGTGAGACAGATCACTGGTAGCTTTGTCTCATACTATTGGTTAATACATACTTACCTGGTGTAGTACTGGTTAACTGATCCTGTTCTTCTGCTGCTCTCTCTGATTGGCTGAGTCCTCGTGGTGTCTCTCATCATCTCTTGTCTGTCCACTGCTCTTGTGTAGAGAATAGTCTTGTCTTCACTTTGACATGTTTTAGATGCTGGTGAACTAATAATTCCCATAACTTCCTGTTCCTCTTGTCTGTGAGAAGTTGTTTAAGCAACAAAACAAAACTCTTCTTCAATTTATCAACATTCAATTTGAGTTGGACCATAGTTCTATTGTTGGACGGTCAACATGAACCAGTTCCGGTCCACTTAAGGGAAGTTCTAATATGTAATTATTCAAAGTTCATGACAAGTTTATCAGATTCTTTTTCTTTGCAAACCAACATATTAAGGTCCAAGGCTGAGGTGGTTCCAAACCAACCCTAAAATCCACTTCTCCACAGCTCGGCTCAGTCTGTATTGTTGAGCCCAGAACCAGACAGCAGCCCAGGAAAGAGTGTTAAAGAATAGAAACTATGACAAAGAGTTCTAATGGTCCTTATTGGAGCAGCTGTGGACTCTCAGATTTACACGTATTTGTCAGGACGTATGGTCTGTACTGTGTCTGTGGTGTGGACCATGGTCCTCCTCATGTAAATGTCCTTGATTGACACTGAATGTACGTCACAGCTACAGTCTAGGGCTGTGGCTAATGGTGGACCCGGGGTTTGATGTGGCCAAGTCAGTGTTATTGGCTTTGCATCATTACAAAAGCTCCTTAATTCAAACCAGATCATGTGATTCACAGGTCACGTGACTCCACATTACAGCCAAATACAGACACATATTTGTTGAGTATTGTCTTCTCTGTCCTTTCTTCCCAACTCACCTATTTGAAGATACAATTTTATTGTTTGTACTATGCCAGTGTTGGCGCCCTCAGGTGGTGGAGGATGGTATTCATATCCATGTGACTGACATGTGAATCCTGTGAATTTTTAACTTCTTCCATCCTTATGTTCTGGTAGAAATGGATTTGTTTTTGAATGTTTTACAAAATTTTCTACATAAAGATTTTGCTCAAAGTCCACAAACTTCTCAGGCCTCAGTTTTTTAAATAATTGTATCCTCACAAATGTTTTGACCTGAGTAGACCTGTAGGGGGCAGAAAAATATGCCACACAAGATGGAAGGAAGATTGTGGCAAAGCAGTCAGAGTGGAACCATGTCACAAAGTGAGGACAGTGTTAAGGTGTGTGTGTGTGTGTGTGTGTGTGTGTGTCCAACGTTCACTTGGATGTAAATTCTTCAGCACCACAGGGAATGTTGTTAGGATTCCTGCAAAGTGGAACTGTTTGTTCCTATACACACTTTAGTCTGATTACTGGAGTGAAACCACTGCTGCCTCTCTCTCTCTCCCTCTCTCTCCCCCCCTCCCTTATCTCCCCTCTATCTATCACATTCCTCCCTTTGATCAATGCCAGGGGCATGTGTGGTCAGAGCCGATGTCTGACTGTGCGACTGAGATTATGGACGTGTTATCATGTGCACTGTGTGCTGGTGTGGCGAGCGGCCTTTGTGTGGATACCAGATTGGCCCGGCTTTGATCTCCCATGCAGTGTTGTCTTTGAACTGGAGAAGTGAGTCTGACGGAGGCTGGTGTTGGAGCAGCAGAGGCTTCAGCTGATAAGGCAGCAGTGAAGGCAGAGCTACAGTCACAGTGAGAGGAGAAGTCGACCTCCATCAGAACATCCAGAACAAACAGGGTCTTCATGTCAGATGGAAACTGAACTTCAACTGTGTCATTAAGGAGAAAACAGAAGCAACATTTTCTTTTTTCTCTCCAAAAAAACCCAAAAGTTTGATAAAAAGCTGCTGTAAGTGTTGGAATTTAATCCACACTTTTAATTAATCTCATTCTCAGGGATTAATTGGGATTATTTTTATAATAGCTCAGTCTTTGTCCATGTCTTATAAATAGTCACCTATAGCGCCATCTGCTTGTTGAGACAAATCTTAATATCATAAATAAGTTAAAGAAAAAAAGATAAAGACTGATGCACAGTCTGCCTTGTCTATGGTGTAAATAAGTGATCTGACACAGTCAGGATCTCTAGGTTGTCCCCAAGGTCCATCATAACATCTCTGCAGCAGCAGCAGCTGATGGACACAGGATTCTCCATGGCCAGATCTTCCCCACCTTTATTTGAAACCAGGTGAATTTCAACCAGAACCGTTAGGGTTGAAACAACTTCATCCACCTTATGCATCACAGGTGTTTTGACGACACAGCATGAAGGTCAGAGCAGAAATGTTGGGTCATCAGGAAGTTCAGACACTGGATCACACTTGTTGCACGGAGCTGTGGAGTTGTTTCATGGTTTATTCCCATTGGACGTGTCACCAACTGCTTCTCATTTAGGACATCAGGCCTCGCTGCTGCAGTCCTGACCTTTCTCCTCAGGCTTTTATGAGGCGACCATTAACTCCCCGCTGGCTCTCAGTGGACGGCTGGTCAAATTTTACTGCACGATGACGGCGAATAGTGGAGTTGGAGAAAGTCTCAGCCTCCATTATCATTAGGTCGACTGTAAGGAGCCCAGTGGGCGCCATCAGACCAGGTGGTGTAGGTGCAGATGTAGGTGTAGGTGGTCGTGACCAAGTCAACCCTGTGACTGGGATCGCAGATTAATCTGCCACACTGGTCCAACTGAGCTCATGACTGTAGACGTATTAACTTGTCTGAGTTGGACCAGGAGGTTTGAAAAAGATGGGGACGTTGTCTTCTTCAGGGACAAAGTCCCTGACTGTCTGTGACATCAGAGCTAATGAAACCATCTTTAGTGATCTCTAATAATATTAATAATAATAATAATAATATTAATAACTAATATTTTCTGCCCAAAATTGCATAATTAGGTAAATTTAATTATTGTTTTTTTCCGCTCCGATAATAAAAATCCTTTATCACTAACGCTTGCATTTGCCAAATGTGCTGGAATCATATTGGAGGTCACCTTAGTTTTGGGGCAAACAATCAGAAGTTAAGTCTTATGTCAAAATCCCATATCAGGAAAAGTTAATAATAATGATCCCCAGTTATGACTTTATTGTTAACATTTTTACAAGCAGAATCCAAACAAACAAGTGATAAACCCTCACATTTAAGAAAGAAATTATTATTTTTGAGTCAGAGATCTTCAAATTTTCCTGAAGAGCCTGAGAACTGAGAGCGATGACTGACCTTTCTCTCTAAAATGCAGGATGGCATTTGAAGTCCCCAGATCTCTGAGTGCTCACACCCAGGCACTTAGCTCCATGTCACTTCTCTCACCTCTTTTCTCACCTTTTCACAAAAATGGCCTTAGCACCAAATGAAAAGGTGGGATCACAGCCTTGGAGGAGCTGCTGGACATGTCCACAGTCCCAAAGTGTGTCAGTGAGGACTGTTGTCCATTTGATAGAGTGACCCAGACTGACCCTGCAATAATGGGATGATGGACTGTAGGAATTATTTAGCTTTTTTTTCTCTTGCTAACTGAGAATTGATATTCTCCAAAACAAGACAATTTTAAAACATCATCTATGTTCATTTCTTTGCTTTTGATTTTCACTCTTGTTATCACAGTGATCATCTGGGGGTTTTGATGTACTGCACCACCTGGGTCCACCCTGGGTACATGGTGACGGAGATAGTTGGGCAGGAACATCAGAGATGATGGGAGGAGCTGGGATAAAAGCTTCCTGAAAAGTCCAAACAGCAACGCAGGCGTGTTTTGTTAAACTTTATTTCTGGAGGGGTTTAATGCACTGGCTGAACATCCTGCTCAAAGTCGACCACAGGATGCAACACCTCCGAGGCAACACAGTGTCAGTTCATCATTACTAAGTGCTCTCTAAACAGAAACCCAAGACACCAGAGTGAAGACGCTGGGTTCTTCATACAGTCACGTGTCCCTGCAGCACAGATCTGAGATCAGTTGTTCTCTAGTCCTGACCTGTAACCAGTTGGACCTTAATGTGATTTGTTCACTAACCCACTCGTCGACTTGTTACATTTATTTCTACAACGTGTTCTGAAAAAAAAGTTTGTTTCTGTCCCTGAGGTGGAGAAAGAGTTGAAGAGCTGAAGGTCAGACGTTGGTCATGTTCAAAAGGCTCACACTCACCGTCTCATGACAAACACAGTCGCTCCGCGGAGCTGCTTCACTGCTTGGTAGCGCCTGTGAAAGCACTCTCCTGCACACTCAAACAAACACACACACTCGGGTTTGCACGCTAAGTCGAGGACAACCTGTCATGGAGGACGGCAGTAAAGGCTGATGTCTTTTACAGCAGAGGTTCCACTCTGTCCTCGTCCAGACTCCAAACTGCATGTTTAAGATCTGTATCTATTTTATCTTCATCTTCTGTCGACTCTTCCAGTAAAAATATATGAATAATAACCTCTGGTCAGAAGGTCCGATAATATCGACTATATAGTAAAGAAGATATCCCAGAAATAATTTTAGGTTTTGTCAAATATGTGGTTTCGCCCTGAGATGTTTACTTCAGGTTTGTTGCTCCCTAAAGTGTTTGTACAACATCAGCACAATCGTATATTAGCAAAAGTGAATATTGGACATGTCTTATTTTCTGTCCTTTTCGTGACACAGTCGTGATGTTAAATGTTTTTCACCACAGTTTCACCTTAAGGTTCTCACTGTCGTATTCATGCTGTAACTACAGTAGGAGTCGACGTTGAGTTTGTCAAGAGAAGAGTTGAACGGTGTGATGATGAAAATAGTGGTGTGTGTGTGTGTGTGTGTGTGTGTGTGTGTGTGTGTGTGTGTGTGTGTGTGTGTGTGTGTGTGTGTGTGTGTGTGTGTGTGTGAACAAAGGACCGGCCCAGCTTTGATCCCAGAACCTTGTCATGTTTATGAGGGTGTTGAGAGGGCTAAGCCAGGCCAACCAAACAGGTCACAGTCTATCAAGGCGACGTCTGTGTGAAATTAGGAGTGTGTGTGTGTGTGTGTGTGTGTGTGTGTGTGTGTTGTCTTTTACTACCTTTGTACACACTTGTACTCTCTCACATCATGATGAATTGGCTTGAATTCAGTCGTGGTCTTAGGCCTCAAGAGTTTCTGCTTCACATCACTGACACGACTGACACCAGATTAACACAAAAATATAAAAATACTCAAAGAAGTCAGAGAAAGAAAGTTACTACAGATATTTTCTTCCTGAAACTTCCATGTGACGTTTGGATCTGAATGATTCCAAAGCGCCTGACGTCACACACGGTTATTTTTCTTTTCTAAAATATAATTGGCCACGGATGTCATACTGTGTCAAAATACAAAGTAGGATTATTACATGACTATCAGTCAGGACACACCAGAAAAAAATATATATTTACAGTATATGTTTTATTCTGTTTCAAATACATTCCTATTGAAGAAAGTGTAAAAATCCTATTTAGTTGAAATTTTTCATTAATTTCTTTTCCAGTTTCAATGATAACACATTTCATATTTACAGGAATAGGGAGTTTGTAGATTTGATTTACTTCTTGTAGATGTGACTTAATTTCACATTAAGAGCATGAAACAAATCTCTTTTTTACAAAAAAAATATCATGATTGAAGCCCAAACGTGCTTCAGTGAATAAATCTTCTAGACTAGTTTTCCCCAAACTATTTTGTATTTAATTATTGAACTTTATTGAGGATATTTGAATTAAACAGTGAAAAACAATATTTGAACTAGAAAAATAAATTATCCTGAACTCCCAAAAGACGTCCCAAAAAGGAATAATAATAATTTCTTTTTTTTTTTTTTTTTTAATAAAACGGCGCCAGCTCCTTGTGAGAATTATTTCTCCGTGGACCCTGTCCCAGATCAGCAGTTCAAGTGCTGTGGTCTGTACTGTTTGCCTCCATGAGGTAATGAGCTCACGTCCCAGTCTCTGTTTAAACAAAGCCACGCTGCTGTACACAAGTGTTGGACGACTCTGGACCAGTTGTTGTTGTGAAACGCTGGAATGTGTGTAAGAGTGTTTTGTGTGTACGTGTGTGTTTGTCTTCAGTCAAGAGTGAGCAGCCACGCTTGGCGCCAGAGTCTCCTTATTCTTGGATTCCTGCTGAAGATGCTTATTTGAGCCCTCTTCACATTCGTGTGTGTGTGTGTGTCTGTCTGTGAGTGAGTGAACTGACTAAAGCTGCCCTCTCGCCTGTGGCACTTCTTCCTCGTCTTCTCACTCTTGAGTGGCCACACACTAAGAAGCCACATCCACTCATAACGGCTGAGGGAGAGTGGAGGACGGAGGGAGCGAGCGGACGAACAACAGCTCCTTTCTTCATGGCTGGCTGTCTTAGAAAACCAGATGCTGCGTTCAGGGTGTGTTTGTTCTGTCGCTGCCTGAGTCGCAGGTGGAACTCTGACCCTGGAACCTGGGGCTCGGCAGAACTCCGACCCTGTTGGAGCCACTGCAGTTTTTTTTCTTGTTCTTCAGAACAGCATTTTCTGAAGTCCGTATTTTACAATAATCAGTTCTGTGTCTTCTGTGAGGAGGTGGTGGTCTTCATCAACCCCTCTTTGGTGCAACATCTTGCAGGAATTCATCTCAGAGATTCATACCTGGGCAGAAATAGAATTCCATACATTAGTATTGAAATCATGTGAGTTTAATTTAGAGTTCTGTTGTTTTTTATCATTATTAGAATTAATATTATTATATTGTCTTTTTTTCATTATTATATTTTAGATTTTTATGCATATTATGATTTCATTTTTCCTATGGTTTTCAATTTTTTCTCTTTATCTTCTAAAGCAGACAGGGTCAAACTACAGCCTGTTTACAGCCAACTAAACTTGTCCAAGTTATTAAAATAGTATATTTGATATATTACTAATAATATATAATATACTATTATATATATAATTATATAGTAATATAATTATAATAACCTGTTATATGATGTTTCATTAATAACTACAATCATCGATTGTAATTATTAAATTGACTAAAAATTATTCATCCTTGTTTTCTTACATTTCTTCATTCCACTGAAGGTATTTAACCTGAAGAACAGAATGAATGGTTTATGTTTTGTAACCACGGCTACTGTTTTCTTCTGGCCAGTTGTGGGCGGGGCCTGTTTGGTTAAAAGTGGTGTTGGATGTAACGTCAGTGACCAGTGTTAGTTATTTATGGTAACAGAATTGTGAAAAGATGAGAAATCCTGTCTATAAGAAGTCTGGTCTTGTAAAAGGAACCAGTGTGTGTGTAAAGGGGGTGGGGTGTGTGGGGGGGTCAAACACAGTGTCCAGATTTGCTGTCATGTGATGACTTCATGTCTTCAGGCTAGAGAGACTAATGTCCAGTCTGTCTCCATCTGTTGCTCCTGCTCTCCCTCTGCCTCCGTCGTTCTTCTAATGTCCACTTCACTGTCAGTAGTTCATCGTAGTATTGATCCTTCTCTGTGGAACCACATCCTCTAGGAGAACAGGATGGATCCTTCAAACTGTCCACTGTTGGTCCACTGAGCCATGTTAGAAGACAGTTGAGGTCAACTCTGATTGTTGAGAGCTTTGCTGAGGATGTAGATGTTGTTGTTTAAACATAGTAAAGGTCTGTGGTCCTGTGAAGGCAGAAGCTCCAGAAGAAGAAGAAACACAAGAGGTGTCCTGGTCTGATGTTCTGGTGTGGACGTCACACTCTGGTGCCACAGGATCTCAGTCAAAATAACAAGAAACAAAACACATGAAGAAGAGATTTTTTTTATAGAATGTAAAGACTATGAAGAAGAAGAAGAAGACGAGGAGGAAGAAGAAGAGGAGTCTCCCTCTGTTGCTCTATTGGGTGGAGAGAGTCTGGAAATGAAATGTGATCCTCAGAGTGAAACATCAAACAGCCGGCAGCTGCTGGGCTGTCAGGTCACCCAACGGTCAGAGGATGGACCATGGACTCCTGGGTCTACCACTGTGTGTGTGTGTGTGTGTGTGTGTGTGTGTGTGTACGTACACACACAAAGAGGTTTCTTATTCTCTGCTCCACGATGAAGATTCTACTGTATTTTATTTATTTTACATTTTTCCCTTTCCATAAAAACATCTCAGCGCCTCAGTCAAAGGATAGCAGTCAGTCTTGTCAGGGGTCCTGGGTTCGATTCCCAGACGAAGCAGAGAGTTGTATATGTTCTCTTTATTTGCTTTGGATAAAAGTAGTAGAAAAGAGTTGAGATGTTGGAGATGTCAGGTCAGGACAAGGAGCAGAGGAGCTGAGATTCTGTGGACGCTGGGGGTGCAATGATGGGACTGAGGTGTCAGGGACATCTGTCTTTTTTTTTTTGGCGTGTGGAATGGGTCAGTAACTGTGCAGGCAGAAAAACGGAGCGGCTGGCGTGTCCCAGCCAAAGCAGATGGTCGGTGACAGGGGAGGGGGTCACGGCGAGGCCATTACCGTGTTATCTAGGATGTCACACACAGATGACATTCTGACAGCGCAGGAAAATCTATAGCAGTTCATGTCCCAGTGGCAGAGAACATACAGGACAAATGAGTCGATCGTCTTTCCTTCCCGTTTTGACACATGTTCCCAGCTTTGGTTCTGAAGTGTTTTTTTTTTCTCACACACATTTCAGGCCCAGAATGTTTTTCTCACTGAGTTCCTTATGAAACTCTGTTGATTTATTTTTTATTAGGGGGCTTTTGTTACACATTTCTAAAGACTATTGTGCCTGAATCTTGTTGAAATGACGTCAGGAACCAAAAATACTGTTGTGTTGTAGTAACGACAAACCCAGGAAATAGTGGAGACGTTTCAGCGGTGAGCCCCCAGTGGCCGGGCTGGATATGAGATAATTAAGTTTCTATTAAAGTCTGCAGCGGAAAAAAAGTCTTTACACCAGACGACGAACATTAGTTATTTATGGTCCAATCACAGAGCAGAGATAACATCAGTTTCAGCTTCTCCTCAAATGAACTTTTTATGGTTCCATTAAGACCAGACCAGATCAGATGATGGTGTATGGAGAGTGTGGACGGATCACACAAGATCATCACAAAGACACTGTAGGAGCAGGAGACGTTTGTGAAACGTCTGAAGTCTGCTACGTCTAATTGCCCTGTTTGTGCATTAAATGTCCTGCGTGACTGAGAACCTACACAATACAAACCACTTATTTAGTTCTAAGGACTTTGGTCTGTTGGATTACACAGCTGCATTGGGACACATGTGGGCCACAGTCCTTAGTTTGGCCAAACCTACACTAGAAACACATCATTCCAACAACAACGCAGCGTCTCTGTATCTCACCCTTCTGGTCATTTGCTAAAGTTTGCAAATTAATGCAAATGATTGTCTATTAAAGAGGTGGAGTCATTGACCTGCTGAGTGGACACTTTCCTGTTTCCTCAGCTGTTAACGATGCAGATCTGTCTCCAGGTGGGGCAGCACAGCCACCTCCCTCCACCTGTCCAGACTCCCTGTGGGTGGAGGTGCTGACCTTTGATTGTAGACTAGATGTGCATGAACTCATGTCCTCCGTACTAATCAGGAGATTTTAATTGTTTTGTTCATTGTCCAAGTGAATCCTTATCCGTTGGTACTGATGTGGTGGACGGTCAGAGATAAAACAACGGGTACAGTATGGAGACACCACTGACTGTGAAAACAGCTGGACAGGCAGCGACCTTGGAAAGAAGGTCTGTGTAAAACATTACAAAAGCCCAGGGAGACACTGAGCCGATACATAAAAGATAGTGTCTGCTCATCTTCTCTCCTCCTCTTCCTCCTTCCTTCCTCTCATCCCTCTCTCCAGACTGCTGCCTTTTTATTTTCCTCCGGAGGTTTTTCCTCTTCCTCCTCTACACATCTGCTGTCTGTTTCTTCATTCACTCTTTTGTTCAGGTGTCCTTACGGCTCTTTGACTATTCATTACCACCAATACGGCCTTAAATCAAGAGCTTCCACAGCAGACGGCGCTGAGGTCCAGGTTCTGCTGCAGTCGACGACCGCTGAACGAACACACGGTCTTTTAAAACCAAACACAGATTGGAAAAAGGATGTGTGTTTAATTCACTTCATACAACTGCATTGTTGAAATTGTTGCGTCCAAATACAAAAATAAACAATTTTCATTTTGAGTTAAAGAAAAGTGGAGTTTATAGAACCTTGAAATGGAATCCCAGAGGAGAAGGTGGAGAACAGATGATGAAATGGATGTAAATACAGTAAATGTAAAAAAAACACTCTGTACTGACAGTCAAATCATTGTTAAACTCATTATTTTTTTAGTGTCTCTGTTAAATTGTCATCGTCTTCTTCTTTGGATGTGTCCCTTTTTCAGGGGCTGCCACAGTCTTCTCCACCTCCCATTGTCCTCTCCATCTTCTACGCTGACTCCAACTCCAACTGTCTCCATGTCCTCCCTCACCACATACATCAATCTCCTCTTTGGCCATCTACCTGGTAGCTCCATCTCTTGGATTGTTCTTCTACAAACGTGTGTCCTGCCTTTTTCTGGTGTCTCTTTTGCAATTTTAGAAAAAACACCGCCTGTCGATCAGCGACACCTCAGCTCTTGGACAACGAGAGCTTCAGCCTGGTCTCTGTAAACCCTCTCCATTATGAACCAACAGCAGTCGTCCAACTTTGAAGTCGATGACATTCCTGCGTCGGGCCTTGAGACGCTGTCACTCCTCCACAGACACTCTCACCCCTTAGACAAACTTTAATTAACTTGTGTGCTCAGTCTGAGTCTCCCAGCTTAACCTCTGACACACTGCCTTACCTGAGCGTCGCCTGGACAAGTGCACCCTGCTGACACATAAAGACAAGATTAGCCGCTGCCATTGTCTTCTCCCTCTTCGTATTAGCAGACTCTTCAGGGCTCCGGGCCCCGAAGGCCATTCACGGGGCCGGGAGCGAGCACTTGAGCTCTAAGACCGGAGGCTAAGGGCCAGCTGGTAGTCCGCTCGTAGTTAGGCGGCTGGAGATTTTGGAGCTAACCTTGTAAAACCTCTCATGGTGAATAGAAGTGGAATTATGTCGGGCAAATCCCCGAGTTGGAGTTGAAAATTGTGTGATTGTGTGTGTGTGTCTGAGCGCCGTCTGGCTCCACCGTGGCTGCCTGAGAGGGGTTTGGACACTCGGATAATTGCTTGGACCTGACGCCGACCGTACACCCTTCTCCCCCTCGCAAAACCATATCCGCTATATCAGCTTTATGTGCACGTTTTTTGTGCTTCTGCCTAAGTGTTAATGTGAGTCTGAGTGTGTGTGTGTGTGTGTGTGTGTGTGTGTGTGTGTGTGCTTGCCCGTCCATGCTCACATTTGTGGTCAGGAAAAATGGAGGGAAGACTCATAAAGCCTCAAAAGAAAGTCTCTTTGTGAGCACAGTTTCCAACTCCTCCTAACCTCACTGAGGATCGGATCAGCTGACCAGAGCTGAGTGTGTGTGTGTGTGTGTGTGTGTGTGTGTGTGGATGGGGGAAGTGGCTTTATAGGATAGCAGTTTTACAACTGACACTGACAAGTCGTTTGGCACTCTGAACCCCGCAGGCCCGACACTGTCCTTGAAATTAGATCAGCACGACAGGAAGTCTGCCTCAGATTTTTCATGTCTCCTGGAAAAAAAAAAAAGTCCCTCAGTGGTGGACCGGTGTCTGTCTTCTCACAGTGGTTCTCCTGCTCGTCGCACCTTGGCCCCGCTCTGTGAACACAGCGACAGAAGGACGAGTTATTCATCAAAAATCATTTGAGCGTTGCACCAGAATTCCGGGTGTGTGTCGGTGTGTGTGGGTGTGTGTGAAAGACCAAGTCCAGCTCTTCTCCCAGCACTTACAGATAATCCCTACAATTAGCCACAAAGGCAGCGCAGCACTTTGATCAGGACGGGGCAATATGGAAGTCCTCAAAGATGCTCCCCTCTTCCATCACTATCTATCACTCCTCCCAGTCGCACTTTAGCAAACTGATACTGCACACAGCATCTGCTGAGAGGAGGAGGACGAGGAGGAGGAGGAGGAGGAGGAGGAGGAGAAAACCCAAACACTGGAGACCTCTCTCTCCCTGTCTCTCTCTCTGTCTCTCTCTCTGTCTGTCTCTCTTGGAGGGATGAAACGTGGCCTTTTTAATGTCAGGCAGTTTGGGGTTTGTGATTACAGCATGTTCGGCAGTTTGTTTATGGGTTGAGTTACTGTTGAGAGGCAAAGCCAGGCCACACAGATACTTGGGCAGGGAGAGAGGACGAAGAGGAGGAGGAGGAGGAGGAGGAGATGAAAGGTAGAGAAGGATGAGGTGATAACATTCCAAGACAAGCTTTAAAAAAAAATATATAGATTTTAATTTTTGTCCTAACACTTATAAAAAGAAAGTGTATGTTTTTT
Source organism: Paraplagusia blochii (assembly GCA_016785265.1). Taxonomy (NCBI): domain Eukaryota; kingdom Metazoa; phylum Chordata; class Actinopteri; order Pleuronectiformes; family Cynoglossidae; genus Paraplagusia; species Paraplagusia blochii. The sequence goes on along the minus strand of JAFBJS010002081.1, from coordinate 96,436 downwards.
TTTGTCCAAACAGTTTTCAAAAAACTCCGGTCTTGGTTGAGAATTCTGTTCATTTTGTGACTTGTTTTTACGGCAAAATGCAGATAATTTTTCCCGATGTTTATGTTAGTATTTTGTAATGAGTTGGTGAAGATGTTGATGTCCTCGCCTGGTGATTGGAGACATTATTTTCAGATACTTCTGGCTTTTTACTCCTCTTATCATCATCTATTATGTTAGAAGAGCAGGCCAAATGGACACAGTCTTCAGGAGGAGGACAGTCCAGTGGAGTTGACTGTTGGCCGTCCTCCACATGATCCTTTTATCACCGCGCTGTTAAAAGACTCTCAGTCATTTTAGAGATGTTTTTATTCCTTTTTTCTAATCTATGATGTTTAGTGGATCTTTTTATCTACTTTCATCTTGTCCTTCCATTAACGTTCTAATTCTCTTCTGTTTTCTGTTTGTAAAGAATGGCTTTAAAACCAGCTTCACATTAGTTGTGAAGAAATTTACCAAACATCTTTTCCAAAAGGTTACATTTCTGCGACTTTGTGGTCACGTCAAAAGTAGGTTGTACGTTCAGTTTGGTTGGATTTGTAGTCAAGTGTTCCTCAGAGAGCGGATGTTCAATTAACACATCTAAACACACCCTAAAACACACACCTACACATTATAACACACACATGGACACTGGAATGTGCAAACCTCACCTCCGCCCACGTTGGTTTTCACGCAGACGTAGGGAACACACACACACACACACACACACACACACAGGCTGGGACTGTGCGTCCAGCTTTACCAGGGAATACGATGACTCAGTGTTGACCCCTCAACATCTCTCCCCTCTTTCACACTCCTCTCGTCTATTTCTCAGCCCTCCTCCCTGGCCGTTCACATAACCCCCTCGGACTCCACAGGGGAAAGAACGGGGTGGGGGTGTTTGGAATAAGGGAGGGATGAGAAATGACAAGGATGGGGGTATGATAGGGCAGAGCGTGTGTGAGTGAGTTTGCAGAAATAGCCCAGTGTAAACAGAAGCTTGCATGGGAACTCAACCATCTAGAGCCGTGCCACTGTTGGAAAGTCCAGTCATCTCTGTCTGTCCAACACGGCTGCGACCGCGAGGTCACGTTGGGACAAGTTGTCTCACAGGCTGTTGATGGAAAAGAATTCATGTTACATGTTATTATTAGGTTCATGGTCTGATTCTGGTTCCTCTAAAGTCTCAGTATTGATCATCATACCCATGAACCTGGAGTACCTGAAGATATCCGAGTATCTACACAGTACCTGGATATACCCCAGGATCTACAGCAGGGGTTCTTAACCTGGGTTCGATCGAACCCTAGGGTTTCGGGGAGTCAGTCTCAGGGGTACCTGAAGATACCCTAAGATCTTCAGATTTCTGAGATACCATAGTTTCTACAGAGTACCTGAAGATACCCTAGTATCTACAGAGTACAATAGATGCTCTAGGATCTACAGAGTACCGTAGGTACCCTAGTATCTACAGAGTATCTACAGAGTATCTGAGATACCTTAGGTCCTTAAGAGTATCTGAGATACCCCAGTACCTACAGAGTACCTGAAGATGCCCTAGTATCTACAGAGTATCCGAGATACTCTGGTATAAAAAGATACCCAACTGTCTACAAAGTACCTGAAGATAACCTAGTGTTGTGGTAGAAGAGCTACTACTTTTAGAAATCTTCTCTTGAAATTCCCAGATTTGACAGATGTATGAATGAAACTTGTTGTTGTTGTTGTTGTTCAGATGGAATATAGTGATGAATGAATCAGTGTGGAACTAAATATACGTAAACAAGACAGAGAAAGAAAGAAAGCGACTTTAACAAATCTTTCAACTAAGTTGTTTTATCGTTACTGTTTATCGTTGCTATTACTGCACTTTATCAACAACTCACAACGTCATGAGGAAACAATAATCCATGCAGCCTGAAGACTCACTGTCATTGGCTAAAGATCATTTACAGTTTATTCCAGTGAATGTTAGCAGGGTCGATGCAGAGTTCAGTCCAACACAGCAACAAGCCGTGTTTTCGATGTCCGTCAGATCGACTTTAATTAAACTCACTCTGTAGATGTGTCTCCTGAACGTCCAACAGCAGTGGGGTGACAGACAGCGGCAGAGGACATGGTCCAAGCCCTGGGAAAGGACAGATAAAGAAAGCAAGTGGCCGAACTCGGGGTCATTTGGCAGGGAGCGAGAGTCAGAGCTAGCATGGGCATAGCCTTGGGAAAAAGTGGGAAGCCCCCTGAGGAAGGCAGCGCTGGACCAGCTGGGAGAGAAACATGGAGCCTGAGCAGGAACCCAGTTCCCAATGTCCTGCCACGGTGCTGCCTTCATCCCAGCCTTGTCTGGACAAGTCCATAACTTCAGGTCAGTGACTTTGGGGTAACTTCCCACCAGTTTGGTCCTCCTGGAAATAGTCCTCAATGGTCAGATGTGAAGATTAATGGACGTATAAATCATAAGCAGACTGCTAACCAACCTGATTACAGTTCCAAATGATCCAGAACCTGGTACTGGTGTCCAGCCCAGAGGTGAGAGATCAGACACAGGGGGAGCAATTTTCAGCTTTCCTCCAACTTTGCACCTCCTCAACTGGAATCAATCCTCACTAAGATCCTTGGCTGGTTGAGTTTTAAACATTAGGTTTTGGGAAAAGGTGGTGTTTAACCCCAACTGCCAACCACTTTGACTAAAGTGCCTAGTAATCAAATGTTTCACTCTTTGGGCAACTTATACCCAAGTGTCAATTTTAGTTTCTTCAGTGAGACATTGCAACGAGAGGAGTTCTACTGCAGAGCTGCAAAGATGGCAACTTGAGGACATTTCTCCCCATGACAAATATAATAACGAAGCCTTTTTTTATGTATTCTCACGCCAACATCACCACTATTTGATAGGTTATGACCAGAGTAATAAATCAGTGATCCAATATAGAGACTGAATTAATAAATAAATATGTGCGACATTGTTTTGTTTAAACAAAAAGTTTACAAGGATGAGGAAGGAAAAAGTTAAAAAAGTTGTACTGTATACTGTAATATTATATATTGTAAAAACTCAAATTATGGGATTTCAAAAACCAAATAAAAAATGAATTAAGAAAAAAATGGAGTATAACAACAAGATAAAACTTTCCTAAGTAGGAGTTCTAAATATTTGAAGTAGTGAACCAAAAATATAACAGGGGAAACCTATGGCCTAGTGGTTAAAGGATTATGCTTGTTTTGGTGGATTGTGGGTTCGAATCCCACCCCGGGCTGGACTGTGGTGTGTTGAGTAAGCACCGAAACTCCCCTGTTCCCCAGACACAAAAAAACGTTGCCCAGTCTCCTGTTGCTCAGAGTTTGATGCAAGAAATACTGTACACTTCTCAGTAGCTTCTCAACTTTTCCAGAACTAAGATTAAAAACCAGCCGATGGTTTCTGGTTGTTTGGAAACACCTTGATGTCGGATGTTGATGCTGCTCATCCTTCATCAGTGGTTGGGGTCAAAGCATCTAATCTTATCTGCTGTGTTTGCCCTGGTGAATGGTACAGTACACGCTATCTGTGTGTTTACTGTCCTTGAGCCTGAACTGTGGATGAACCTGGTCAATTCTGCTCCTATGATGTGTCCCACTTTCATTAAAACACTCACCCCCCCGCCACACCCCCACACACACACACACACACACACACACACACCCCTCTACCTTCAGGTGTAATTAAAAGTCAGTGGGAGCCTGGTAGTACCAGTTGATGTACCAGAGCAGACAGACCTGGGGGGAACCATAATGTTTACACACCCACACAGCTACCACACGGGCGGGACTTTAAGGACTGACCTACAGAAGACAAGGATTATGATATTTCTGGATTAAAAGTTCCCAGAACTTAATTGCACAGGTGTCTTCTCTGCCAGGACAACAACAAGTTGACGTACCTCCATTTATGGACCATTTTTTATTAACTAAAACATATAACATTGATCGAATAATAACATTGCATTTATATATATACGTCAATGCCTGTTCTGCAAGAAATTAATTTAAGAGTAAAAGAATCTTGTATGAAGTTCTCCAATGGCCTGGACAGTCATGGGAAAACTATGGCTCAGGGACCGGATGTGGGCAGTTTGGCCTTATAATCCGGCCCAACAAATAACGTTATTAACTTTTTATTTATCATTATTCTTCTACCTTTTTTCTTCCAATATAAGAAATTCAATAACAAAATTTGGGTTTGGACTTTACCTTCAATTCTTGATGCTGCTGTTTCTATTGGACGACATCAGAATTAAAAATTAAAGTGTTTGGATGAAGGAGTTTAAGTTCATACATATGCAAATGCTCCATCTATCGCCCTCAGATTTTAAGAGTCGTCAGTCAAAATGTTCAGCCAAACCCACACCAAGAAATTAAAGTGAGAAATATTTATTTTCCACCTAAGGTTTCTTTAAAATTGATGTTGAAAATGCCCCAAACTTGTGAGATAAAATGACAGCAGACAGTTATTTCCTTCAGGCTCTGTGTAATCACACTTAAACTAAATTATCTGCTTAATGAAAAGTGGAGCCTGGAGACATCAGTCCATCCATCTGTCCAAAACATCAGATGAAGACAAAAAACAAAAACAAAACAAAACAAAGCTTTTTATTTATTCTTGTTGCCACTTTCTTCTTTTCAGATGTAGGAAACCACAGGCCTGTTCTCAACATCTCAAATGTCACTGTCATCTGGGAGAATTTGATTAAATAATATAAGTTTATAAATAAGTTTATGAATTGAAATGTGGTTTTTAACTCTTTTCCTGGAAGCTCTTAGGAGATCAAGATTGTGGTCCACCACCCAGATGTTTTCTGTTTTTTAGAAATCGCTGTGTCTTCTGCTGTTTAGTGTTGTTGAGTTTCACGTCTGGTTTTCTCCATTCACTATAATTGTTTAAAATGTGACGCAAAAAAACTGCCCTGAATGTTGTATAATGCATATAAAACAAGACGCTGCAGTTGGTTATTTTTTGTGAGGGTTTGTTTTCGTTGTTAATAATTCACCTCCTGGACGACAAGATTTTTTTCTGAGAGGTTTTTCACATCAGATTATGGATGGAGATGACATGCAGGTATTTTTAGATGTAAGTTTCAGAAGATCTACATCTTTTTCATTGTAACCACTCTCTCCTCTCAAGGGTATTTTTTAGATTTAACATATTGAACACATTATTTCTGATAAATGTCTAAATTAGTTTGTTTTTGTAGATATGGTCAAACATTCAGTCCTATGGATAAAGTTAGTAAACTCTTGGACTGACTGAAGATGGTGGTGGTGTGTTCTGAAAGCTCTGACAGGAGGCAGAGCTGAAGGTGGAGGAGTTAAGATCTTCTGCTGAGATTGTCTTTAGGAGAGACAAGGATGGACAGGATCAGGAAGGAGGTGATTAGAGGGACAACACAGACAGGAAGGTTTGAAGAAAAAGAAACTAGAGAAGACAGATTGAGATGGTTTGGACATGTTCAGAGGAGGGACAGTGGATACATTGGTAGAAGAATGATCCTAGAGATGGAGCTACCAGGTAGGAGACAAAGAGGAGATTGATGGATGCAGTGAGGGAGGACATGGAGGTGGATGGAGTCAGAGTAGAAGATGGAGAGGACAAGGAAGAGGTCCAGACCTTGGTTTTAATGGGGTCATGTCGACTCGTAGCTCTACAACATTAATGTCACTGTTGTGTCCAACCGTTGTGTCCAACTCTAGTCCAAGTTTTTGTGAATGTCTGAATGAACGTAAACACTTGTTGGTGTGACTGCAGATGGAAGTGGAGCAGTGGATCCTTGATCTGGATCTCCTGTGTTTGGGTGTAGGATTCCGTCCGCAGACCCATAGATCTCTGAAGGCCCATTATGTGCTCACGTCTCGTCCCTCTGCTGAGGGTCTCGCCTGAATTTTTGCGGCTTCCTGTCTCTGGGTGTTTGTGTTTAGGCAGGTCTGAGGAGATAATGGCCCTGGGAGGCTGAGACGCGGTGGTGCAATGGAGACAGATAACCCGCTCCTCTGTAAACATGTGTCCGTCCAACGTGATTCATGGTATACACGCAGACGCAGACTCGCCGTGAAGGTGTCGCGGTCTGCCTGCTGGCGTGTGTGAATATTGCGTCTGTAAGTTTTGTCCTTTAATGTGTTGCTTCAATTTGTTTCTGTCCTGTAGAGATGTTGGCCTTGGCCTGTGACAGTTGGCCATAAACAGCATGAATTATGCTTTTCCAGCAATCAGGACACTCTAAATACTGGAAACACTGGTGACTGCCTGTCTAATTACAAAACCAAATAAATAAAAGCCCAGGAACGGTATTTTAAAGACTGCTCCATTGCTAAATTACACATTAGATGGATTTTTGTGGTTTCTCTATTGTATGTGTGCTGTTTTAGACTGGTACAAAGTGTAACTGTAAAACATCACATGTTTCTCTGTCCTGTTACAAACCTCCTGACAAACTGCTGCTGTCTGTCACACAGTGTCTCTGTGGAGATTTTGGTTTCTGATGAGCACAGACCTGCATCAGGTTTTTACTTTGCACCAAACTCCTTAAAATGAACAAAACAATGACAGTTTCTCTGTTGACAGAACTCAAATGTCTGGAGCAGGACATCACGGTCATGTGTTTCCACTCTCAGCTCTGCTGATGCAGGAACCTTTGTTTAGCAGTTGATAGAACTTTTGTCAGTCGTCCATCCGTCCATTATTCCTGCTGCAGGTTCACAGGGGGCGCTGGAGTCAATCAAACCCTCTTCTTGTTAAACTTTTTCATTTCTCTTTGTTCAGAATTTGCAAGTGATGCTGATTTTGTTCTAAAAAAAGACTTTTAACATTAGTCTTTACTGATGTCTCGTTAGAAGTGCATCAGCTCGTCACTACACGATGGCAGGTTTCAAATATTTCCATGGCAACACGGTCCAACAAAGAGCACTTACTGCTGAGACCAGTTAGGAAAGAACAACCAAGAAGTTCTCATCCATCCCCTCTGCCCTTCAAAGTTGACAAATTCTTAGCTAACAGTCTGTCCAGTCTTCCATTTCTTCTATCATTTGTCCTTTTTTAAGACCAATATTTTTATCTAATATTTCTTAAGGTAAAGCAGATTTGGATCAAGATTTGGACATGTTCAGAGGAGGGACAATGGTTATATTGGATGAAGAATGAAATGGAGCTACCAGGTAGGAGACAAAGAGGAGATTGATGGATGCAGTGATGGAGGACATGGAGGTAGTTGGAGTCAGAGAAGAAGATACAGAGGACATGGGAGATGGAAAATGTTGACTCACTGTGACAACCCCTCAAAAAAGGGACAAGGTCAAAGGAGAAGAAGAAGATAAAGCAGAAGAAGACATTTAATGTAGAGCCATGTTCTGTCCCAGGTGTTTTGAGGTCAGTCTACCTCAAATGAATCATCTACTGCGTGTCTGAGAACTCAAATGTCTTTGGATCTTTTCAGTAACTGGCCCCAAAGGTTGAAACGTCTTGTCACGACTTCAGTCTGTCCTGAAGTTCTGCACGATGATACAATTTCTTCAATTTTTTCACACATGTATCCTAGAGAGAATAACATTGTTTATTGAATCAAGGCGGTGTAGTTTGATTCTGGGTGTAGCTCTTCTCTCTGACAGCACACATCCATTTAAATGCCCTTTGTTTCTGGGTCTGGTGTTCATTTGGTGCAGCAACAGACCCATGTGGTTTGGTTACATGCACTACTGTGCAGCTGAGACCATTCCGTCTGGGTTTGTGTCCGTGTGCCGCGCTGCTGGTGCGTTCTGTGCGTGCGTGCGTACGTACGTGCACGTGCGATTGAGGACGCCAGCCTGTCTCCAGCGGAGGAGGCCCAGTGTGTCAGTGTGGAGGTGGAAGGGGAGAGCAGGTCTACTCTCTATAAATCAGGCCAGATTACAGAGGTAGAGAGGCCTGCAACTCCCTACCACTACCCAGCATCCTCTGCTTTATGTCTCCTGACCTACAAACTGTCGGAACTTTAAAACTTTATAGATTTAATCTTGGATGGAAAAAAAAAAGCCGTAGCTCTGAGTCTGACTGCAGTGGCTGAGATCGTCCATATTTGTAGCATTTTCACCTCGTTTATTTCTAAGAGGCTCCGTGTTGATAGTTGTTGGTTTGTTCTGGTTGATGATGATCTGAAATTGACTTTTAGGACCTGGGCGTCAAAGGAAAGGTGGAGGAATCGTCTCGGGAGTCGAGTGGAACGCGGCCAGAAGACAAGTTGTGTTTTAATCAGGGGTTAAAACCACAATCACAGACAATTCCTGATGTTCACAACGTAGTTTTACAGCCACGGCAACTGTATTTATGTGGCCAAACTTCCAGCTTTAATCACGGGTAAAAAATATAGGATACAGACTATGGAACGCACAGCTTTGGAGGACGGAGCCAAGTTGGAGGATTCAGAGATGAATTACTACACGTATCTGAACTACACTGTGGATTGAAGGGGATGTAACCTGAACTGGAGCTGTATTTGTGTGTTAGCAAACACAAAGTGATTCTAAGAAACGGCCAGTGGGGGTTTTTATCGTCAGCATGAACTTTATATGGACGACACATGTATGCACTCAGCAGAGCTGAACTTCATTTGTTGGCCCAGACTCGGAGCCCGTGCATGTGGAGCAGATTTTCAGATTCCTTTTACAAGACCAGGAAACGATATTTCATGAAGATTATACTACGTCGCACTTCTTCACAGCTCGAAATGAGATGTTTGGCCAGATTTAATTAGTGATGCACAGGGTTGGTGGAGAAGAACCACTGAGGAACTGTTTTTCTAGTTGTGGTAAAACATAACGATTAAAAAGATTAAAACAAATAAACTTTGATTGGACCATAATGGAGCACTAGAACTTCAAGCTCATGGAACAGTGAAGCCATCTATCCATCTGTCCACTTGTCTGTCTGTCTATCTATCTATCTACCTACCTACCTACCTAAAACTTTGAGGAACAGTAGTCAGCAGGTATTGTCGTGATGCTTCATCATTCACTGTCACCGTGTTTGACTCATGTGTCTCCTTCTCAGTCCTGGCACAGAGGACAAGAACTTCATTCATCATTGATTTCTTGACTCTGCCACAGCCATTTTTCTCTGCAGCCCCGACTGGGATTCAAACCGTTCCTCAGATCTTTCCATAATTGAAAAGAGTCTTTCTAATGTGGCCATTCTTCATCTCTGACACCAAGAGTGATTATTTGTTATGTTTTCAGGAGCCCTATCGTTCAGACAGCTCAGATCAGCCGCCGGTTCAGTCCTTCTCCAGAACCTTCCAATGTCAAATAATGGTTTTCGTGTTTTTCTTTCCTATTTTTGGGCAAGTGAAACCGGCAATATGATGTTATGGCCGTCCGGCACTTTCACTCTGTTCTCTCTCACCATGGTTTGGAATTTAATTGTGTTTTGACAACTCTTTTCCATGGCTGGCCCAATTATAGCCTCCAGTTGGGTTAGTAATGATAGTTGTTAATGGGCTGAAAAATGGACGTTCATCTCTGACAGAAACCATAAGCAGATCCTTTGAAAGGAGAGTCTGCAGCCAAACAAAGCAGGAGCAGAGCAGGAGCAGGAGTGACCTGGCCCAGCTCCTCTTCTCTCAAGGCCTTTATTTAGCGTCCGTGGCTCCCAGCGTCTTCACGGAGCTTCTTTTCCGTCCGGTTGTGTGTGTGTGTGTGTGTGTGTGTGTGTGTACGAGGGCTGATCTGTCAGTGTTAAAACATCGTAGCAGAGTCAGAGCTACTGTTAAGGCCATGGGAATGACTCTGAAGCAGCCGTCACACACAGACGCCCATTACTAAATGTCGTCAAATTTCTCACGCTTTTTCTGTCCCTTCCTCTTGTCACCCCTCACTCCCCCGTCCTCCCCGAGCTCATTTCTCCCGTTTCAGGGAAAGTATTGATCGGCCGCTTCCCAAAGTTATTTTTAATCAAAGATAAACAAAGAATCCACATTTCCCTGGGAGATGTGGGGTTGCCCAAAGTGTTGTGCTCTTTTCTGCAGTTTGCTCGATGCTCAGGGGAGGGAGCGATACGAGCAGTCAGCAGGGTTGTGCGACAGAAACAAGTTTGGGGGAGTTCAGTGCAGTTGGTTGGAGCGACTGTCACGGTGCCACCAGTGAGTGGGAGATGTGGGAAGTTCGGCTCAAGTCTCAGCTTGTTGTAGCACATCCTATTATTATCCCTTGGACTGTGGACCAGGGCTGACCAGAGGAGACCCCAAACACACACACACACACACACAGTCAGAGTTCTCCCCTCTCTCACACAGACGCAGGCCAGGCCATTCCCAAGTCTTATGTCTTCTGGACTTTATGGGAACACTTAAATTTAGCCCTGGCAGGGGCCAAAGGCATAATAATCAAAGTTCTTGTCACCAGGCTCCCAGTGCTTGGTGGTCCGACTGCTCTGAAGGGGAACTCTCACTCCAAAACCAAGACAAGTTCCCCTTTTTAGACTCTTTATTTATCATTTATAATTTCCTCCACTTCACTTATAGCCGTAGCCTTTATGTTTGACACCTTTGAACTGTGTTCCCAAGACAAACCATGGACCAAGACCGTGGGCCTTCAGTCGGGCCAATTGTAACAATAAACAATGACCTGTATTTTGGATCTATTGCATAAATGTGCAGTACTTGACAGAGCGCTTTCAGAGGAGGAGACGTCTGAGTTTGATGTTGCGAAGTCTGCAAAAGTTGCCGTTCCATCGTTGTCTTTGCTTTCTTCTGTCTCTCACACGCATTTCAATTGGCGGTGGCTCATGTGTCCAATAGGCTCAGGGTATTTGAAAACCCAGAACATGTGAAGAGATGATGTCCTCCACACAATGGCATGCAATTGGTTGATCGTCAAAATGAAGTCAGATACCACTTGGTCCATTTCCCTGTTCTATTATCAAACCATTGTTTCCCAAGAAATATTAGTCTGAGTTGACAGAACATTTAATTAAAAATATTGAACACAAATTCGTAGGAGAAAAAATTCTATCTAGTATTTTTCCCGGGCCTTCACTGAATACCCTGTGGTTTCCCCTCTGCTAGCGTGTAATTCTAAAAACCTCATCTTCCTCTGAACACAATGAAAATGATCTGAAGATTTCCACATCAGAACAAGCCTACGGAGCGCTGCCGTCATGATGTCATGACTGATTCTAATAATCTTCTGGTTCTGTTTGTGGTGAAGCGTCCACCAGCAGCATGGGTGTCAGCTCCGGTGCCTCACAGCCTTGAGGGTCACACCCTGGCTCCAGCGCAGATATTTCTTCCACCACAGTCCAGGAACCATGGAGATTAGGAATGAGGATCGGCCTCGTAACATCGACCACAGGCGTGAAAGTCAGTGTAAAGCTGTAGAACATGTCTGTTCACACACTGGCCACTGGGTCACATGTGGCCCAGACACAACTTCAGTAGCCCAGGCTGTGGTCATTTGAGAAATGCCAGAGAGAAGCTGAAAGAATTACAGTTGGTGAGTGGAGAGACAGTTCTGCAGTCGAAAAGTCCATGAATGCAACGCTCGCTGTGGACGAGTCCACAGTCCATGGTGAATCTGGAAGTTTTGGCAAATGATGTCCTTTACTTAACAGTGGGAGATAATGAAAATAAAGTCTTCAAAGTGGACACAGTTGGACGACTTTTTCACTCATTCTCTTCATGAAGTTCAAGATGTTGTCACACAAAAAGGCCTTTTCCACTTTTTGAAGTAGTTTCCAGAGATGTTTAGCATTTGTTGACCCTTTCGTCTTCTCTGTGGTCCAGCTAAACCCAAACCATCTTGATTGGCTGCATGTACAAGTCAATTAACCTAGAAACCTTGAATCCTTGAAACCTGTAGGTGACAGTCGTATCATTTTTGATGATTCTACATTCATTAAAAGTTGTCTTGTCTCTGGATTTTGGATGAACATCCATTTCAGCTTCACCACAGAGACGTCTGTAGGTTAGAGAGACCATGGAAGGAGGTTTTTCTACCAAACATGTCTGTTATGTCCTTATTGTACCATATGAAACCCTGTGAACCCCATAAACCAGAGCTACGTTGCATGTAGTGGACGCTCCAGGTCCAAACTGAGGTGGCGGTCGATGGAGTCGTGACGAGACCTTGAAGTCACAGTGTCACTGTCGTAAACTTCCTGCTGTTCTCAGCCTGACTGCGTGTGTGTTCCTGAGTGTGTGTGTGTTCGTGGTAACGATCATGTTGTTCACAGCGTGAAAAGCCCCCTAGAGGTCAACGGTGATGAGGTGCTAAGGAGGTCTTTGACACTTGACACACACACACACTGGGCTGCTGCTGTGGCCCCCCCGCTGTGGCCCCCCCGCAGAGTCAAACTGTCACCACCTGCAGTGGGTCACTAATGATGCTGTGATTTGTGCTACACACACTCTGTGTGTGTGTGTGTGGACATGTCTTCTAACCATCTCTTTCTCTTCTGTCTTCCCCTCATGTCGGTCCTCTGACGTCGCCCGCCGTCGTCTTCACAGGTAAGTCTCCTTGTCCTTGTGTTCAGCATGTCCACATTCCATTGCAGCCATGGTCACATGATTTAAAGAGGGACAAACACATCAAAGTGTCTCAGTGTGTGTGGAATTTTGGTCTGAATTAAGTCTTTCCCAAAAAAATCAAAACCTTTCTGATCATTTTGACTGCGACAGAAAAATTACCATTTTTGTAAAGAGACACTTATTTCTTCCTACCCTGAAGGAAAACCTTTTCCCACGAGGTTTTACGAACACGTTAAGCGAGTTCTTTTGTGCGTGACCTCTTGCTACATGTAGATATAAAAAAAGAACTACATCCAATAAAGCTGTCACTTATTGGTGAGCACTCATGTCTCTCCATTACTGCGCTCACAGAGGGTATAACTCACCTTAACTCACTCCGCCTCCGCCCCCGCCTCCGCCCCCTGACTGTGCTGTGACCAACACCGACCTCCTGCTGCAGGAGAAAATGTATCATTGGAGGCAAAACGGCAGAAATAGACATTTTTGTGTGACGTGAGTAATAAGGTTTAAGCTTTTCTGAATTTAATTAAGTTACAATGAGGGTTTAATGGTGGAGTGTTGCAGCTGAAGGAGTGAGTAAATCATCAACAAGAACAGTGATGAGACAGTAACATGGTGTTGAACTGAATTTGGAAAAAAAAACGACACTAAAGCAAGTTCTGTTTGAGAGGACAAGTTTGTTGATTTGTTGGACAAACTTAGTATTTGAGCTGCTGTTGTCCATGTCCATCAAGACTGTAGGACAGTGTTCCCCAACGCTCTTCGCGCCATAGCGGATAAATGCTGCTAATGGAAATAAAACGTCCGATAAATAAAAGTGGTATTTTTTAACCTTAATAATCAACTTTTATCAACTTATGCAACTTAGTTGGCAAACAAAGTTGATAATCACTAAAATAGGTTTGAGCATCATCTCTCTTCAGCCCGGTGCCAATTTCCCCACGGACCGGTACTGGTCCACGGCCCGGTGGTTGGGCACCACTGCTGTTCATCAGAAATCTTCATTTATTGATAATTTTCCCTTTGTGGATATTAAAGGTTCTAAATATGTGGTTTCTCTGATGTTTGTCTGTTCACCACAAGTTCTGTAGAACCAAGGCTTCAACTGATCATTTGTGTTGTGTTGATAGCTCCCCCTGCAGGGGTGGAGAAATTGCTCTGTGGTGTTAGGTTGTATCTGCTAAGAAACTTTCCAGACGTTTGTTTTTAGTTCATTTTTTCTAACTTTCCGAGTTTCAGTTTAGTGGTAACGTAATATGTGTTAACGGCCGAAGCAGATCCTTCCAGAAGGTCGGGTCTGTAGGTTAGACATGTGACCACGGCAGGCGTCTTCACTCGTATCAAGTTTGAGTCAAATCCCTCAGAATCAGATAAATAAAAAACAAATATTGTAGATAATACATTCAATCTCCATGGCCTGGTACCAGTTGACCCTCAGCTCATGCCGGTCCCTGGTCCAGAGGTTGGAGACCACTGGTCTACAGGACACAAAGTCTTGTTTCAGTCATTTTGCAGCTGCTAATAAGTGAATCCTCAGGTGGATATGAAGTTACAGTAACTGCCATTGGACTGAGGACCTGTGTTTTCTCCACTTCCTGCTTTAAGGAAGCAGCTTTTGTTCCAGTTTGTAGCTGCGACCAATTCTTTTGTGTGAAAAACCTAAGATGAAGTCACTGGACCAGGTTGAATCCCACCAGCAGTGATGTCATCCGTGGAGTTTGCATGTTCTTCTGGGCCGTATAGCTTTACTGCTCCATCAGTCACTGCCACGGACTCCTTTTTTCTCTCACTCCCAAGGTGAAGAGGAGTGAGTGATGGCCGAGCCACTTGGCTCTTCATTCTACCTCTTCTCCTGTCGTTTCCGTGAGAAAGCCGCAGAGACGAAAGGGAAGTTGGCTTCACCCATCAATCCTTTCAGAGGCTGAGGGAGAGAGACAGTGGGTGAGGGGGGAGACGGAGGGGGAAGGAGGAAGTGAAGGTGTGGGAGGCTTGGTTTAGCCAAGGGGAGTCCCAGCAGGGATACACTCACACAAAAACTCACACAGTGGAAGAATAACATCCATATATCTGGTGCGTCGACAACTTTCCTCTGTTTGTTCAGTGCTGACACCAGAACCACCAACCTGCTACTGGAGTTTCCCATCAGCCCCTCTGTCTCTGTCTCCGTCTCTGTCTCTGTCTCACTCTCTTCATTTATGCAGGTTTTTTAACCTACTTTTGTGTTCGATATTTCAGTTCTGAGCTTCGTTTCCATAATTTTTTTTTTGTCTCAAGATTGTTTTAAAAAAAAGGAATTTGTTTCCGTCTTGTTTGTTTTTCCTGGACCTCCTTGTCAACCTCAGCCTTGGACACAGGCTTCACCTCAAACCATCACTAGTAACTGGTCGATAAACTAACTAACTGGTAGAGATATCTGGGCCGAGACTCTTGGTTTGTTTGTGTGTCTTCAGGTGGACTTTTTTGTAAATGATAAGGTGAACAGAGTGAATGGAAATATTCAGTAATATAACAGTAGTTTTAACAGGGGCAGCGGTGGCCCAGTGGTTAAGGAACCAGACCAGGGTCCAGAAGGTTCCAGGTTCAAATCTGTGACATTGAGTGGAGATGATGAAATGACAGAAACAGTTTGGAAAGTTTTGAGGAATTTTAATTTAAAGGAAATAGAGCTGAGAAACACACAGATTGAGATGGTTTGGACATGTTCAGAGGAGTGGAAGATGATCCTAGAGATGGAGCTACCAGGTAGGAGACAAAGAGGAGATTGATGGATGGAGGACATGAAGGTAGTTGGAGTCAGAGTAGAAGATGGAGAGGACAGGGGGAGATGGAAAATGTTGACTTGCTGTGTGAGTCGAAAGGAGAAGAAGAGAAGCTGTTTGGAACATGGAACTTCACCCCTGCAGTTACTACTGTAGATGTTTTCATTCATTGGCCAAACTTTAGTGATCATAGTTTCTTTGTTGGTAGAAACTCCCAGCTAGAGTTGAGTTTTTATTCGACCTGAGTTAA
The DNA here is from genome assembly GCA_016785265.1 of Paraplagusia blochii. Lineage (NCBI taxonomy): Eukaryota > Metazoa > Chordata > Actinopteri > Pleuronectiformes > Cynoglossidae > Paraplagusia > Paraplagusia blochii. Next base: position 80,882 of record JAFBJS010002081.1, on the reverse strand, counting down.
AAAGATTCCTTTAATCTTTGCTCCGTTGAAAGGCCCTGAGTTTCAGCTACTGTTTTTAATTCTTTGAAATCGTACAGAAGTTCAATGAATCCTTCAGTTTGAGTTCCTGCAAATTCATTCAATTCCAACGCTGTGAAAAAGGAGCGACACCGAAAGTTATTGCTCTGAGAAGATGAAATCACTTTGATCTGGCTGCTGAAATATGAGTCGGAGAAACCGGGCTCTGATCCCTCACTGTTCCTCACCGACGGCCCGGACGGCGACCGCCGTAAATTACAATATGGCCGACATGAGCGGAGGAATGAAAAAAGAAGGAGAAAGGGGAAAAAAGGGAGGAGAAGGATGGCAAAAACACAGCATCACCCCCACCTCTGCTGCAGCTCCCCTGGGATCAAAGGAGAGGGAGGATTTGGGCGAGTAAATCATTTCCTTTAAGTGGAGAACTCTCAGGGCCGGAGCTGTGACTCAGACCTGTGTTCATATCACACCGAGGCATCGGCGAAACGCCGGCCGCTTTTCTCACGCACTCTTCCAAAAACGTTGGAGCCGAGTGGAATTCCTGACCGAGTTCATTCACCACGTTCTTCATGGCAGAAGAAAAACACGGGCAGAAGGTGTGGAGTGTGAAGTTGACACGAGATGAACGTAGATATTTGAGTTTTATTCAGACTGAGCTCTCATGTCTGGGTCGGAACCGACACCTCAGGTCCAGAAAGTGAACAGTTAAAGAACAAACTTGAAAAGATTGGGTTTTCTCTGTTTTTTCTTTGAGGTTTCAGTTTCCTGCAGGTCCAGAAACAAAGGTCAACTGTAGTTGTTGAGAACATTAATGTCGTCGTTTGTCTCAGAATCAGCTGCAGAGATTGAACCTCAAACTGTGGAGGGTGAATTGGTGGGGAATACTTCATATATTGGTATCGATCTGATACCAAGTAAATACCGGCCAGTATCGATACACTCCAGCAATTTTGAGGATTTTATTTTTTTGGTGTTGTGATGTGTGGATCTCTCTCTTTTCTCCATTGTTGTAGCTCCATGATGTCCGTCCCACTTTGCTGTTGTCTCATCACCGGCAGCAGAACCGGTTTTTTGGTGGTGATGTCAAAACCGTCCTTGAGCGTAGAAGGAGGACAACTGTTTCCTCTTTGTGAACAACAGTGATTTTCAAAGTAAAGATCAATCTCACCAGATTAGTATTGATCCGATACTAACATGGTATCAATACTATCAATATTTCAATCACCCACCACCACCAGATTGTCCATCACCTCCATGGACGTCAGTCCCCTGATTCCTGAGTCCCCCTGGATCATTGAGGGAGGTTTTTTTTTTGTAGTTTTTATCCTGCGTGGTGATTGGTTGAGCGATGGATCAAAGTTAGTCTCCGACTGAACAGGGACCAGTAATTCTGACCTGATTATGTGTTTACAACATCTCAGGAGCTTCAGGAGCTTCAGCCACTTCCTCCACAACTAATCTACTGCAGACCAACACTTGAGCCGCTTTGCTTCTTTTAACGTGAAGGATATAAAAGCACAAGTTCAGCAAACACTTCAACCTCTTCAAGTGGTCTGGCTTTGAACCTCACTATATTTTATGTGCAGTGAAAATGTCTCCGTGGAGCCACGAAGAAATGAAGGAAGGACGGAAGGACGGAACTCCAGGGACAGATTCTACGGGGAACCGTCCAGACCCTGATATTTTAGATTATTGTTAAATATGAATAAGAAAACAAACTTTTTAGTTAAATCTATTTTAAACTTTCAAGACTCAGAGAGTTGAAGTCTGTCGACTGCAACATATTGTGATGGATTTGATTGGATGGACATTCATTTCCAACCTCCCAGAGAAAAGTCTTTGACTGCGTCAGTGTTGGGAGAGACCCCTCCTAACCCCCTTCGTCTCCCCCCGTGTTTTTCTCCCAGAGTGAAAATTCAAACGGTGACATTTACAGCCCGGCTCTGATATTATTGTACCACTGCGTTCAGACGCTGCTTCCCTTGAAAGTTTCTTTTACAGCTTTTCCCGGCGCTCCGGCCGATCTGATGGAATTCCTGTGAGTGAGTGTGTTTGTGTGTGATGACGTGGAAAAGTTGAATCATTACAGAGTTGTTGTTTTTAGGGGAACGGACGTCACAGAGGAGGTTGTGATGGAAGCTTGTTTTCTTCATCTGTAGTGTAACACAACGTTAGTCCAGCGAGTGTGTGAGTAAACACTGTCTCTGCTGTGTGTGTGTGTGTGTGTGTGTGTGTGTGTGTGGATGGTGTTTTCCTGCTTACCTGCTCGTGGATGTGTTTCTGGTTTGAGGATGTTATGAGCGCTGGGTGAGAAGAAGCAGAGCCTGGATCTGCTTTCCATCACACTGAGCTGCCCACGGCCACAGAAGACCCATCCTTACACACACACACACACACACACACACACACACTCACACACACACACAGAAATGCATTTTGTAACTCAGTGGTTGAAGGCAGCCAATAGAAACCTGGCGTCAGCTTTAACAAAAGGTCAAACATGACGGTGTCTCTGTCTGTCCGTCTGTCTGTCTGTCTGTCTGTCTCTACCTGACTAAGAGACCAGACAAAAATAGATTTCATCACAACATTGTTGGCAAATTGTCTTTGTTCTTTCCTGAATGTGGTTCACTGTAGGACAAAAAAGGACAAAAAATGTCTCGTTGTTGAGTTGGTATAAATAATGAATAAGAAGCTTTGGATTCAAGAACCCTGTTCTTGTTTTTTTGGGGTTTTTTTGCAGTGACATGAATTCTATCCTAAATAAAAAATGTTTGGTCATGTGGTAAAATTCCAGCTTTTCCTCTGACTTTTCTACTCGATTCATTCTTCAGGTTTTTAGGATTAAACCTCAGTAGAAGCAGAATCAGGATTTCTGACAAGCAACAGACAATAGTTTCACACCAGTTAAAGACCATTTGGAAAATATGTTTCAGATTGTAATGATAATTGTCATTGTAATGAGAATGAGATTATGTATTGAGAAAGAGGATGTCAATCCAATGTATATACAGTATATATATTTTTTTATTTCCTTTTATTTTCTACTGTCCGTTTAGTTCGATTTACAGACAAACCTTCACAACCAGGACATAAATATCATCCCTTCTTTCATATACAGTCATGTGAAATACAGTACTTGTTTATTTTAATATGTGGTTCAACTAAAAGAAATACCACAAAAAAATCCAGTTCTTTCAAGAATTTGAAGGAAAACAGAGAATCCCTGAAAGAACTGTGTTTGGTCAGTACATTGTCATAGACACTGGTGGAAGAACTGAAGTGATTTTGGTTTTTATCAAGAAAATGATTGGAAATGTTTCAATATCAAATCTGAAATGAAACTATTATGGGTGATTTTTTGTTCCAAACAATTTATCATTAGTAAAACCAAGTATTAAACAGAAAATGAAGAAATTGATGAAAATAGCAGAGTGTTCTAATAAGTTTTCTTTGATGATGATATAAATATATATCAACTAACAAGTGAATCTTTACTGATCTGACCCACTGACTCAGTCTGTAAAATATTCTCCAGAACAAACTGAAAAATTCCAGTTTAGTTTTTGGAGGAAACCAGCGTTGGTTTTGGAGACGTGACATAAAGTACGATGGTTACGACTGTTGTCACTCGATGGTTACGACTGTTGTCACTCACTTATGATCCAGTGACAGTTGCCGTGAGTGTCCTTGTCATGACAACTTGTGTCAGTCCTGGCTGCAACAGCCTGTAATAAACTTGTCACAGAAGTCTTAATATACAGCTGCAGTACATTCCACTGACACTGTGTGGACTTGATCCTCCAGCTCCTATACACTCCCCCTCCACTCCCTCACCCCCATCCTCACCCAACCTCCCCCAGCTCAACAGTAACAGCAGCCCTGATCACATAATAAGCAGTTTTCTCCTGTTTTGATGGCAGACAAACGTCAGAACATCCAGTCAGAGACAGAGCCTCGTGATGAACGCTCTGTCGGTTGAACTGCTTAAAAGAAGACCTCAATGTGGAGACAATTAAAACCAATTCATAAAGAGCAGGAAGACCTGGTGTTGCTGTCAGGGTCCGGTTCTTATTTCAGGACATGGATCTTTGTTATGAGGTTTTCATAGCAGCAGAACTGGAGTCAATCAGAACCTGCAAAGTTGCAAATCTTCAAGACAACCCTGATGGTCTGAAACCTTGTAGACATTTCTAGATACATTAATTTTATACATTAAAAAATAATAACAATAACCTTGGTAACTGAAGTGAAATTCTAAAACGTAAAGTTGTTTTTACCTAAAATTGTTCAATTTGATGACACTTTTCTAGTTGAAACAATCTCTAAACTCCTGTAATTAAAGTTATATTTTTTACCAGTCTGTGCGTAAAGACATTAAAACATATTAAAGAGACTTCAGTTCTGTATTTTTCTTTACACTGATCTTTTTTATTGTATTACAAAAAAAGAAAAAACTGCAGTAGAGTTGAGATGGTTATTCCCCAAATATTCCCCCTTTACAAACCTCGCTGGACTGTATTAACATTTAACACACAAATATGCACAGTAGAAGTGGCTCCATAGTGCAGCGGTGAGTACGTCTGCCTCAGAGACAGAACAGGTGCCAGGTTTGATTCCCCAAGTTTGATGTTTGAGGTAAAAATGGAAAGAAAATAGAGAGAGTGGCCAATAGACAAGGCGAGATGATAAATCAACCAATCAGAGAGAGGGACAGAAGAGCAGGATCAATCAGCCAATAGAACACTGAGTCTGCATCGTGTTGAGCCAATAGTACGAGATACGTACGATCGTGTCCAGGTAAACAAAAGGAGAATAATTAGGGATAAAGTAAAAAGTCTGCAATGGATTAAAAAGAAATAGAGAAAAGAAGACTGAACTCTGTTCATTATTAACTCATTAATAAATAAATAATTTTTAATCCAGAAGAAAAAAAAACTTTTTTGCTGAATCTAAAAATAGTTTCTTTCAACACAGTTTTGTCAGTAAACCCTAGTCTTCCTCCTACGGTGAATAAGCAAACAACGTACCGTGAAACAGAGCAGCGATGGCGCCAGTCTATATTATTCTGGTGTGTGTTTGTGTGTGTGTGAGTGTGTGTGTGTGTGTGTGTGTGTGTGTGCAGGCAGGCAAGGGAAATAGAGGCATCACATAGTCTGAAGGCAGGGTGCTGAGAGCTGAGCACTGGCCTCTCTCACCAGAATAAGCTCCTGGTGTGAGTGAGTGTGTGTGTGTGTGTGTGTGAGTGTGTGTGTGTGTGTGTCTGCATCTGTTCCAGTGCCAGTTCTAATCCAGTCTATTTGTTGTTGCACTTTTTCAGATCAGTGTGTAATAAATTATCAGCACCTTTGGCCTGATGTTGGTGTCACCGCTGCCATTAATAGAACCTTGATCCGTTCGTTCTATTTGTCACTGGTGCTGAATTCTCAGCTCATCTCTGTCCCACCTGCCCAACGTTAACACTTTTACTTTGAATATGTCTCTGAGTTGTGTGTGTTCGTCACAGTCGGGCAACGACAACTACAGCCTGGAGTCAACTCAGTCAACTCAGTCAACTCAGTCAACCAGAGACAACTTTATTTTATCCTGTTACTTCAGCCTTTTCCCTGGTTTCCCAAACATATAAAATGATAATAGCATTTCAGTCTTTATTGCATGACTTTTACATGTAATTTATTTCAGCTTACACCAGGCAAAATAAGGCTCAGGGGCCAAATGCGGCCCTTTAAACATTCTAATCCGGCCTTTTAAACGTTTTAATCCGGCCCGCCAAACTGTTCAAATTATATATATGTTTTGATTTGTGAATAAAAAATCTGTCTTTTCCCTGCAATTTCCATGTTTCCCAGTAGATGGCCTAAACAAGGCAATTGTTTTGATTTGTGATAAGAATTTTGCCTTTTCCCTGCAATTCCCATGTTTCCCTATAGATGGCCTAAACAAGGCTAAAACCATTTTAGAATTTTAGCGTTTATTGCTCGACTTTTACGTGTCTTTTATCTTAGCTTAGACAAGACATGGTCAAACTGGGACCCAGGGGCCAGAAGTGGCCCCTTTCGCTTCCTAATCCGTCCCACCAACTTATGTCCAAACCATGTATTTGCTTTGCATCATGGTTATGATCTTTCACCCTTCGTACGATTCCCATGTTTTTCAAGGCTAAACACATTCTAGGATTTTCCCCTGTAGCTGTGACTTTTTTCATGTCATTTATCTTATCTTGTCAGCTTGTCGGGGGGGTTGTGGGTTGGGTCAGCAGTAGATAGCCCATGAGCAACCCCCTCATTTTATTTTAGGACCACCGTGGCCCAGTCTTTGTCGATCTGACAAAGGTGTCGACACAAACCCCTTTTATATCTACGTTACGTCTTCACCAACTCCTCACTCACGTGCGTCGTCGTTCCCACCACTCGTTGCCCCCCGTTTGCCCCCGTCCTGCCCTTGCTGCTCGGCTGAACTCATCAGCTCGGCCACCTCTGCTGCAGTGCAGTTACAGGGTCCCACAGGAGCGGGCTGTGTTCATCCCCCAGCTTAGCAGGGCAGGGATTGGGTTTAGATGACAGGTGCCAGAGGGACCGGCCAGTCCCATCACACAGCAACACACACACGCCAACTCACAGAAATACACACACTCTGGATCTGCCCATGTCTTAATCCCCCGCCAGCTGTTGCAGTTGCTACCACAATCAGTCTAAAGTGTCGAGCGGCGGGGATGCTTGTGGGTGGGGAAGGGTCAGGTAGCTGCCACACATGCCAACCGTCCTCCCGGCCCGGAGAGGGGGAACCAGAGCCGCGTCCACCCCGCGACGGTCCGGCCTGATAGATTCAGAACACATGTTCTCCTGGCACTTTCAACACACACACGCTCATCCATTATCTGCTCCTGGCTGAGATGGACCCGGTCCTGTCGCAGTCAGACCTACGGGCCAGCCGAGGTGGACCGACCCCACAGACACTGGCTAATCCATCAGGGTTGCGGGGGAGGGGGTGTGGCCTGTGCACGGCCCTGTGTGTGCCGTCAGGATGTATTGCTGCCAGTTCATGTCATCGCTGCGGATTCTTAACATTCAGCAGATTACTCTCGGACGTCACAGAGGTTATGGTCAGACGTCATGCGGCGGACAGCAAAACGGCGTCCTGTTCACCCCTGCTGGTCGTTGTACCGAGGAAACAGCCAGTTGTTTTTTTTCATTTATTGTTGATAATGAAGTCATGGGTGTCAAACTCAGGCCCGTGGACCAAATTTGGTCCAAAATGTAATTATATTCGGCCCAACAGACCTATTTTTTTCTCAGTGCACATTATGTGTGGATTCTGGTTGTGTTTACTGACCTTAAACAGGGCTCGGAAATCAGAAATGTTGATGGTTGTTTCTGCCCAGTGTTGATCTGGTGAAGTGGCAACAGCACAACCTGTCTCACACCCTGTGTTACAGCCTGTCTCATGGCCTGTTTTACAGCCTGTCTAACAGCCTGTCTCACAGCCTGTCTCACAGCCCTGTACTCATCACCCAGCATCTCACAGCTTCATCTGTGGCTAAAGACATAAGTCGAATAAGATGGCCTTGTTTAACCTTGGTGTTACGTTCAGGAACCAGCCACGATAGGGGACAATCTTGTAGTAGAAAAATATGAAAATAAAATAAATAACACATATTTATGACTTTAGAAATTCCTCCCTCCAGACCAGTCTGTAAACTCATATCTGTACAGTTGATGATGAAGAAACCACAACTTTTAATCAAATATAAATATACTTTAAGTTTCCTTCGACCAGTTAAACTGTCATTTAAACAAAGTCCAGTGATGATCAGCTGACTGTCGTGACTGTCTCTTATTGGGACAGCGTGATGCTCAGCACTTCCACTCAATCATTTTCTTCCTGTACATGGAGACATGGAGACATGGAGACATTGGTCGTGTTTGTTGTTTATCACACAGCAGCTCATGAGCGTGTGTCCCTGTCCAGCTCTCTGGGACGTCTGCTGAGAACAGGGTGAGAAAGACCACAGGGTGGGACACTGTTGTGGGACCAGGTGATCCGTCCTCTACATCGTGGTCAATTCATTAATGTGGAGCGGCCTGTGATTACAGTGATGAGAGGCTGGATTATATATATGTACAGGAACGTGACGTGTCACGACAGTCGACCGTGTGCAGTGACCAGTGCAGTGACCAGTGCAGTGACCAGTGCAGTGACCAGTGCAGTGACCAGTTATTTCTATTCAATTAAACTCTTGGGAAATGAACAGAGAAGGTTTGGAAACTGACACGACCGCAGCACTGTATCAGTGACACGTCATTAAGATGTCATGTGTTTTCCACCCTGTGAATCACACTAATAGGAGACTTGTGTAGACTAATGCACAAATGGGGGGGCGGGGGCCATGTCACGGTCAGGTCAGTGTTGATCAGGGTCATGTCAGCCACAGGTCGACGGCACTGGGACCGTGTAGGGAATACACTGTAGTTTTACACAATAGTCAATACTCTGGTATTGTACCCTGAAGATCAGTTAGAGCTAAATATTCACATTATGTTTAATAACAAAATTCACAAACAAAATACTTTAATTGTCCTTCAGCTGCGCTTTGTTGACTTGAACTTGTCTAAGCCTCATCTGGTGAAGTCCTCGAAGCTCCTGAGCCATTTACCTCAGTTTTAACTGATATTTTCTTCAATTTCTTGTTCCTTTTAATGCCCAGTTCCACTTAAGGATGATTTTATTGGACGATTATATCTATGATAACATAATCAGCTCATAAGAGTTTAATTTCAGAGATGATATCTACACAGTTTCACAGTGTTGAAGGTGGTTTAATCTTTTTTTTTCATTATTGTGATTAATGTAAGTCGGTATCAGTTGATATTGGACGTTAAGCGTCCGGACAATAACATCAATAGTTCTATTTATCCATGATCATAGTTAAAGGTAACCTGCTACATTCACCACAAAACTGTCACTGACATTTGTACGACCAGATGATGTGGTCACCTGGTGGTGAAGTCTGGTGTGTGTTTGTTGGCTGGTGCGTGTGACACACGAGCGACAACTGAACGTCCCTCTGTGTGGGTGTCGGTGAAAAGCAAATGCAAGTCTTATGAGGATGATTCCCATAATGTGATGATTTCATAATGTCGTTAGTCCATTTATGGGATCACAAGATGGAAAGTGCAGGACACGTCACCCGTTCACAGTGAGCGTCTTCACCCTTCATGGCTGTATGAATATGATATCTGTTAAGAGCCACATCAATGAGACGTGTTAATATGATCCACTCTGCAGTCACAGTCTGTGCATTATCCTCCCCCACCCTCCTCACCCTCCTCACCCTCCACTCTGTCGATACCACAGCCAATCCTGTTCCCCTGATACTGTTTGCAATGAAAGACCATAGTGATCTGGTAATATCAATATTGGATATAAAATATAAATATATATATATATACTCAGATGAAGTTGTTCAAATTTCACATTGACTTCTGGGTGTAGATCAGCAGGACGGTGGTGGAAGTTGATCCGATATCAATGCTTTTAGCACAGTCTCCACCTAATCAATGCAGTTTGACAATCAGAGACAATTAGTCCAGGGATGTCTGTGTGATATGGATAATATTTTTCTCTGCGGGTTTAATTGTCCCCGTGCAGGAACAGAGAGCGGAGCGTCTCAGTGCACACGTTCTGAAGACATGAATGAACCCAATCAGGCGTCTCAACCGGGCTTTTTGTGTGGAAACCAAGGATCCAGTGTCTCGTAACAGGACGTCTGCTTGTCATTGTGCAGCAAAAGTATTCGATTTGGAGGTTTTTTGATATTTCCATGTAAGATAAGAGGAGAGATGAGGTTTAATGGAGCTCACGGACGCATTCATGAGAAAAGTTGGACTAAAAGGTGGAGGAACTTCTGTAAATAAACTTTATATGTAGGACTTTGTCAGCTCAGACGAGTCTTTACACGAGACCAGGTAGGAAACAGAGGACGTACCATATTTGCCAGACCATGAGTCTCACTTTAAAACATATAACCTCCTTATAAATAACTAGTTTGATCTTATGCATGGATTCTGATTCTGATTCAGATCAGCATAGCTACTGTAGTCAGGAGCATCGTGGAGTAAAACCATACTGTAAATGGACAGATGATTAATACTGTATTGTAAATGGACCTCAATGGACCTAAAATTCCATTGGTCTTATATTAGGAGACATAAGTTGGACATCGGACTCAAACTCAAGGCCTGATGAGGAGATGGAACTGGTTGACACCAATGTTGGAAAACTGTTGAACTCAGACTCTGGAGATGTTGAATTTGATGGATGGATTTGTGGAAGAGGCAGGATGTGCCCTATAATCCGGTGCACGTTTTGTTGGACAAAAAATTCAATATCATGCCGTTCACTGTACAGTGTGTCTTGGTTCTTAATGTCTTTGATGCCATTGACCTTTGATGTCCCACTTAATCATATTTGTGAGTTTGTTTGCTCTGCAGTAGGAAGTTTCCAGGTTGAAATCTTCTCCATCCTTCCTCTTATTGTCAAACACATTTCAGATTGGATTGTACTTTGTAAACTGCTCCATTC
>JAFBJS010002081.1:43969-70110 GCA_016785265.1 Paraplagusia blochii | reverse complement strand
TAGTTGTTGGTTTTTTGATATTTCCATGTAAGATAAGAGGAGAGATGAGGTTTAATGGAGCTCACGGACGCGTTCATGAGAAAAGTTGGACTAAAAGGTGGAGGAACTTCTGTAAATAAACTTTATATGTAGGACTTTGTCAGCTCAGACGAGTCTTTACACGAGACCAGGTAGGAAACAGAGGACGTACCATATTTGTCGGACCATGAGTCTCACTTTAAAACATATAACCTCCTTATAAATAACTAGTTTGGCCTTATGCATGGATTGTGGTTGTGTTTACAACTTTCTGAGAAGCTGCATCTTCTCAGATCAGCATAGCTACTGTAGTCAGGAGCATCGTGGAGTAATACCATAATGTAAATGGACCTCAATGGACCTAAAATTCCATTGGTCTCATATTAGGAGACTTAAGTTGGACATCAAACTCAAACTCAAGGCCTGATGAAGAGATGGAACTAGTTGACACCAATGTTGGAAAACTGTTGAACCTGAATTCAACAGTTTTCCAAGTCTGGAGATGATGAATTTGATGGATGGATTTGTGGAAGTTTCCAGGTTGAAATCTTCAAATCTCCGACTTCCTCCATCCTTCCTCTTATTGTCAAACACATTTCAGATTGGATTGTACTTTGTAAACTGCTCCATTCTGTGTCATGAACCTGGTTTCACCGCGGTTCAAACTTCATTGTAGTCTTGAAGTTGTGGACTCTGCTGGATCAGCAGCGGTCAGGAGAGGGAAGCTCCTGTAGGATGTGGTTTTCACAGACAGCTGGTGGCGTCAAGTCCTGATGTTGACGTCCAACTGATAGCTGCTACGGTGCCACGCGCCCCGGTGCATGGAGTCAGCTGTGGTTATTTTGTAAGTGAGTGAGTGAGTAAGAGAGAGGGCGAACCCGAGAGCCCCTGAGTGCTCTTTGTGCTAATAAAACAGCAGCTCTATGGGACACTGGACACCCTGGATCAAACTCCATCACATTACTGAAATATTACACCTCCTGCAGCCAAAGGCCCCGTGGATGTGTCTGCATGTCAAAGGTGCATCTACGTGTGTGTGTGTGTGTCTCTGCGTGTGTGTAGTATGTACGTCCATACTGTAGGTGTGCGGTCGCAGTGTGGTCAGGTGGACCTATGGACCTACGGCTGCTCGCTGACCCTGGACCATGTGTTAAAGTGTTAAACTGAGTTAAACTGAGTTGGAATTTTACCAGTAAATACAAATAATTAACCATCGTGAGATATTACCCTGTAACAGTGACACCACCACGAGAGACAAGGGACATTTTTGAGTTTGAGTTTTTAATTGTTTTAATTGATCATTTGAAGCCGTTATTCTCCACTCATGGAATATCAAGACCCTTGGTCAATGTTGAAGACATGAAAGAAGATAGAAAGTTCAAGACTGAGACAAGATTCTCAAAATTCGAGATTTTTATTTTGATAATAATTATCCAGAAGGTTGTCCTATGCTGCTGAGATTCTCTTTAGTAGAGACGAGGATGGACAGGACCAGGAATCAGGTGATTAGAGGGACAACACAGACAGGAAGGTTTGGAGAAAAGGCCAGAGAAGACAGATTGAGATGTTTGGGACATGTCCAGAGGAAGAATGATCCTAGAGATGGAGCTACCGGGTAGGAGACAAAAAGGAGATTGATGGAGGACATGAAGGTAGATGGAGTCAGAGTAGAAGATGGAGATGAAAAGGGACAGCTCACTGTGGAAACACCAGAAGAAGAGACAAGCTGAAAGGAGAAGATCCAGATAGACTATGCCTATAGTTTAAAAAGGAAATTCTAAAAACTTAATTATCAAAGTTCTTTAATAATGACATTATATAATTATTATCAATAATATCAATTATTCAGATCAGAGACGACATTTTGTCGAGAAGATCAAAATGCAGGAAACCCCACTCCCAGTTCTAGGGACAGAGTTGGACTTGGACGGAGAACAAGGAGCAGAGTTTATGGCCAGAGCAGAGATTTAGAGCTCCTCTCCCAGCACCTCCTCACCAGGTCAGGACCTCCTCACTTTGATCTTTCATTAGAAGGCAGCCAGAACATGTTAGCCATTTCAACCAGCAATATTTCACCAGAATTTAATGGTTAAGAGAACGTGCCTACAAGTAGACGGACAGAAAAAGACAAGAAGGACCAAAAATAAAACACATACATGTGGTCCCGACCATCTGGTCCAATGTAGACGTCTTCAGGTGTTGACAGTCTCATTTGTCCTTGCTCTTCTTTGTCTTTGTGTCTCCATAAAGACAAAACGCAGTAAACAAGAACAAAGATTATTTCTTCCCACCTCGGGGTGAACGTGACAAGCTGTTGTTGTGAATCAGCATTGACCCAGATTTGTGTCTCAATCCCATTCATCACTGATGAGATGGAGTCCAGCCCAACACACACACACACACACACACACACACATGGCCAACTACGCCAAATTGTGCTCATCTAATGACGAAGCCTTAACTAAATTGGAATAAGATTAATCCTGAATAGATCTCATCAAGGAAGCATATGGTGAAGCCAAGTGTTGGTAGAACTTTCACTGCAACTGGGACCTTTGACGGGGACACACTGACTTTTCCATGTCCTGATTTTATTGTGATCTGGTTAAATTATGTAGGAAAAATAGCGCAGTATCATCAGCGTACAGAACTGCACAAGGAAATGATACAAAAATATCATCAACTCCATTTTTTTTTTTTAATTTCCTGCCACTCGACCCAGATACACGACAAAGACTACATTCACACTGTGGGCTCTGGTACAGGGTAGGATGGTGGAGGTTGCAACAACTCACCTGTGTCAATAAACCAGAAATCACCACATTTATCGTCCCGTGTTTGTCCTAATTTCTCCTGCAAAAGTCTCGTGAAGTTTGCTGTCTTTGGTGAAGGGACAAACTGTTCTGCAGTCAAATTTAGGGCAATTCAAATGTAATAATAATAGCACTATTGATTCACTGTACAGCAATCATAGACCCTGAGTCATCACCGGCAACCAAAGTTGCCTAGAAAGGCTGAGTTTACACTTTGTGGTCTATGGATTAATGACAGCAAACGAGATCTTTGTCTCAGATCATTAGGGAAAAAGGTTTCGCGTCCACACGAAGAAAAACCTAATATCACTCAACGGCGACTTGTTTTAGAAGAACTGCAGCCACGTTGGCTTGGAAGGTGGAAACATCTCAGCAGATTTTCTGGCCGTGGGTTTTTTTACGACCACCTTGTTGAACATGTTGTTGTTGTGATAATGTTGTCAGATATTTATTTTCCCAGTCGTCTGTTGGAGTCAAATGAATTCTTTGTGAAGGAATTTTCTCATAAAGCAACTCAGACTGTGATGCAGTTAATTTGAGTTTTTACCTGTTTCTGCGTCTTTAGCAACACAAAATATACTATATATACATTTACTGAATATACAAAAATATACTAATATAAGAATAATAATAACATGTATATATATTCTAATTTGTTACTAAATATTGTTTTGATAAATGTCAAATACTTTACATGGCAATAATAGATTTACATTTAGGTTTTTTTTTTTTTACAATTTTTATATATAAATAGGATTTTTCTGTTTCTTAATTATGCAAGTTATTAACATTAACTCCACTTTTTTAAAAGTATCAATACTGACAACTATCAAATGAATGGAGTAAATGCACATATTTTACATTGTTTGTAACAAACAGCAAAGTCTTTCCAGCTTTTTCTCAGGCATCGGTTAAAGACGGGAACAAGACAATGTCCCTGTTCATGTCTAAGACTGACGTCCACTGTACATTACGTCCCCTAACGCACTAACACACTAACTAATGTGTCTAACTCACAGCCTTGTGGGACGATTACTACTACACAAACTCAAGACTCCCGTCCCTGAAGCTCTAATTGATTTTACAGTGGGAAATGAAACTCATATGAGCCATTTCTGAGTCAACTTTGGGAGACACTGTGGACTCTCCGAGGCGCCTGTGGAGGTTAGACCAGTTAAGAGTCCTAGTGTGCCAGCTGAAGACTCCTCATTAATCTGTCCCACCCCCTCAACCCCCACCAGGACATTAGCATCAGGTTTAGGCCGATTTGTCTCGCCTGATAACGTCTCTGCTGGATCTGTGAAACAACAAACAAGTTGTATTTGTGTCTTTGTCTTTACTTTCTTGGTTTAACTCATGGAAAGTGGCAGCTGTGGACAGTTGTGTTCTTCTAGTCTTTGTCCCCCACTGCTCCTCTTCTCTCCTCTCCATACAAGGCCATATTGTCAAGACGGAGACAATGTCCAGGGAGTTCATCTCAGGTCTGGACACTCTTTGCAGCATTGTCCATGCTCAGTCTGAGCTCATGTGGATGATGGTGATTATTTAAAATGCATGTAATGACACCACTGGTCAAAAATGTCCTGATGTTTCCTTCAGTTTGTCCAGGATAAATTTCAGAGCTGATATAAAGACATTGTCCATGGTTTTTTTGGTAGTAACAAAAATCCCATATGTTCTTAGACCAATAGCTGTGACATCGTACTGTTTTATGTAAAATACACTGTTTTTCTCTTCATTGTATTTTTTTGGAAATGTACCTAAAGAGAGGAATCAGGCATTAAATCAGTAAATTTTCATATTTTATATAAAAGTATATGTAAAGTAAAGCATAAATTTGAATTTAAAACTGATAATGACATTTAAAAATATTTAATGTTATGTTTTATTAACTGAAAATGTGATTCTTCTATTTCATATGTGTCAAACTCAAGGCTCGGGGGCCAAACATAAATGACAATCAAATATATTAGAAATGTTGAATTATATAATAGGAAATAGTTCCATCCAAACCAGATGTGGGCAAATGTTTTGACTCATCTGCAACAATTGGTCCCAAAATGTGACCCGAGGTTTGGGTCAGGAACTCAGATAAATGACACGTAAACGTCATGAATAAAGGAAAAAAATTCTCAACTGTTTCTTAGCCTTCTATACGCCACCTATAGAGAAATCATGGGAATTACAGGGAAAAGAAAAAACGATTATATACTTTGGCAGATTACAAAGCTGAACTGTCCACATTTGGCCCCCGGGCCTTAGTTTACACATGCATGATCTACAGATTCTGCATTTTATAACCAGCCCTTGAAGGGGAACAGTAGTGGTCATGTGACACCACCCACTGAAAATGACCTGTGTTCTAACGTCTTCTTTCTGTTCAACATATTTGTGAAATGTCTTCTGTCGTTGTCTTCAACCTCATTCAGGATGATGTCTCCATCAGTCCAGAGATGGTGTTGAGTGGAGCTTCACCGTGTGGAGGGTGGATTTATTCGTTGGTGTGTGTCAGTGGTGGAATGAGGAGATTTGAAGGGCGGGTCGACCGCTGTGTTCTGGCCAAAGCTCAATGCGGGGCCCGTCCTAAAGCGCCGTAGCCGTGAAATTCATTTTATTGTTGTTTAATCCTCACACTGTGGCAAAGCCCCAGTTCACATTGGTTTGTGTTTGTGTGAGAGCGTGCACGCTCACGCTCACACTCCCCAGGGGCTGTGACTAATTGGACAAATTTGCGCAGCAGGGGTGGAGGCACACACACATGCAGGACAAGAGATTTGATTGATGGTCGTCCACACACACACACACACACACACACACACACGCACGCACCTAGAAAAGGGGAGCACAAATATATTTGACAAAAATATATACAAAAATTTTAGTTTCTCATAAAATGAGTTTTAACACATTCTTCCTATAAGTGTTTGTGGCTCAAACTTCAATGAATATTTGCTTATTTATATTTATATTTATATAAAATGTTTTCATTTATTGTTAGTATGAAATGAACTTATTACATGGCCAGACAACAATTATAACGACTTTTGTACATTTCCCACATGATCGAATTATTCAGTTTTAATCCTAAATTAAATATCTAATAAATGTAGCATGAAGGTTTTGAGAGGTTGTCCATAAGCTGAATTGTTCATAAGTTATTTATTAATTCTATACAATCTATATCTATAATTGCCTTCTGAGGTTTTAAATCTCATTAAAATGTGATTTCAACATTGTTACTTCTCTAAAAGAGAAAGTTTTATTCCCTAAGACTGAGAAGAAACAGTGACTGGACATAAAACCAATATATATATATAATATATAACAAAGAAAATGACCCTAGTGCAGAACTGTGAGTCAATGTGCAGGCGGAGACGGTGGAGCAGGAAGAGGAGGGTGGAGTTATTGTTAGTGAAAGATGGAGATGTTATCAGAATGATGGATAAATAAGGTTGATTTGTACGTAAACAGTAAAGTATTCGAACCCCAACATGATGAGATGTTCATAGAAACATGGACCAGAGTGAACTGGGCCAGAGGATGAAGTTGGAGAGATGTTGGAGAAGCACGATGTCCGTCAGTGTTTCTTGTATCTGTTGGAGAACAGATTGAGATGGTTTGGACATGTTCAGAGGAGGGACAGTGGATACATTAGTAGAAGAATGATCCTAGAGATGGAGCTACCAGGTAGGAGACAAAGAGGAGATTGATGGATGCAGTGAGGGAGGACATGCAGGTAGTTGGAGGACTTGAGGACAGGGTGAGGTGGAGGACAGGACACAGAGGACAGGGTGAGGTGGAAACTGTTGATTCGCTGTGGCAACACCTGAGAAAAGGGACAAGCTGCAAAGAGAAGGTGAAGACGTAGGAAAGAGCGCCAACTAGTGCTGAGCATCTCTGGAAATTCTTTGCTGGAAAAGTATTTCAGGTGACGTCCCTCTTGAGGCTCATCAGGAGGACGACAGGCACGTGTGAAAAATTCATCAGAGCAAATACTTTGAAGAAACCAAAATATGGGACATGAAGATATATAAAAGCATCTCCATCCACTTTTTGTTCAACCTCCATCTGGTCTCTCTGGACTTATGGTGACACAAGGTTTAAACATGGAGCACACACAGAAATCAAGTCATTTTGGTCAATCACTGCCACCAACACACGGTGGTATCAGGCTGCACACACAGCCCACTGAACCACCACCTCCACCCACGTCCACAGTGGACTGTTTGGTCCAAGTGTGAGCTGCTTTGTTGACTGGTTTTTCCCTCTTCTCTCATTACGCTGCTTTGATGCTTCTCCTGACACATCGGCCCGAGAGTTTCCACGCCACAGATATGTTGTTTAAGGACAACACACACACACACACACACACTCTGCCTGTGTGTGGGTGCGTGCGCTGTCCTGGGTCAGGACGGTGAACCAAACAACGCAGTGGCCACACCGGCATCTGGGACCCAGGCTGTAGGAGTCACGGTGTCAGATCCACACACACTCACTGGAACATGACTGCAACAGAAGATCAGTGTCACATTGAAGCTGTCTCTCTCTCTCTCTCTGTCTGTCTCTCTGTCTGTCTCTCTGTCTCTCAGTCCTGCCCTGTCATTTACTGCATTAGCTGTGGTCTTGGTGCTGAAATGGCCCATTATGTGGGCTGAGTGTGTGTGTGCGTGTAAGACGCCGCATGTAGGTTTCTTTTTGAACGACTGATTCCACTGTATACATGTGTTACTGCGCGTGTGTGTGTGTGTGTGTGTCTGCAGCCAGGATCCCTGTGTGCGACCATATATCTGTGCACGTGTGTGTGTTTGCGTGCAGGGGCTGTGGCGAGTGTGTACTGCTGTTGTTGTTTGTCCCTCCTCACGGCCACAGTCCTGGACTCGGCACCGGCCACACACTCTTTGATGTATGTGTGTGTATGTGTGGTGTCTTGATGTTGCGGCCACAGTAGATGACAGGACGTCCTGGTCTTTCTCAGCAGGATCCTTCCTGCAGCTGCCTGCACACACACACACACACACACACACACACACATCTGCTCATGGTTACCTCACCCTACTGGCCCTTTTCATCTCCTCTTGTGTCTCTGTTCTCTCTTCTGTCCAGCACTTTGGCTCAGGAAGTGACATCACTCTCGGAGTTCCTTTGTCCTGACTTTATGCTCCTGAGCGTCACCTAAGTAGCAGTTCAATTTGTTGACTGTGAGTCAGAGACGGTGTTTGCAGCAACACCTTTCACTTGTTAAAATCCTCCACCCAGAAATTTATAGGAAAATCAGAAACAGTCGACTACGATGGGACAAAAAGACTGGATTGACACCAACGTTGAGTCAAATCTGCATCTAATTAAATATATATTTGAAGGACACTAAATCCTGCATTTTATATTTTATATTTATATTATACCATATGAAACCCAAGGTTTACTGGACCTGTTGGCCTTATGGCCTCGTATCAACGCTTAACCAATAGACGAGCAGTGTCCAACCTTCTTCGCACCATTTCTTCATTAGAGAGACGTTCACTGCAACAGGCTTGGTGTCTGAAAAAACGTTTTGCAAAAAATACTTCAAGTTGGACTCATGGAGTTGTCTCTACGGGGTTTTTTTTCTTAGGAAATGTTGGTTCTTCTTCTGTCCCCTTACCCACTTTTCACCCTGCGCTAGAAAATTTGTGGATGGATGTTTGTCAGGGGGTTAAAAATAAGGGTATATTTTATATGTAACTGGCCACAGTAGACTATATCAGAAGGTATCTCCAAGGATCCACCTTCTCCTCAAGATCTAATCCCAGGTAGAGCGGTTGGTGGCCTTCATTGGACTCACCACCTGCAAGAAGGTTTGTGGAGGACTGGTCCAGTCCAGTATGGTTTTGGTGGTTGTTCTTCATACACCTGGGCCCACAACCTGGTGGTGGATGAGGATGGATGGATGAGGATGGATGTTGAGTCACTCCGTCACCCAGGACTCGGCACCACCCACCGACCCACTCAGAAGTTCTCAGTCTATTGAGAGTCTATGAAGGGAGGCAGATGTAATGGCACAGTGGAGTTGAACTGTTTGCCAGGACGACTTCACAAATCTGTCACAGCCACTGCCTTTCACCCTGATGCTGGCACTGATAATAACAATGTGTGTGTGAGAGTGTGTGTGTGTGTGTTTCTGCATGCTGCAAATACTGTATGTGTGTGTTGGTCTCCAGAGAGGCACAGCTCGTTGGTTTCTCAATGGAGTCTGTCTCCTGCTCTGGTGAGTGTGTGTGTAAGTGTGTGTGTGTGTGTGTGTGTGTGTGTGTGTGTGTGTGTGATTGTGTTCAGTATAAAAACAACCTGTTGGTGGGTTACATTATGTCTTGGCTTTCATGTATGTGCAGTTTCCTATCAGCTCAATCTATCTCGTTTCCTCTCCGCATAGCTGCACATACACATGAAAAGTGTGTGTGTGTGTGTGTGTGTGTGTGTGTGTGTGTGTGTGTGTGTGCGTGCCGCCCGTTCACCATCACGGTCGTTCACCACTGTGGCCCAAAGTAAATGGATGACGCAGCAGCCTTGTTTCTGCCTCTATTGTCTGAGGATCATCTGGAAGTGTTTTAGTCGCTGATGGTTTCTCGGCGCGAGACGCTGTGAATCATTCAGAAACTCCCGTTACAATATTTCCATTGTTTATTTGTTTTCTCCGCGCTGTGTTTTCTTGTCGCCTCCTAGACGAGAGAAGTCGATGCCGGTTGGTCGGGAGCAGGAGATGACGGGAAAAACAACAAAAAGTCGACTATTTTTCTTACTTTGTCTGGGTTGATAGACAATAATGAACTTTATTTTCACTTTTTGTACTGTTTCTCTTTGGCTTTTATTTTGAAAAGATATTTTTGGTGAATCTGCCAGTGCGTTGAAGTAAAACGTCGTTGTTCAAGAACAGTACGTGTGTCAGTACTGAACATGAAGTATTTTCAAGTGAACTCACTTTTCCCCAAGCGTGGGTGATTATTGCTCTTAAATGAAACTCACCGTTCTTACGTATCTCTGTGTGTGTGTGTGAGTGTGTCTGCCTATCTGTGTGAGTGTGTGTGTGTGTGTGTCTTTGTTGTGTGTTTGTGTGTATTTGTGTTGGCTGTGGCCAGTGGAGATCGATGGTCTGTAAAGTGGATTCCTTATTGGCCTGTTTGCTTTGGCAGCTCTTGAAAGAAGCCCACTGATTACACTCCCAGATGTCACACACACACACACACACACACACACACACACACACACACACACACACACACACACACACACACACACACACACACACACACACACACACACTCACACACACACTCCTGCTTGCTTTCATGTCAGTGTATGTTGAGGAGGAGGGTTAACATACGTACGTACGTCCTTTAACTGTTTCATGTGGTGTGGTAGGTCCCATCTTTACAAGCCTCTCACACACACACACACACACACACACACACACACACACACACTCCATATATCTCTCTGTTACAAAAACTCACAAGTACTTCTAGCAAGCAGTTAGTTCAACACTTCTTTTAATTTGCTATTTTCACAGTTTTGCATTTCTTTTTTGCAGAAGAGAAAATTAGCAAAATAAAAAAACACAAGCAGATCTTAATAAATTAGTGAAAATCTTATTCTTCTTGTGAGAAATAAACTTCTCTTAAAATATTGTATATAAATAACACAATCCACCAAATTACTGTTGTACTTTGAGACCAACAAACATCCAATCAGACTCTTAATCCTCTTCCTCCTGTTGCTGAATCGTCTGATTTTGCTTCTTCCCACTTGTATTGGTTCAAACCAGTGTTGTGACGTTGTTTTTTGCATCACGGAGCAGCTCAGAGTGTGTGTTGGAGGTGACGGAGCGGCTGTGACAACATCTATCTGGTTAATGCAGTTGGAGAAGAGTCGCTGCCTCCAACTGTCGGCCTGTGTCAATATCAATGTACAGCTGCCCGACTGAAGGGAGACGTGGAGACAGACAGGGAGCAAAGAGCCGTGGTGTGTGTTTAGGGGAGAGAGCGAGGACGTGTGTGTGTGTGTGTGTGTGTGTGTGTGTGTTTAGTGACTTTTAAGTGTATTCAGTGTGTGTGTGGCCAAATAAAAGTCCAGCTCCTGACATTTTTACTGCAGGTAAGTGGAGGATGAATTTACGATGCTTGTTTAGAGCTGGACACACACACACACACACACACACACTTATTCACTCACACTTGGTTTTATTTGAAGTTGACTTTTCCAGCTTCATATTCATGGAGTCTGACAAGTTCTGAAACCACACTTTCCTACCGGTGAACTCCCTCCTCGCCCGCTCCTCACCGTCGGCCCGATGAGTCAGAAAACCACATGACAGAGTCTGGTTGGAGCTACATGTTGACACTTTACATCAAAATATCATAAATAAGAAGTCACGCCGTCGTGAAACACAACACCGGCCGGACGCCGGGCAGCGACCACGGCTGACCGGCGGCCTTGGCTCTGACAGACGGAGCAGACAAATTGCTCTGGAGAAGCAAAAACAAGGAGATGAGAGGAAAGGAGAGAGGAGCCCATTCCCAGGTGGCTGCTTGGCTCTCAATACAATTTTCCCCAAACTTGATGAGGAAATGAATTGGGCCGGGCCCCCCACCTCCACCCCATCCACCCGCCTCTCCGTCCAATACGATTAATTCCCTGTAAGATGCTTGCTTTTAGACCCAAGAGAGAAGCTCGATAATGGAGGATTTATTCGCTCAGAATGAAGAGGCCTGGATGTTTCATAACGCCTGGTCTCTCCACCTCCACTCACTGCTCCTTCTTTCCTCTCCTTGTCTCTCTGTCCATTACTGGTCTTAGTCCTGAACTGTGGACGTGAACTGGGTGGAGGGTCTGCAGGACACTCCGTCCTACTGGTAACACAGCTGTACATCCCTGTGTAAATCCCCGCTGCTCCTCTCAGCAGTGTGATAAGGCCAGCTTAGGGACACATTAGGGGAGTAGAGGCGTTAAGATCAAATGGGATTGTAGAGGATTTCCCGGAACGTCGGGCTGTGGTTTCTGTGCTGGGAATCTTCCTCATTTTTACCCTCAACCCCCAACTCCCCGACTCCCAGAGTGGAAACAAATCACAGCACAATATTCATCAACACCGTTCACACCACTCACCAAAGTGTGCAGCCCTTGACGTCTTCGTCCAGACTGTCAATAAGTCCAGCCTTCTATGATGTCCGCCTGAGACTGGGTTGTCATCCCCACCCACCTCCATCTACGGTGGAGGGTTGTTGGGGCGAGTCCTGCCTGTAAATAACACTTTAACACACTTTGTGCCTCTGTCCTCTGTCCATCTGTCTGTCAGTCTGTCTGTCCTGTGTCCATCTATCTGTCTGTCGGTCTAACTGTCTTTCTATTCTTCCATCCATCCATCTGTCTGCCCATCCAACTGTCTACCGGTCAGTCTGTCTGTCTGTCTATCTGTCCTCTGTCCCTCTATCATCCAGCCATCCTTCTGTCCATCCATCCATTCATCCATTTGTCCGCTCATCCATCCAACTGTCTGCCTGTCTGTCCTCTGTCTGTCTGTCCATCCTTCTATCCGTCAATCCATCTGTCCGTCCAACTGTCTGTCTGTCTCTCTGTCTATCAGCAGCCCTTGACGTCTTCCTCCAGTCCATCGGTCTCTAATCTCTGGATTGTAATCCCAGCCCATCACTCTACTGTGAGGGGGCGGGGCCTTGGGGGCCAGTCCCGCCTACGAGTGTTTTTTTTTTTTCAGTAAATAACGCTGACGTATTTATTTGTGCAGTGTTGCAACTTTAGTAAACAGTGGACGACACCAGTTTAGATTTGAAGTGGACGACTTCCCAGAAAAATAAAAAAAATCTGTCGGAGCGAGGAGGTTTAATCGAGGCGGCGGCGAGGGAGGAAGTGAACGACTCCAAGTGTGTGATTAATAAAAGCCTGTGACCCTTTCACACACGGACGACATCATCACCATGTTGTCTCACACACACACACACACACACACACACGTATACACAGACTGCGATATACAAACTCTGTAATTGAATATCATGCAGCGAGCAAACATTCTCCTGTAAACATTTCATCTGTCGCCTCCGCAGCTTCGTCCACGTCCTTTTGCGCCAAATGGAAATACGCAAACTCAACACTGACACACATCCCTGCAGCCTGTCAAACAAACAAATGTCCCTGTGAAAGTCTCCACCATGACCGTCCCACCTTCATCATCACGTTAGCCTGCTCCATTACACAGCAACACGATCTGGCCTGAAATCAATTAGCTGACCATGCCAGCGCCGTGAAGTGTACACCCCCCCGCCCCCCAGCCTTTGTTTTGGTGCAATGGAAAACAACGTCATGTGTGGAGACGGAAGGGCGTTCGTGTGCCACGTCTCTGAGCCTGGAAAGATTCTCTGGTGACTGGGAACAGAGATCTTGATTCTGGTTGGCAGGTTTTGTCAGTTATTGTTTCAGAAATGTCTTTAATATTTCAAGTTGTCTTTGCAGACCAGACAATAGACAAAAAAAATCTTGATTTGTTCAAATCTCTGTGATATAAACATTGCATTTGTGATGAACAACATGGACATTTTTCCAATTTTTGATCTGTCAAACCATTGGAGTCTCTCAGTGACTATTAGAGAGGACAGAGAAGCTAAGAACATGGCGGGACCACCAGGAATCTTTTCACGGAACGAAACAACACGCTTAAAGGCAAAAGTCTGGTTTCAATTCATGTTTGAAACAGTGGAGACAGAGAAGAAATAGACAAAAGTCCAACGTTCTCCGTAGAATTCTTTCATGTCCAGGCAGCATTAGCCTGTTGATCAAAACATCCCTAAATATTGTAATCAGTCGGTCAAAATACTCACATGTCCTCTTGTCATTGGCCGTGTCGTCTTTCAGGACTCCATCAGGACTGTTTCTGTGTTACCAAACCTTGGAAGACACCCTGGGACAGAGACCTAGGCGTCCAAGACTGTGTTTACTCATAGAAAAAGTTTCAGACTTTATTAATCTGGAAAGAAAATGCAGTTTCACTGTGTGTTGATGTAAAATGAAATGATCCAGTTTGATTCATGCATCAGGTTTGAAAACCTTTGTAAAATTGTGTTCTGCACAGTTTGTCTGGTTGTCAGGTCTGTGGCTCCTGTTGTGTTTATTCCTTTTTTTCCTTTTTTCCTGGCTCATTACATTTACATAGTAGGAAGATGATTGTGTCAACCTGGGAATGCTGGGACACTTCCCATGTAAAGCTGTGAATAAACAGCAGAGCAACTGGACCAGATGGAGCAGATCCATGAAGAAGTTTCCAGCGTGTTTTGATCTGTGTTGATGTCACGCTGATGACTGAACATCTCGCTCATTTGTCAGCAGACACTCACGTTTAAAGTTCTGCCTGATGTCCCTGGTTCAGTCCTCCTCTAATCAGGGACACTTTAGCTTTTTATTAATGTCTTCGGTGAACCAGCAGCAGGACCAGGGAAAGGTTTTCTGAGATTCTCTTTAGGAGAGACAAGGATGGACAGGATCAGGAATGAGGTGATTAGAGGGACAACACAGACAGGAAGGTTTGGAGAAAAAGAAGCTAGAGAAGACAGTTCAGAGGAGGGACAGTGGATACATTGGTAGAAGAATGATCCTAGAGATGGAGCTACCAGGTAGAAGACAAAGAGGAGATTGATGGATGCAGTGAGGGAGGAGATGGAGGTAGTTGGAGTTAGAGTGGAGGATACAGAGGACATGCTGTGGCAACCCCTGAGGCAAGGGATAAGCTGGAGACGAAGAAGTCCATGATGGACAAAATTGTCCAACAGACCGATTTTTTTCCCTTCTTATTTTGAAGGACTTTTCCAGGTAGAACAGTATTATTTCCTATGGTTTCCTGACTGTCCATCCGTCCACTTGTCTGTCCGTTCTGTTGTCTGGTAAAAGGATTGTAGGTGTGAGAAAGATGATGAGACAAACTCCACAGAAACCACAGCTTGGTGAAGCTGCTGTCTGATTTGACAAGGGTAGAATTAGTCGAGTCGACTCTTTATACGTCTGTGGGTGAGAGACAGAGACACACAGTGAGAAAAAAGAGAGACAGACTGTATTTCCTGGTAGAGTCCACAGACCTGAATGTGTTTCACGGCCCACAGGTTAATGCATCTTCATATCTGAACGCCATATGCGTGTGTGTGTGTGAGTGTGTGTGTGTGTGTGTGTGTGTGTGTGTGTGTGTGTGTGTGTGTTGGTGATAGAGAGTAAAGTGCCTGGAGGCAGAGCCTGGTATTGATGGGGATTACTAACACTTAGCTGACACCACCGAGACAGAAAACCAAGTAAATGATTTAGAAGCATTGGCCTTAATGTAATGAAAGAAAGACCAGGCCTGTCAGGAACACACACTCACACACACTCACACACACTCACACACACACCTTACTATGGGTGCTAATCCTGTGAGCTTACATCTCCATTAACACTAGACCAGGGCCACAAACCTACTCCATGAGATTGTCGGCACTCTCTCTCCCTGTCTCTGTCTCTCTGTCTCTCTCTCTCTCTCTGTCTCTGTCTCTCTGTCTCTCTCTCTCTCTCTCTCTGTTTCCCTGAGGATATCAGAGCGACTCTCTCCCTGTCTCTCTGCCTCTCTCTCCCTGTCTCTCTGCCTCTCTCTCTCTGAGACACACTCAGCCTGCAGGGATGTCAGAAGGTTCATGGTATAGACCCATGGTCCTACACACCATGTTTTGAAAAAGGCTTTTTCACAGCAGCGTCAGTGGAACTTCAATGGTTCCGTTGTGCAGGTTTTTGTATAAATGAACAGACTTTTCATCAACTGTGCCTGAAATTCTACCTATTTATACAAGGAACCAATGAAACTGATCTTTAAAACCACATGAACATCAGTGTTTTTCACTTCTTCAGAAATAAATCACTGGATGAAACATAGTTGATGTTTCACTTTGTGTCACAACAGAAAAGAGAAGGATTTTCTTCTCTGATAACTGATGATGATGAAGGTATCGAGGTGTTCACTCTCCCTCCCTCCCTCTCTCTCTGTATTGTAGTTCTTCTTTCAGTGTGGACTGTGTTAAATTAAAAGACAAACCACAGAAAGTCACCATATGAATCAACACACATTTACATCATTTCATATTTGTTATTTTAAACCCGTCTCATCTTCTCGTCCTGTGGACATTTAGTTAAAAAGGTGTGTTTAACTCCCAGGAAACTCCCACCTCTGATTTATGCTCCCTTTAGAGGTAACTGACCGTCTCCACCTTCCTAGTAACACCACCCAAGCGTCAACACGTGGCCCATTACTTTTTATATTGCACCATAATAAAGGAATTAGTCTGATCGTCCAACTCGCACTAAAACCTAATTGAATTAGAGCAGAGCAGCGTTAGGTTCCTGACTGATCAGGTAACCCAGAAACACTGGAATGAGGCTTCCTGATTGTGTGTCGGTTGGGGGGGCGGGGGGGGGGGGAGGCATGTGTGTGTGTGTGTGTGTGTGTGTGTTGGATTGATCAGATGTGTGGTTTGGGTCAGGTGTAAAGACTGGGCATCAGACTGTGGACAAGGACGTCCATCGTAGCTTTTATGATAAAACAGACCCAGGATATTCATTCATCTTCATCCTTTTGTCCTTCACCTGGTCTCAGGGGCAGGAGTCTCCGTCATTGCCACCCAAATCACACTGCTTCTCACTGTCAGCCTAGTCCTGTGGGTCAGGTGCTATGATCAGAACACCTCAGTGGTTCTGATCTACTGTTTTATTTAATAGAAATATGGTTTTGTACTGAATATTTGATAGAGATGTTCATGTCTTTAAAGGAGCTCATGACGGACAGAAACACGTTCATGTTAGGAAGGTAAAGAAACACTGCAGGTTGTAGAGGTGACTGCGATCTGCACATGTGATGTCATGTCCCACTGTTGTCTTAATCCTCTTCTGTAGACACACACACACACACACACACACACACACACACACACACACACACACACACACACACTTCCTGCTGCGGTGTGATTAAATCTCTGAGGAAAGTAGCAGTGGCTGCAGGGATAAGTCGGACCAGTGTGTAGGGACTAACAGCTGGGCCCAGAGTGGCTGCTAATCCAGCCGGGCTTTGGCCGAACGGAGGGGAGAACAACGGTTCAGGTTAGGGTTTAAATCCTCACATATCAGAAAAAGTCTCTCAGCAAAGTTTCCTCCACAGCAACAAGTGATCGTAACAATGACAGATAATGTTGACTGTGATTCCAGGATGAAGATTTTAACATTCGATTTCATCCCGGGAAACAAGTCACTGCTTTTGTACTAGAATTATGTGATGTAATGTCGTGGTCCCCAAACCCTGGGTCGTGGACTGGCAACAGGCCACACAGAAAAAAGTCCCAAAGGTCATCCCAGGTTCTTGGCGGGGAATTTTTACCCCTAGTGAGCAGGGGACACCCAGCTGAGTCAGCAGTGTGTGAGGACGATACCATGCTCAGGGCACATCAGCAGTAACGGGATTCAAACCGAGGCTTAGCAGACCCAAGTTTGTTTCCTTAACCACTAGGCCACCAACTGCCCAAAAAGCATAACTTCTCTTTTTGCTGTTTTGGATAAATTAAAATTGACTCATGTTTTCACGTTTTAAGTAAATGAGGAAAATAAAGAATAGTGACAAAGTTAGAAGAAGAGAAACTTGTTGATGTTGAAGGTGACTTAAAAATAGCTTTTCCCTAATGTTTATTAATATTATATTTAGAAAGCATAAGTTTACATGTCGGTGTATGTCACTATATTTAGTTGCATTCATACACAGTGACCTGTATGGTCTTCAAACAGCCTCACTGGTCAAAGCCTGTGCTGATAAACTCAGAGCTGGTCCTGACCTTCTGCCAAGCTCTTATCATCAGGAGAAGCCTCTGCAGTCAGAACCTTTAATCTGTGCAGCTGACTACCTATCAGGGAGCAGACTACTGTGTGTGTGTGTGTGTGTGTGTGTGTGTACAGTAGTCCGAGGCCTGGTCATCTTCACCCCTGCTGCAGCCCAGTGACAGGTGCTAATGCTGGGGCGAGAGGCTGCACGGGCCTCTGTGCTCCTGGCTGTGATAACACACACACACACACACACACACAGTGGTGATAACTGTGCTGCACTTCAGAGGCATGTGTGTGTGTGTGTGTGTGTGTGTGCGTGTGTGTGTTGGATTGATCTTTCAGCAGAGCAGAGCTCCTATCACAGGACGCCTCGTCTGTGTTTCCTGCCACAGCTCTGCAGTTATAAAGCATTTTAGCAGAATATTCTCCACCTACTGTCTAACACTGATACCTACAAACTACTGTGTGTATTGGCAACAATGTATTGTGTTATACTGCAATACTAGAGTTAAAACTCCTCACAGTTTCCCCTGAAGGGCTGGTTGTGAGACTGTAGACTCTAAAGACACAGTTACTCCGTAAAATATTATCAAATGTTTCTGTTGTTTATACATAGAATTGCAGATAGAATTGTTATTTAATGGATTAAAACACACTTTTCACACTTTTCAAGCTCCTGTGGGCCAAACTAAACGATCTGGCGGGCCACATTTGGTCCCCGGGCTTTAAGTTTGACACATATCTGTAACATGGTTAATTAAAAGCTGAAGGTTGGGATGTTTAATGTTGAATCACTACAGACAAAACAAAAGGAAAACCTTTAAAAATGTTTGTTTTAGAAATTAAATTAAGAAAATTTTAAAAATAGTAACGTTACATATTATGGCAGTTGAGTTTGTCAATATTTTGTAGTTGTTTTTTCTCTTCCAGCGGTCGACTCAATGTGACTCAATGCAAAGTCCTCAACCTTGACATTACTGACACCTACAGGGTGAACATTTCCAGCAGTGTCCAAACGAATACAGCAAATATTACGCAGTAGTAGCGTTTGACATTCCAGAAGCAACAGTTGATCACCGTCGCAGTCTGCAGATGACAGTTAGATGGCGCTGCAGGTATGACTTAATAGATTAACGACAAAAATGCGTTCAGGAGTTTTTAGGTGAAAGGGTCAAAATAGATGAGCTGATAAACGCAGTCACACATCCGAGGGTGTGAACATCCACATACCAGAGTTTCCAACCAACATCACTGGTCTCTGATTCCTGGTCCGATCTAAATGCCGCTCATTACCGTCTCCATCCTCCCCTAAATGTCTGCGTCTTCCTCCTCAGATTGGGTCAGATTTGATTCCGCGCCTCAGCTCTCTCCGTCAACAGTAACCACCGAAGCGCTATCACGACGATCGTGTGCTGGTTGGGCTCGGCCGTTTCCTGCACGCCACTGTCTGTCACATATTTCCTGGGTGTTAACGAGGGCAGAGATGTTGATATGAGAAACTGATGGCAGCGATAAAGTCAAACTCATTAGGTCATGTGATTGTATTGTTGCTGAGTCACAGGAGCGCTTGGCTAACGCCGCCGCTAAATCATTCTTTATCACCTCACGGTGCTGCAGGCCCGGAGGCTGAGGCCAATGAACACGCTAATAGAATGAACCAGTTGTTTCAGTGTGTGCCTGCCTGCTTGTCTGCCTCATGAGCTTATCACACACACACACACTCACACACACACACACACACACACACACACACAGACAGGTTGCAGACTCCCTGGCTCCAAAGCACAAGATCTCTCTGATTGTAGAAATTATGGCAGACAGAAAGGAGAGAAGATTAAGACACAGTGTAGGTCTGCGCCGATTTGCTTTGACAGGCATGAAGATTGTGTTGTGCTTACGGGTTGTTTGTGTGTCGGAAATTCACTTACGCTGAGCTGGGGGAGAAATGTTGGGCCAACATGTTTGACCAGGAGACGGTCCTACATTTACATGACAAACACAACCATCCATGTCCCTCCTACGGTGGTCAGCAGCTCCTACTGAAGACTTAGTGTTATGTCCTTTTTTTTTATCTAGTATCATGTTCACTGCTGTATTTATTTGCACAAAGAACTGATTTTGTCCAAAAGGACACTGAACTAAAACCATTCTTAAGTTCACACTTTGACTGGACCTTTAGGATTCTTCCACATTTCAGACTTGAAGATCTCTACCTGAATCCTGGGCTCCTTCTTCTTTTCCTCTGTCCTCTGTATCCTCAATTCTGACTCCAACTACGTCCATGTCCTCCCTCACTGCATCCATCAATCCTACCTGGTAGCTCCAACTCTAGGCCTACGGTGGTCAGCAGCTCCTACTGAAGACTTAGTGTTATGTCCTTTTTTTTTTTATCTAGTATCATGTTCACTGCTGTATTTATTTGCACAAAGAACTGATTTTGTCCAAAAGGACACTGAACTAAAACCATTCTTAAGTTCACACTTTGACTGGACCTTTAGGATTCTTCCACATTTCAGACTTGAAGATCTCTACCTGAATCCTGGTCTCCTTCTTCTTTTCCTCTGTCCTCTGTATCCTCAATTCTGACTCCAACTACGTCCATGTCCTCCCTCACTGCGTCCATCAATCTCCTCTTTGTCTCCTACCTGGTAGCTGCAACTCTAGGATCATTCTTCTACCAATGTATCCACTGTCCCTCCTCTGAACATGTCCAAACCATCTCAATCTGTCTTCTCTAGCTTATTTTTCTCCAAACCTTCCTGTCTGTGTTGTCCCTCGTCCCTCTAATCACCTCATTCCTGATCCTGTCCATCCTTGTCTCTCCTAAAGAGAATCTCAGCAGCATCTTTAACTCCTCCACCTCCAGCTCTGTCTCCTGTCTCCTGCCTAGTCCTTGTGTCTCTCATCCATCCATCATGGCTGGTCTCACCACTGTCCTGTAAACCTGTCCCTTCACCGTAGTTGACTCTCTTCTATCACAGATCACTCCTGAGACCTTTTGAATGAATAGAATTTATTTTTAATCATTTTCATTTGTCCTTGGTCTCTGATGACCTCGGGTTACAGTCGACTGTATGTTGTGTCTTTAACTTCAACCCTCTCTGTATGTGTTGTCTCACAGGACCGTTTGATGGACGTGGGGTGACCCTGCTGGAGGTCTGCGGGAGTTGGCCGGAGAGCTTTGGCGTGCCGCGCCACAACATTGGATCGGCAGATGCCAGCGATGAAGGTCTGCGTGAGAGACTGGCCGACGCCATGTCTGAGTCGCCCTCTAGAGACATCGTAGGATCAGCTACAGGTCAGTGGAGTTGACGGCAGTAAACAAGTCAGAGGTCAAGTTTAGTTGTTTATTTCACTGTTTTTTTATCTCACAATATCTGAAGAAATGGATGAACAACAATGTCCAGAGATAAAAAGGTTGTTGAATTATACCAAATTATCCAAGGTTATTCTGGTAGGAAGATTTATAGGTAGGAAAATATTTCAGAACACCGGAAATTACATTTTATTAAGGGGAATTTATCTGCCACAACTTAACGACCGGTCCGGGGAAATGGTACAAAACATTTAACCAGTCTGTGGTACAAAAACAGTTGGGGAACAGGAGAGAATTGTTGAAGATGATGGCGTAACAATTCTCCTGAGGTGCAGCCTATGGCCTGGTGTTTCCTGGATCTGGTTTGGGATCTCGTCGTTGATAGAGAACCAGGAAAGTCCAGTCCACCGGTGTTAAATCAATGAAACATTCTGTTCCCAGTCTTAGTGAGATTTATGCTGAGAAATAAATTCAGATTATGTTGCGCTCATCACTTCATGTCGATATGTTTCCACTGGATTTTTGACAACTTCACTGAATCTTACGCACCTGTATTTCAGCCTTGAGTGTTGTGAGGTTGTCATGGTTCAGAGAACCAGTGTCACCAGGTGTCATCTGCAAACACCTGGTCCAACTTCCTTGACTTTGCCTCCAGCTCCAGTGTGTGTGTGTGTGTGTTTGTATCAGTGTGAGGACAGCAGCTCTGACAGTCCAATGGTTAACTCGTTTAGGAAGCTCCGCTGCTCCTTTCTACTCCATCCCTCCCAGGCCTACGACCCCACCCTCACCCTCCTTCCCTTAAGTGAACAAGAGTTTCTTTGATTTGAATGTCTGTGTGTGTGTGTGTGTGTTTTGGGGTCTATTGGTGTAGGAGAGTAAGGGGCTCACAAGCCTCTAATGGATTTAGCATCGACTATCACCCACCCCAACCCTATCTGCTGCCGTGGCCCCCCCTCCCACCCCATCTCCTCTGTTAGGACTTAACCTTATTTGTAGTACTCTCTCTTTGGTTCTTCTCATCACTCTCTCCACCCGTCCACCCCGTGTTTCTTCATTAGATTACACGCCGGAGACTCTGGGACACTGCTACTAAGTCTCTTCTGGCTCTTCTCCCCCACTTGGCCTCACATCTCCACACCCATCTCCCCTGCCTCCACCCCTTTAATGCAACGTAAAATTCATTACTGATCGCATTACATCAAAATACACCCAAGATACATGTACACACACACACACACACACACTCTCATACACCTCTTCCTGCGTCCTGACCAGACTGAGGACATCATCCTCAGGGAATGTGATGGACGTGCTGGTT
Source organism: Paraplagusia blochii (assembly GCA_016785265.1). Taxonomy (NCBI): domain Eukaryota; kingdom Metazoa; phylum Chordata; class Actinopteri; order Pleuronectiformes; family Cynoglossidae; genus Paraplagusia; species Paraplagusia blochii. Next base: position 47,780 of record JAFBJS010002081.1, on the reverse strand, counting down.
TCCCCGCTCATTCATGGAGACACAGAGGCTTCAGTCTCTCCAGGCTAATCTAATAGCACAGCACTTCTGTGCTCTAACATGTAGGAAATGTTCCTGTGTGTGAGGAGCCCAGCGACATGAATGGTCAGAGGGTTGACATGTTGTGAGTAAATAGACCTGGGTCTCTCAGGATGGACGTCGATGGACGTCGGCCTCAGCTGTAGCTTTGATTCCTGTTAAGACCGTTTGGAAAACTGCACAGATCCAGTTTGAGGATTTGTTCAGTCGTTTGACGAAATATTCTCTGTTTTTGCAAACTTTTTGACTCGTCTGAACTACGATAAATGGCAGATTTAAGTCATGTACAAAACCTAAAATTCTACATTTCTAATACCCTTGATGGCGTCATCTACGGGGAAAATGCATTATTGCAGGGAAAAGGCAGAAATATAATGATAGTATAGATATATTATTTAGATTGGATGAGGTTGGTGGGCCGCATTAAAATGTGCCACATCTGGCCCCCGGGCCTTAGTTTACCCAAAAATCAAACAGAAACACTGACGGTAGACAGACAGGAAGATGAGTTTTATATGATTAAAATCATTGTCTCATCTTTAGTTTTTTGTCACAAAACCTTTGGCTGCAAAACCAAAATAAAAGCCCAGATTGATTGAGATTTTATTCCAGGACCTGAAACTTTCTGCTCCTGAAGAAACAGGGAGAAGAACACATCTGTGTAACCATCTGTAGATCATGTATAAATCTGACTTTGGGCCGACTAGAACCAAAAAATCACCGACTACTCGCCATCACTCAGATTCATCACGGTCATAAAAATAAACCCAACATGGAATAAATTCTTGTTGGTTTATTAAACGTTACCCAGGTCTCATTCATCTCCAGGCTTCAGGCTCCAACCACACTTCACTTCATTGTTTCCACTGTGGTTCTTCAACACCATCATCACAAGCACCAATGTTTCTTCAGCCCTGAAGATCTGACCTCTTTCCATGGAACAAGGCAGCAGTTGCCATCTCCACTCGTCCACGTATGATCTACACATGATGCAGCCTCACCTCCCACCTCCCACCTCCCACCACTAACCCCACCCACAAATATACACACAGACGTATTGTTTTATTCCTTTGGCCTTTACCTTCACCCGGGCTTTTGAAACCCGTGGCTCCTGAGGCTCATGCTGTGCTGAAACACCACCTTTGTCAATGAACCAAATGAATCCGACTGTGACTGTGACTGTGTCATTATAACTAAAAAAAAAATGTTTTATTAAGGGGGTGGGTCAGTGTCCCCGAGTCAGTGTCTCCGTCATTGGTGTGAAGCTCCAGGATTCACCTCCTGGGCATGACTGAATCCTGATGAGGACGTTTGGCGGAGGACGTTTGGAGAGTTTGTCCACGTCTCCTTTAGTCTCTTACAGACGAGATGTCTGATTATTTTCTGATCCATCGTCTTCTTTTCTAAGCCTAACACCAAAATAAATTGCTCTGTAGAAAGTATCTCCAAGAACTTTACCAACAAATGTCTTCTTCTTCTTGGGGATGCTGTCCATCCTTGTCAAAACTGTCCCAGGAAAATCCTCGACACACTCAAACACTCTTCTCCTCATCCCTCCTCTTTAGGTCAAAGTCAAAATGACAGAGAGAAATTTGTTTGACGTTTGGTTTTTTGTCCGTGGTTCCTGGGATTTCATGGTAACATCTCTGGGTGTTTCCACCGTGTGTGTGTGTCCATCTGTGTGTGGTGTCTCCGGAGCTTCTGTGAATGTGTTTTTGTCGATTCATATCATGTGTGTGTGTTGGTCTTGGCGTGATTCTTAGATGGGCAGAGGCAGATGGTATCAAGCTCAGTGGCTCCATTTGCCAGGAGCTTCAGCTTCAGCACTTAGACACGCACAGCACCGTGGAGCCGTTAACACTGACACACACACACACACACGTTATCTTCACTTGTGTCTCTGCCACATTGTAGCAGTCTGGGGATTTGCAGAGTTCGTTGGATGCCTTTGTTCGCCGGGTCTGCTGACACTGCAGGGCAGATGCACCAATGCATCATGGTACAAACGCATTCTCACACAACAAGCGTGAGTTAATAGGAACAGTCTGGATACAACATGAAGGACAGTAACATTGATGACCATGTACAGGAAACATCTGGGACAATTTAGAAGACAGTTCCACTCGCATCAGTTACCGCATCCCCGCGCTCGCCTCGGCGCCGCTCCTCTCACTTTTACATGATCTACAAGGGAACTTTCGGAACTCTTACGTAGAGTGAATTTTTGTTATAATTTATTGTAAAAAACTAAACACAACTAAAACAGAGTCTACACTCTGTGATTTTCTGCCAATGTTACCACTTTTTTTATTCGGGTATTTTAGGGATTGGGTCAAATTTGTCTTTACAACCATCTCACCTCTGATCGACTCATAATCTATGAGAATAAAACCGATTCCTGCCAAGTGACCTCCACCTGCCACACTGCACATGCATGAACATAGATATGGAGGAGAAAACAAGTCAACAAGATGATGTAGCAGAACTTGCCGACTAGACATCTTCTGTTTTTTTCCGTCTCTGCACACAAAATTCTACAAATTGCCTCAGAATTGTTCTTGTCGTGTCTAAGAGGGATAAGGGTGAAAATCAGTGCATCTCCCACTTCCGAGGGTTGGTCGAGGTTTAAGTTGCAGCAGCTGGATTTCACGATTTGGAAAAAGTCTCCAAGTCAATGTTCGGATTAACATGTTGGTTTTCTCTCCTGGAGTGTCTCCCTCTGAAGGCCGAGGAGCAGGAATGCTCCCTGATAAAAAGGAATCACTGTCCTCCTGACATTCTCCTCTAGCTAACACACACTCACACACACACACTGACACACACACACACTGACACACACACACACACACTGCCTGGCAGATTCACAGGGAAAACAAAGCTCCCGGTCAGGGTAATGGGTCTCTCACGCTCAGTCCAAGACGCAGCGTCGCCAGCTCAGGGGGCAGGTGACACTCAAATGGAAAGATGGATGGACGGACAGAGAGAGAGACACAGCGGAGGACGAGGAGGGGTCGGGCAGAGAGAAAGGCAGCCTCTGACAACTAAAACACACTGAGTCTGAAATTCGATTAGTCTCCAATGATATAACGTTGCTAACTGGATTTGGCTTATTGGTGCCTGCCTAACATAAATTCCATTGAAGCCATATGGAGAGTGAGGCAGCGTTCAACACGACCTGCTGTAGCTCAGCTGAGAGCGGCTCGGCCGCGGGAACAATGGCACTTTTTATAAGCGTTTACTTGCATCATGTCATCCCACCATACACAATAATTCTACGGGCCGGGGTATTTTTACTTTGCCTCCATCTTTGGTGATGAATGTTAACGGCCGTGGCATCAGGGAGGCTTTACAAGCCAGGAGATGCCAGACGTGGTGTGTTTACAGAGTCGAATGTAAACCGAGCAGAAACGTTGGTGTCATGTCAGCACAGCTCACGGTTCATCATCAGCAAAGTAGCGTAAGATAGAAGAGGGTTTTTTTTAAATATGAATTATAGTTAAATATGTGCAGTATTTTCAAAGATATTACAAAACAATAATATTTTTAACATCACGTAGCCTCAGGGGGCAGTCAACCAAACCAAAACTTCAGTCCCAAGCTAAGGCAGTAAAAGTAGAAATTCCAAACAGCCCATTAGCTCAGATGTCATGCACATTCGGCAGCAGTTTCTACCCTTGACCATTAGCAACATGGATATATATATTTATTTGAAGTCTGACCCAATGACAATCCAATACACAGAATTTCTTGTCCA
>JAFBJS010002081.1:0-38044 GCA_016785265.1 Paraplagusia blochii | reverse complement strand
TGTGTTGTCCCTCTAATCACCTCATTCCTGATCCTGTCCATCCTTGTCTCTCCTAAAGAGAATCTCAGCATCTTTAACTCCTCCATCTCCAGCTCTGTCTCCTGTCTTTTGTCTATTCCTGGTGTCTCTAATCCATCCATCATGTTTGGTCTCACCACCGTCCCTCCACCTCAGCTGACTCTCTTCTATCACAGATCACTCCTGACTCTTTTCTCCATTTTTTTCCATCGTTTTACCTCCGCTCTGTTCTTCACCTAATTTAATTTGGACCAGATTGAAAAGCTAAACGGCCCGCATGCAGCCCCCGGGCCTTAGTTTGCCCAGGTCTGTTATGAACTCATCCAGCAGAAGATCACAGTGGTTTCATGAATGTGGAAAATTAATCTTTTTTGGAGTTTTTTCAACTTACTGATCTGCTGTGGTCAAACAAAGGCTGGCAGATATAAAGTAAATTAACAGAGGAAATTACCAGCCGTTGGACGGGGACGGGGGACGGGGGGACGGGGGGTAGAAGTGGTGGAGTGTTGAATGGATCTCACTGTAGTAGTTTTCAACATGTCCGCCCGTTTCCAGCACTTTCATGTCTGTCCAGAGGCGTTGGCTGCATTAAGAATGAATAAGATCTTCCAAGTGTGAGAGCTGGGCTCTAATGAAGTCCTTACATCCCAGTCAATGTGTTCATTCTTCTGCTAATTCCTTTCATGCCGCTTCAGTGTGCGGCATGTGCGGCCGTATGTATATTGTATGTAGAATAGCTGCGGCTATTATCTCAATGGCCGCCCTGATGCACAGACTGAAGCACTCAGTCGGCGGACCACACACACACACACTCACACACTCACACACAACCCTGCCTGACACACACGCCACTTGGATACTTGACTAACCCAAAACTATTAGTTAATCATTTTGTGAAATGCCCAGAGGGCCGAGTCATCCCCGCGCTTCAACCAGAGAGAGAAGAAAGCAGAGAGAGAGAGAGAGAGAGATCAAATGAGTGCACTCTCGCCCTGAAAGCTACTTAGCAGTGCCGTGACAGACACAGGGAGAACAAACGCGGTGTGGAAGGGGGAGGCGGGGGGGAGGCGAGGAGGGGGGAGGGCAGAAGTGAAAGAACAGAAAGGGAATGTGAGGCTGTCTCAGTCCAAGGAGTATATGGTGCCGTGGTGCTGAGAGAGGAGTTGGTGAGTGAGGAAGCAGAGCACGGTCATTATGTCCACCCCCAACCCCCCTCTCTCCCTCTGTCTCCCTGTCTCTCGTTCACTCCTTACAGTCCACAGTTTGAGTCTAATGTGCAGAGACAGTGTGAGATGATGAAGAATAATTCCTGTATTCACTGCTGCCAGTGCTCGACCCTCCTCCTCCTCATCCTCCTCCTCCTCTTCCTCCTCTTCATCCACTGACAAGTCAGGCCTGGATATGATTGTCTCATTTATCCTCAACCTCTCTGCCCAGAGGGACAGGGTGTGAAAAGTCTGACGGTTTGTGTGTCCACATGTGGGAGACATTGTGTGGACGGAACAGTGTGAGAGGAAGGGGTGAAAATGGTGTTTCTGAAGGAGGGAGACTGGGTGTCCAACCATGACCATGTCCACGTCCACACCAACGTTGTTGAATGTGCCAGTGTGAACCATCCATCCATCCAACCAACCATCAAACCACCATCCCAATAACCATCCATCCAACCAACCATCCATCTATGCATCCATCCACCACCACCATCCAGCCATCCATCCATGTATAATCTATCCATCTATCTGTCTATCATCCATCCATCCATCCATCCATCCACCCACCCATCCATCTACCCAACTACTCATTCATCCATCTTTTCATCCATCCAATCATGGAGCTCCACACCACTGACGTAGAAACTAAATAACCACATTGACAAAGAGTCCAAATCCAGTTTGTTGAAAACAGTCCACCACAGTAGAATCTACGAAGCTAAACTCTAATATCTTCTTATTCAAAATACTATTTAACTACTGTTAAATTCCTGTGGAGAGGGGGCGGGCGGTAGAGCCAATCAGAGGGTTTCCCACCTTGTTCCTAACGAGCATCCATACTCACACCTGTGGTGAATGTAGAGTGAACTGTCCACCTTTAACTGTCAGGAAACTAGAATCATGAAATGAAAAACTCCAAATTAAACTATTTCTGTTAAAGCTGCAGGGTTAGAGCGACATGTGGTCTTGACTCCCAACCTGAACCGTCTTCTAATCTGGTCACAAGAAAAATCTCACAGCTCCTGGTCCCAACAAGCAACGTGAGATTAGATAAAGCAAAGAGAGAGAGAGTTTCTGTAGGTTTCATTTGCAGCCAAAGGCTTTTTCTTCCATTTCTCTTAAGTGTGGTTCAGGGTAGGAGAGAGTTTTCTTGGAGATTCACGCAAAAGTTTGCTGAAGGGGACAATAAACACACACACACACACACACACACACACATGGCAGAGCATGACAGAGAAAGAGAAAGCTTTGAGAAGATGTAGGTTCAGAGAAAAATAAAAAGGAAGAGTGAGAGTGGAGGGAGGAGTCTGGTCCAGCCCTGCTGCTAACACTGTTTCTGGCTGGTGAACCATGTTGAGGACTGAGGACTGAGGACTGAGGACTGAGGACTGAGGACACACTCAGTGCAAACAAACCAACATGGACTCAGGGCTGAGAGTGATTCACTTAACCCGATCCGCTGCAGCACCTGCGGTGTTGGCCGAACGGAAGGAACTCAGAAAATATTACTTGCGTTTTAGTCACAGATGTTTTCTTCTCAACTCCACTGATTGGAGCCGTTTCCTCTGCATCTGTGGTCCATGGCTACTGCATCATCAGGACCTGAAGGTCCAGGCTGGTTCAGGTGACGCTGCTCAGCCTTCACTTGGTTTTCAATCAGATATGTGAAAGGTTCAAAGTTTCAGTTCTGTCTCACTCTGGGACCAAATTAACCAAATAAAAAAAATAAATAATTAAAAAAAACTTTGAAAAATCACTTCCTTTAACAAACTCATTTTATTCAGCAGTGTGCCTTTCAAAATAAGAGTTTTTTCTAAAAACATGCTCAACAGCCGATTCACATTATTTACCAGCTGTTCGAGACTCATTCAGGATGGGTCCGCAACCCACTTTTGGGGCCCACCAGTTGAGAACCACCGCTGTATAGTATATAGACCTGATATACAGGGAGTTATTTTTATGAACTATTGTCAAAATAAAAGCCCACAGTTATTTATATATATATATATATATATATATATATCTGTTTTGAAGAAGATCTTTGTCTCTTTCTTCAATTCCTGCCACTTGTCATTCACTAAACAGGCTGAGATTTATATATACTGTATATGTATATACACATTAATAATCTACAGGAATTGAAGTGATTAAATTGAATGTAGTATATATACAGGCTCAGAGCCGTGACCTGACTCACACACACAGACACACACTCACACACCTACACTCACACACACCCGGAGTGTTTCCTGAGGATTTCACACATGAAGCAGATCAGTCACACCTCGCAGAGAGGACGTGTTGAGGAGAACGCTCCGACCGCTCACACCCCGTCACACAGACTCTAATGTGGACACGTAGTGTATATAACACACACTCCACACACACTCCTCACACACTCCACCCTGAATCTGGGTGTTTCCATCAATAAGACATCATGACACCATGAATAAGTCAGAACGTACACAGAGGAGTTGGATTTCCACAGCACTTTCTCCACTTCCTGTCCACATGAAGACGGTGTTTGGTGTTAAACCAACGGCTCTGACACTGACTTGTTAGCGGTTGTGTTGCACCAGACCTGGGAAAACTAAGGCTCGGGGGCCAGATGTGGTTCGTGTGGCTTTCTGACCCAGGCCACAAAACATATCCAAAATATAATATTAATGGATTAATTATACTCTGCAGTGCCTCTGTCTCTCCAGTAGGTTGTGTAGAGAAGGTATTTAAACCTTTATTCTTAACTTTTATAAATATTTTTTATCTTACTTCATACAAATGCTCCATCTTTCTTCTTCTGGTCTCTATATCAACCTAGGATGAAACATTCTCGGCAGCTACTGCCTAAAAAGTTTAATGTTTTTAAAACTGATTTGTTGTGTAATATTTTTTTAATATCCACATTAGATTAGAATGATTAGATTAGAGTCAGGGATAATCTGCAGAGAAGCTAATAGTGATCCAGTGGAAGGGTTTTTTTTGTCTTCTGCCTCCGGTGGCCAGTGAAGGTTTAACATGTAAGTTGCAATAAAAATACATTTACATTTGAATAAGAGTTTTGTAAATGATGTTTTTTGCTTGAAGACTTAAAATCTACATTGTCACAGTTACATTTATTTTAATACATTTAGACTGTGATGAGGACGACGTCTCTGTCTTCTACTTCACCTCCTGGACTGGACGTGAGGTGAACACTGGACATCTTGACTCTGTAATTAGGAGACGAGGCGGTTGATCCTAATGATGAACTCAATAAACGAGGCAGGAGGCGCTCTCTGTTCCCAGATGATGTGATGTGATGTGTGTTCAAACACCCAGACTGCCGTGTGATTGGTTGATAAAGTGCGTTAAAGTCGACAATTTCAGCCAATTCTCTTCATTTACTCATTAGCTGCTGTGGAGTCGACCGTTGTTTCCTGTCACATTTCAGAGTCGAACAGTTTGGTTTTAGTTTTTTAATTGGAACTTTGCCTCAAAGTCTGGAAGTTCTGGAACTTCAGGTTCTTGACTCTAAATATATAAGATTTCACTTCGTTAACGCAGCCTTTTTAAAATTGTTAAAAATGACGTGAAATATAACTGTTAACCAACTGATCACAACAACCACAACCAAACAACAATGGAAACAACAATATTAATGAATAAATATTTACTAATAGTCAAGTAGCAGATTATTGACTTATTTATTTAGATCATACGTATTTACCAATGATGACCAGTAACCATTATGGATGGACTCTGCCTTTATTCAAAATCAAACTTTTTATCAGTGTTGATTTTCAATAAGTTTATTCAAAGCCAAGAATGAAAGATGTGATGAATAGAAAAAAGCTTTCGATCAAATAAGTGATGTCACATGTGATGGAAGTTTCTCTTTATGTCTAGAACTTTGTCTCAAGAAGAAGAAACTCTTCTCTTCTCTTCTGACTTGTTGAACTTATTTCCTTGTGACCCTTTGGTGACTGCGTCTGTTTTGTGTAGGTCTCATGTAGGTGTGTGTGTGTGTGTGTGTGAACAGAAGCTCCTCTGTACAATGAAGCCTTTTCCAAACACTTACTGCAGACAGGAGCTCCACCACAGAGGTCTTCTGCTTCTCCTGCTGCCTTGATGTTCTATGTGTTACAGGATTCATTCATCTCCACCCTCTCATCTTTTACCTGGTCTCAGGGGCAGCAGTCTCCACCACTGCCACCCAAATCACACTACTCCATACAGTCAGTCTTACTGTGGGTGGTGAGTCCACTGGAAGTTATGTGGGTCATCATCTTCATCTTCTTTTTCTTTCAGCTTCTCCCGTTTTTCAGTTGTCGCCACAGTTTCCATCTCCTCCTGTCTTCTGTATCTTCAACTCTAACTCCAACTACCTCCATGTTCTCCCTCACTGCCTCCATCAATCTCCTCTTCTTCTCCTACCTGGTATCTCCCCAACTTCCAACAGTATCCTGTAGGTTAACATTACTGCTGCTGGTCGTTGTTAACCCGGGCAATTTTGTTGTCTCGCATCTTTTATTTGGTCAAAGTTTTACGCACTGACGTGCACCCCTAGTGGCTGGTTTTATGATGGTGCAATTATCAGAGCAGCTCAGTGGCAACCTGACAGCTGGTGGATTAGAACCTGAAGCTTCATTGTGAGAAGGTGAGGCTCAAGTCTGTCTCCTTAACCAGCACTGGTGACATCAGTTTTTGTTGGCGTCCATTATCATCCTGGTTCAAAGTAGATGTTCAGCCTCTGTAATCATTTAGTCCAGAGATGTGAAAAGGTTTAAGGAAAACTGACTTCTACATTTTCAACTCTTCACATTCTGCCCTGAAAACATCACAAATCTCACAAATGTTTCTGCCTCGTCTGTGAATCGCAGGTTCTGTTGAGTCAGGAAGACTCCGGTGTGAAAAAGATGAAGGACCAAGGCAGACGTTTGATTTTTCTTGTAGTGAAAGGTGTTTAAATCTCCAGGTCTGGTGAAGACTTGGTCGGTTGTGCACCTGCTCAGATAATGTGACGTGACAACAGTTGACAACCTCCTGACACTGTCCTGACCGTCAGCTTCCTCTGAGGACCAGGACGGAGGAAGGGTTTTCAGCTGAGACCAGACGTCCTGTTCAGACTCATAAACACATCTCCTCACGTTTGTCAGAGATCATCAGAACTCAGGAGTGTTCACTTTAAGGTCTGTATTCTGCTCTTTTGTCTGGGCCTTTTCCTTTGAACTTCTATTCTTCCACTGAGGTTCTGACACACGTCACGTGTCAAGATGTGGTGAAGGATCCGTCTTAATGGCTTTGACACATTTCAAGTTCTTATAAAAGCAGTTGTTGTGTTTGAACACAGGGTCAAACAGCTGCTCAGTCAAACCCTGGTCACCACTAGGTTTTCATTAGAGGCTCTAATTCAAAGCATTTCACCTGAGGTGTGGGGGCCGACCGGGCCTGTTGTTGGCACCTTTTATAGCGCGCTCTAATGAGAAACCATTGGAAAAGTTGTTTCCAGCCGTGAGTTTGAACCAGCGCTGATGTCAATATCAGGTCTGAGCCGAAGTCTCCGCTCCAAGAGCAGAATCAGCCTCATGAATCACTTACTTTCTTTTCATTTACTCCTTAATAGTCCAACCTGTTGAGTGTCAGGACTCATGGAAGTGGCTGCTGGCTGTTATTTACCTTCTGGAGGTCAAACATGAGGCTCCCATGTGTTCTCTGTGAGTTTGACACCGTCAGTGAGTCATTACACACGCTCGGTAACAGTCAGGAAAGATTTAGACGGTTTAATCATCAGCGAGGTGTTGATGACTTCCAGACCGCTCTGCATTAACATTGGCTCTTTTCTCAATTCAGCCGTCGCTGCTTCCTCCTGAGGCTGAGGTCGAACACGGATTAGGTCACTGAAGGAAGGGGTTAAATATAGAACTGCATGGTGGGAAAATACTGTAGATCGCGGATTTACTGGGCTTGAGGTTTGGGTTCTTCTGGTTGTGTAAAACATCCATCCCTCCATCCATCACCAACTATGGAGACGACCTGAAAGTCCTGATGTCCAACTGTGATTTATTGACTTTTGCTGTTTCTTTCTTCTGTGGATTTCTTCAATATTTTGTTAATTTAAAGCCTGATTCCAATAAATATCCATTAGTTTGGACAAAGAAAACATAGTTCATAAGAGTTTAATTTCAGAGCTCATATCTAGACTTTTTCCTTAGTTTTGGTGATAGTCACCAACTCCTCTAATTCTTACATAAATTGTGACTTTGTACGGACAAAAACAATGATTCTTTTCTTTCTTTTTCGTGTTGATTGTATTGTTCATGTCAAGAAACTGAAGAAAACAAGGTTGGTCTGATTTTTTCCATGACTGTGTAAACTGCAGTAACAGACAAAACCCAATAGTTCCAGATAATGGTATTATAATAGTAGTGATATTGTGATGTTTGTATATTTATATCATCTCTTTATTTTCTTGTGTTTCTGCACAGTTACTCTGTTGAGGCACAGGTTTTTCTTACTGATGCAAAATAATGAGAAAAGATCTTGTGTTTTAAGTAACGTATGAAACTCTGTCGCCAAAAAAACCTGGCAACCACTGGACTCCAAACTAAAAGACGTTACATTTGTAATATTCCTGACAACGACATGACATGGCAACGTTAAAAACTCACAGTCATTTGCCCCAAAATTCAGCAGCAGATCCTTCTGCAGACGGCAGTTAAAGTAAAGAATAGCCCCCACAGACCGGTCCATCTCACTCTGGTCCGCCCCCCCACTTCCTGTGAAGAATAAACCACAGATTTAAGACTCTCAATAAAGCTCTCAAGTAATTCACCAGCTTTGGCTTTCACGCTTTTACCATCGATGAAGTGAGAGATGTTTGATTATCCATCATGTGGCTTCATTTGATCCTGCACATCAGGCTCCTCCCTCCTGGTCGTGTGTGTGTGTGTGTGTGTGTGTTGGCCCGTGCACTGGCGGGTGAGTTAATCTTGGCTTTTCACAGTCCATCAGGACCATCTTGACTGGATGTTAATGAGCTTTCCCACTAATGTTGTCTGACTCATCCAACTGGACACCTTTTAAAGACGCCTGACGTCTCCTGCAGTGACGTGTTATCACACAGTAACAACTGTAAGTAGGATGTGAGCTGGTATTGGATGTAGTTCATCAACATCATAAGAATTATTTTATGTAGATGAAGACGCTAGTGGTGAGTTGGTCACAGAGCTGTTGGTGTTTTGGTCTCATCTTATACAGTAGAGACAATATAAATTGATAATTAATAAGAATATATCTTATATTTCTGTTATAATATTGAGTTATAATATTGAGTTCTTTGGCCCATTGGTGTAGAAGATCTGGGTTCACTTCCCTGGTTTGATTCCCTGTAGAAAGATTTATGCTGGTGCAGTGTGATTTGGGTGGCAGTGGTGGAGACCACTGCCCCTGTGACCTGATGGTGGATAAGAAGATGTAAATGGATGGATGGTTTGGTTAAATTGGTTATTGGGTAAAATAACCAAGAGTTGAATCATCTTCTCCTCTCAGTTTGTCCCATTTTCAGGTGTTTCCACAGTGAATCATCCTTCTTCTCCATCTCCCCCTGTCCTCTCCATCTTCTACTCTGTCTCCAACTACCTCCATGTCCTCTCTCACTGCATCCATCAATCTCCTCTTTGTCTCCTACCTGGTAGCTCCATCTCTCGGATCATTCTTCTACCAATGTATTCTCTGTCCCTCCTCTGGACATGTCCAAACCATCTCAATCTGTCTGCTCTAGTTTTTTCTCCAAACCTTCCTGTCTGTGTTGTCCTGAAAATTGTCCTGAAGACCCAGCCTGATTTTGCTGTCCCCGCTTTAACTTTGGGAGAAGATTTGATTTTTATTCCTTAAATATAAATAGAAGAGAAAACAAACTGAGTTTGTTGTAATAGTTGAGTAAATTTGTGTCAATGTTGACTGTATTTAACATTAAATCCAGGTGAAAGAACTGAAGTCCTCTGCTGAGCTGAGAAGGTACAAACCAGAAATAACCCAGATGAGCAACAAGAGTTTCCTGTGTTTGCCGTAATAACTGTAGTATTGGTCCTGAGTAGATTTGTCTGTGTGTTTGGATAAAAATGAGAGTGTGTTTGTGTTTGTGTTGGACTGTAAGAGGATTAGAGGACGTCCACAGTCTCCACCGTTTCTGACCGTGTCCCTCAGCTGATGAGGTATTAACTCCCTGTCGTGTTGTGTCTCAGATTGTGTGACTACAAGTCTGCAAAAATAGTCACGTTTTTTTTTTATTTCTCTGCCCGTTGAGCTCGGCCAGAAAGCACTTCACCTCCTCCTACCTCCCGACTCTGGCCAGAAAAGACCCCCACCTCCCTCCTCCACCTCCCCCGTCCTGCTATCTCCAGCTGCGGCGTCCGCTGCTGTTTCACTGATAGCTTTTTGACTCTCTATCGTGTGTTGACTTGCTCTTTCTTTGAAGTCTGGCCACTGGTGTCGTCCAGCTCCAGTCTGAGCGTCCGTGCACCGTCCCACATCCACAACAGGATGAGCCTCCAAGATTAGACTGTCCAAACGCCAACATCCAGAGACAGAACGACCGCTGAGGACAAAACTCAGTTTCAGGGACATGTGAAAAACAGCCCTGAACATCTGGAGATAAGCACATTGTAATCAAAGGGCTTTTATTGACGTTTTGTTCTTTTTGTCAGTAAGAGATTTTTTTTTGACTCATGCAGTGATTCATTGCTTTAGTCATTTTATTGTGTGTTGTGCAAATTTGAGCTTTTTTTGGTCAAAATCCTTTGTTTTCTGCTGAATTCAACCAAACCTTGATAACTTATTATTATTACTATTTTTATTATTAAAAGTCTTTAATATATTTGCCATATATTTGGGGTTCATTACAACATATTTTTAATTAGTTAAGTGATATTTAGAATAGTTTACATATTATATTTAGTCTCATATTTATTTTGATGACCAAATTATCACATCTGTCAACTCTGCTACTGTCCCAAATTTTTAGAATTTTTTCTTAAGTTTTCCATCATTTTTTTTTAAGTCAAGTCTCTTTGACAACAAATCCTGACTCACTGCTGCTCAGTTCAGTTCAGTTCAGTTCAGTTCAGCTCAGTTCAGCTCAGCCTGGTTGGAGCTGCAGAACTTTCCATTTCTCCACTGTCCTCCCTCCACAGCAGTATCATCTACACATCAGGTCGAACAAAACCACCTTGTAAATGAACCATATTATTTTTCACAGTGATATGGGCTCCACAGGAGCAGATCACTGACGGTGGAGCACGGGGGGGTGGGCGGTGGCGGGGGCGGTTGTGTTGGGGGGCGTGAGAGGTTAAGACTGGTTGAATGGCTTCTGGTCTTCACACAATGAGGTGGATTAGGCTGCAGTAGAGAAGAGTCTGTGGAGCTTTACCAGGGTTGTTCTGCAGATTATGGTGCCTACACCACAACAACGCTGCAACAGTCTTCTTCCAACAGAGCAGACCCAGGTCAGAAGACAGACCCAGTGAAAAGGTGTTTCAGCTCAGGGAACAGGAGTTACTGGAGAAGATACTGAGGATTGTCACAAAAAACTTCATGATTATCTATGTTTTCTTCTATCTTTAGGTTTATTTAAATAAATATGGAATTCAAGTCCACAATTTTCCTAAGGGAACTACACTGGGATTAATAACAAATCTGTCTGTTTATCTAGGTGTCTGTCTGTCTGTCTGTACGTAGATTTGTCTGTCTGCCTGTCTGCCTGTCTGTCTGTCTGTCTGTCTGTCTGTCCGTCCATCCATCTAATCCAAAGTCTGTAACCATTGAAGCAAATTTTTGTCAAAAATGACTGAACTCTCTGTTTGTTTTTGGTCGAACGGTGACTTTTTGGTCTTTTTTCCTCAAGTGAGTTTTTTGGATTGTTTTTCTAATTTATTGACAGGATGATCAATATGTTGTTCACTGCTCTGGGATCATTGAAGTTCATCTGTTTCATAGGTTTTGATTGGCTTTGTTATTGAGAGAGTCTGTAGAGACTAAAACTCTGGCTGTGATTGGTGGTTGTTTGTGTTTTTTTTTGTGGATCTATGACGAACATTCAGCCTCCGTTACCAAGGGGAACAGAAGTAAGTGATTAGAAAATTAAAAAAAAAAATCCAAAAATATGTTTCATTCACAGTCCAATTAGAACCGAGCTGCGATTGACGTCTTCAGCTGGAATCATTCTCAGAACAGTTGATATTTGACTTTTCTGAGAACGACTGGTCAATGATCAGTGAAATATATTTTTGTTGAATTGATTTATTTTTCTACCAATGATAAATAAAATGAAATGAATGAACAGAGACACCAGCTTGTAGTCAATGTTTTCTTCGACCTCAGTGACATGGGTGTGAAACCCTGCTGGTAATCAGGGATTACTGCAGTTTTTGCTTTGTGTAATATTGGTGAATTAGGGAGGAGTCAGCGGCAGAGGGATAACAGCCCAGTGGCGCGGTGCGTGTTAGCACGGATAATAACATTGTGGCTTGTATTAGGTTCCCGGAGCTGAAGGAAGAATCTCCCACTTCCTGCCTGCCCCTGGCGACAAAGACAATATCCATATTAGACTGGGAACATGTGCAGGACGTATTAGAGACGCGATGGCTTTTTCTGTCCCTGCAGCAGGAATGTGAGTTATGGCCTCCTGTGCATCTCAAGGTAACTGATGTGTCCACTGGATAGTTTTGGACGGGGAACAGTGTGAAAAATCGCTTCAGACTGAGGAAGAATTTATAGCTGAGTCTAATGGCTGTGTAAAAACTGCAGCAGTGGAAACGTTTAAAAGTGATAGAGCATCAGAACACGGCCCATCACACAGTGTCTCACTTTACCTGCTCTATTTATTCCCTTTTTAATGTTGACTCAGGTCACTGTTGGAGGAGCTGCTGCTCCAGCTTCAACTCAGAAGATTCCATGTTTCTTCATCCAAGTGTTTGTCCAATCAGGACTGTGTCCTACTGAACCCAATACAAAGGAAGACCATTGGAAAATATGATCGGATAAAATGAAAGTTGTCACATTAGAGTTTTACTATTTACCTCTGGGGTCATTCTAAAGCAGGGGTCTCAAACTCGCGGCTCATGGACCATTTGCGGCCCATGGATTGATATTTTGCGGCCCCCACCTTGATGTGAAAGTTGAATTTATAATATTTTATAGATTTGTTCTCCACATTTTATGGTAGATCCCTATTTCTCAAACACAGAATCTATGGGAAACTGATTTTTTTTTATTTTTATTTTTTTTGTATTGAACACTGAAAGCTCACCCTAACCTTTGGTGAAATGATATTGTGGGTGGTGGTCCTGCTCTAAAGTGTTTTTTCTGAGCATTACCTGAAAAATTTGCTCTTCTGTGCATTAAAAAGGCTGAAACTGACATTCCAGATAAATAAATCAGGAGAACGTGGACCAAAATTTTTTGGGGGGAGTGGTTTGGTGGGGGCTGGTCCCCTTTTTTCTTGCCTTTTTTTGCACTCCACTGGCAAAAGTCAAGATTTTTTTTTTTCTTTTTTAATTTTTCATGTATATTTATTTTTAGTGCAGCTTTATAACAATAGCTGTGAATGTGTGGATATGAGGTGAGGACAGTTCTACCTGCATCATAGAGTGGGCTGTAGATAAAGAAGTATAAAAAAAAAACAATATATAATTATATAAATGGATATATATACAGGGTTTAATGATGTGATGATGAATAGAAAAAGTGTCAGGATTTAGTAAAGTCATAACCAGGTGTTTGACCATGCTTGTAAAAAAAGGTAATTAATTAATTTTTTTCTGAATATGTAATTCATTATTTACCAGGCAGCAGAGTGGAAAAGGTTAAGACATCATACAATTTTACATTCTCTATTTAATCTGTTCTGCAGTTGGTTTTCAAACATCATCTTTGTGAGACCACTAGGGACAGAGACCAGAGGTTTGTCCAGAAGAGGAGCCGCGGACGTAAATCACACACAATCACATTTTGTTCTGAGAGATAACAAACAGTTGTGCAGCGACACGTGAGAGTCAGAACTTTGCTGTTGTTGGGCTTGGCTGCACTTTTGAACTTTGAGGTGACCAGGTGACCATGACGTGACCAGGTGACCTGAGTGAGAAGATAGAAATCCACTGGAATAAAATCTGTCTAAAAGAAGGAAGAGATGTTTGGGAACTGTGTGCAGCAGGTTGGGGCGATAAAGGATAGAGATGATTAAGGATGTTGAATGTGTTCTTCAAGGAAATTAGTAGAATGATTAGGATGGAGAGAAAGAACCAGGACACATTTGTTTGTGGTCCTCAGAGACAGAGAACTATGTGTTGAAAATGAGATGATTGATGGATGAGGTGAAGGAGGATGTAGAGATGTTTCATGGAACAAGGAGAAGAGATGGAAGCAGATAATTCAGTGTGTTGACCGTAGGAACGTGCAGCAGGAAACATCTCTGATGAAGATCTGACAGATCGGACGTTAAAAATAGTGTCTGGTATTTAATGTCCCCAATGAGTGACATGGGAACCAATGTCCAGAAAAGTGGAAAAGTGAATTAAAACCACTTGTTCTGTCTCACTGTCTGTCCCTCTGTCTCTTCAATAGAATCTTGTGATTCTCGACTTCTTCTGCTCTGATTTATTGTCCCTCCTGTCATTTTCTCATCGTTGACTTTTTCACATCTTCTAAACCTTGTTAGACATTTTCTGGCAAACACAGCATCGCAACCAGGTTGATTAGATGTTCTTCAGTTGGTGTTCTGGAGAAGGAGCTCCACCCGAATGATATTTAATAGAATTAACTGTGCAGTACACTTTGTACTGAGGTTAGAAAAGTCAACATTCAGTCTGTGGAGTCTTGCTCTTCATACAATAACTGGAGCTGTTGGTGAAAAGGATCTGTTAGAACTGTGGTTCCTTCATGGTCTTGTTTTGTTCTTGAAGGTCAGTGGAGCTTCTCCTTCAAAGAGAACCTAACACACACACACCTTTTCTAAGGAGTTGCAGTTGTTTTGTAACTTCATGTTTAAGGCGATTAATGATCATCCATTCGATTCATGTTTGAAAATGTATTTTGGTGGAGAACAGTATATTGTTGATATTTATTAGTATTTTGAATATAAATATAGATTTTTGTAAATCAAATAAGTGAGTTTTAACATTTTATTTTTACTTATTTTGTTATCTCTAATTAATTTCAATTTTAATCTCAAATTTATTCGAATTTCTATTGCACCAAATCACAACATACGTTTTCTCAAGGCGCTGAATTATTGTCCAATTATTATTTCCCGGGGTGGTTTTTATACTTTCTAACAGTTTTTAATAAGTATATAAGTTATAAAAAAAATTAAATATATAATTTAAGTCTAATTTTCTTTATCTATTTTTCTAATTGTCCTGCTTTTTTTCCTCATTTCCTCTAAAAATAATTTTGAGATGCAAATAAAAAAAGCAGACATTTTTATTATATTTTTCTATTTACCTGGCAGGACAGACAAACCATTGCACTGTTCATCTGATCCCTGTGAATTACATAAAAATGTGAGAATGTTAACTGCTTGATTTCCAGTCTCTAGTTATTTTCCTTAATTTCAAGAATGATTTTCCTGAGGGATTAAAGTCCTATTCATCCATCTATGTTTTTATTGTATATCAATGTTAGCTGCATCTTCTTTTAAAAATCTAAAAACTTAATGTACGATCATGTTAGCTTTGTGTCCTCCACAGCTCAGTGTTTCTGTTTCTCCTTCCGTCCACAGAGCTGCAGAGGGAGGGCAGCATCGAGACCCTCAGCAACAGCTCGGGTTCCACCAGTGGCTCCATCCCCAGAAACTTCGAGGGCTACCGCTCTCCTCTGCCCACCAACGAGAGCCAGCCGCTCAGCCTTTTCCCCACCAATTTCCCCTGACGGCCCGGCAGCGTCCGGCCCACCTGACCACCTTCTACAGACTGGTCCTCACTGATGAACCGTAGCCAAATCATGTCTCCGCCCCTCTGCTCATGTAGCTGGTCACCAGTCTGATACAGTATTAACATTTTATTTCATGTTTTTTTCTCTCTCCTTAATTCAATCTCCTCTTGGCCGTCGTCGTCGCTGCAGTTCAAGTTTGATAAAATCAACCAGACCTGAGTCGAAATCATTCCAAAAGAGGGGAAAATGAGTCTTAATGGTCAGCACAACATTTTAGAAAGCTTTAAAAAACTGATTTGTGGGATGAATGGTGAGTTGAGTGGATGTGAACAGCAGGTAATAGATGAGGTCTGATCACAGTGTGGCTTCAGCAGCTGCGTCCAACATCAGGCCTGCAAATGAATCCGCTGCTGAGGCTGACCTTGTGTTGAGTCATAAAGCAGCAGCAGCAGCAGCAGAGCCCGCCGTCCTCTGCGTCCTCTGCGTCCTCTCCGTCCTCTCTCCTCCCTGCAGCTGATGTCTGCTCCGTCCGTCCCGGTGCTGCCATCACTCTTGGTGTGTGTGTGCGTTTGAAGTTTAACGGTGTGTCTGTTTTTCTGGGCCAGCCGTAAGAAAAGGCAGCATTGGCCGAAGAAAAAATGTTTATTCCAGGCAGTAACGTGTAACGACTCCCTCTGCCTCCGTGCATGATGCCGCTCCCTTGGCCTCCGACTAATGTTTTAGATTAAAATTTGTTCCTTTCATGCCTTGGATTTTCATGAAGACAGATAAAAACAGTCGATGAGACGACACAATGACTGAGTGGCGGGGATAACTTTATAGCCTGATGGAGATAAGTCTCTGAAATTGTTTATCTGTGTTCAGTCTTCATGTTGACGGAGCTCAGCCACAGCGGCATGTCTCGCTGTCATGCTGTGTTTTGTACATTAGAACTTTTTGCCCCAAAGTCATGCCTGCAGTTATGGATCTTTAAAATTAGAATATTTTCCTTCGAGCTTCAAATACCTTGATAATCATGAACGATGGAGTTAAATATGGACTTCCTGTCTGACAGTGTCTGAGGAGCGCGTGGCCTGATGAGCGTCCTCATGCAGCAGTTCGTTCACGGTTTGTGTCAAATTCTTATTCATCCACCATAACTATTTTTATAATTCTTTGCGGCAGTGGTTTCCAACTTTTCTCTTCAGTGTCATCTCTCTGTAAATAGAATTTACACGGAATTATTTCTAACCAGAAAATTCAACATATATTTGTCTCGTTATGTGGACCGTGCGGTGCCCACAGGGGCCCTGCCCCCCATTTTGGAAACCACTGCATCTGTTAAGGTTTTTTTTTTGCCGTTTTCTCTCTAATTATTGTTATTTTTTCTCATTGATGTCATTATTTGGATCCAACATTGTGTCATTTATGAAGAATTTGTGACTATTTTGACAATTTTGTGTCATGTTATGGAAAAAAAGAGCAATATATAAATCAACCCAATGATGTGGAGACCAGTCTGACTCCTGCTGGACTGACTTCAGTGGTTCTGCCCTGTCACCAAATAAGGGAAAAGATCTGTTTGTTTTTACTTTGTTGTGGAACACGGACACTAACACTTCATTCATGACAGTGAAAACACAATAAACGTGAAGAAACTGGTTCCGTCCTCCCTGGTCCTCCCTGGTCCTCCCTGGTCCTCCGTGGTCCTCCCTGGTCCTGTCCTCCAACCACAGAGTCTCCCTGTTAATTAGTGCCATGTTTTTAACAGGCAGTTAAATGTTGTTAAAGAGCTTTTTTATGAACATCCTCGGCTCTTTGTTCCGATCCAGAGGAGAAATAAGGAGACATGTTTGTTTCTCTTCTCATCAGCGCCGAGACTCTGGACGACATTTTCTCTGACGCAGTAAAATACAAGCTCCTTTGAAGTAACTAGTAATGAATTATATTAGTAACGGCTGATTTCTTATGAACTTTATTTAAGCCCCTTAAAATGATGTGATCATCAGTAAACAGTCATAAAAGTTAAGCTCAGATAAACTGATACTTGTCTAATTTTTATTTTTTTTAAATATGGTTTTGACAATCTATTAAAAGGACAAATGGACCAAAGACAGATGTCTCCTGACAGACCCAGCCCGTATTTACAGTCTGTTCGATTAGAAATGCATTAGTGTGAGAGACGTGGAACACAGTGAACACGTACAAATGTCAGCGTCCAGATGTGGCATTTTAAGTCTGTGTTTGCAGATTCCTTCATGAATGAAGGAGAAATGAAGTCCAGCTGACGGAGGTCGGAGAAACAGAGTGTGATTTTCCTGCTTTTATTTCATTTTCAGCAGATTTTAAAAACTATCAGCAGCATTTTATTAGCCAGGGTCTTACACGTTGAAAATCCACACACGAGGGTTTGAGGATTTCATGAAAAAGATGGTGAGTCTTCACTGCTGCCACTGATGAGTAAATCCCTCCTCGCTGATTCAAGTCTCTCTGGATCACGGACTCCACTGCCTGAAATGTGAACACAGCAAACATTACTGTTTCCAGGTCCTGACGTCTGACGCTGCTGCCACGACCAGGTGGAACTGGACAAGGACGTCACAGCAGAGGGGTGGAGGTGAGGTGTGGTCAGGAATCTCAGGCCACAGTTAGATCTACAGTACGTACGGCTGCTACGACGCCACAGCTGGTCATTCTTCACATGAAAAGGTGAAAACAAGTTTCTCCCTCCCAAGAATTTTAATCCCAAAAAATGTCTCATCAGCCAAAAAACTGGGACTTTTTCTATTTTATTTAAAACAATTTTTTACTCTCCCACTGGACCACTTGAAAACTGTTCATGTGACATAATCAGCCCCCGACCCTTACTTTGGACACAGTGTATGTTTGTTAAATTAGTTTATAGATATTTTTTTACCATAGGAAATATATTCAAAATATAATCATATGAAGCTGATACTTTGGAAATGAATCTACATCCAGTGAGAATCCAATGATAAATACCACTATTTTAAATATACTCAATATATATATTCATTAGTATTTAACTCCACAGAAATATATTTTACATCTTAGTATAATATTAATGGATCACAGTTGTTGCAGGAAGATGCTGAAAAATAAAGTTCAGTCTATTTCATTATTCAAAGCTGAGTCAATATAAAGGATGAGTATTTAATATTTTTGTTTTTTAGGTTCTCACTACATCAAACTGTTGCTGCAGAAATATTTTTTTTTCGCGTTGATTCGTCAGAGTGGAGTCAGGTCTGTGTGTGTGTCGGGCCTGCAGCAGGTAGACTCTCTCTCCCTGTCTCCCTGCCTCTCTCACCCCTTCTCTCCGGCGCTGCTGTGTGTGTGTGTGTGTGTGTGTGTGTCCTGCAGCAGGTATCAGATCCTTGTGTCCATTCTGTCTCTGTCTCTGTCTCTGCAGCAGCTGCTAATTCAGTTGCTGTCATCACATGAGAAAAACACAGAGAAGAACTTCCCTCTGCCTTAAAGAGCAGCATGAAATGGGATGATAAATAATCTGGTCAGATTTGGAGGGAGAATAATCCAGAGTTTCAGAGTCGGTGGGTGTGAAGCTGATTTTCTTGTAATGTCATTTAGTGTCGACTGTTTCTCCATAGAAGCTGGAATCAACTGAGTTCCAGTAATAATTTTGACCGAATTGATGACGTTTAACGTTAGAGATCAGTCGCTAGATCTTAATGTCGTGACTAATATGACGTCATGTTACACATGACACATGTTTAACAATAATAGACATGACGACCAATGGTCAGTACAGTAATAAAAATAAATTCTACATAAAAAAATTCAGGAATTCAACAAATATTATAGTTGAACACCAAAACAAAAAAACTCAAAATTTTTTGTCTGTAAAATCAGTTTAATATATTTAACACTAATCACTTATAGATCTGTTCTTTTTGATTTGTAAAAGATTTTTTTTAAATCATGAAATAATCTGTATTGATGCTGGTGTTTTGTCTCCGATCATTTTTATTTTCTGGTCTGATCTTGTTTCACATTAGAAATAAATCATATCAATATTTCTCTGTATTGTCCATCTCAGATTCATCTTTTACATTTGATAATATTATATATTTTTAATTTACTGGAGACACAATATCACATAAAACATGATGATGAATAAATAAAAGGTGTAATTTCTAGTGAACAGGTCTGCAGACTGGAGCAGACTGAAGCAGCCAACATTGTTTCCTGAAATATTTATATTTCAACGAACACGTCGCAGTTACAGAGTAAAAACACGCATAGAGTTTTTTAATCTTTTTATGATCAACCCGATTGTTTTATTATTTTTATGGTATTTTTTGTGTCATTCTGCCTGGTGACAGCAGTGACTGTGACTCCACTGAATGGGTGAGTTTGTCGAGCTGAGGGTGGAGGTGACGGCTCTGTCACTCTCCTGTGGCTGCCCAGGGTTTACTGTAGCGCCCCCGTCTGGTGCTCTACCAATCACTCAGTTCTGGAGATTCAGAACTAAAGACTTTGACTTAGTCTTTGAAAAGACTACATGGAAATGAAGGAAAAGTGAGAGACACAGATTGAGTTTGTCATCAAGTCATGTCGGGAAAAATAGGTTTGTTTTGAACAGGGCAGAGAGACAGACAGATAACGGTCTGTGGCTGTGTCTCTGTGTCTGTGTTTGTGAGACAGAGGGGATGGAGAGACAGACAGATAATGGTCTGTGAGACAGAGGGGATGGAGAGACAGACAGATAGTGGTCTGTGGCTGTGTTTGTCTCTGTGTGTCTGAGAGAGAGAGAGGACAGAGAGACATGGAGAGAAAGAGAGAGTTGTCCAAATATGTTGTGCGCGTGTGTGTTCGCATATGCGCGTGAAGGTGAGAGTGGCGTGTGTGTGTGTGTGTGTGTGTGTGTTTGTGTGAGAGGAAGGGAATTTTATATTTGCCTTTTTACAAGTGAGAAGTGATGTGTTTAATTTAGCAGAGTGGAGGAGCAGGAGGAGGAGGAGGAGCAGGAAGAGGAGGAGGAGGAGGGCTGCAGCAGAAGGAGGAGGAAGAGAAAGAAAGGCGGAGGAGAAGGAGGAGGAGGAGGAGTAGGCTGAAGAAGAGGAGAGGGCCGCTGGTCGCCGGGTTTCCATGTGACAGGGGGAAATATGAGGGACTTTGACAGGTCTTAAACGGTCTGGCGCCAAGGCCTCAGTCTAGCCGCTATATATAGCCGCGGAGATGATGCAGGGAGATGGGAGGAGAAGATGGAGCGATGAAAGGAGGAGAGGGACAATGTGGAGGAAGAACATAACAATGTTCAATTACAGAGGAACACGCTGGAGTGGGTGCCGTTCTGTTGTAATTAGAGCGTCCTGGACTCGGATCACTGACACCGGGACAGGAGGCGCTATCAACGCACTGGTCCTATTCTCTGACATCTGCACCTGCGCCGCGTGGACCGTTCGTGGACGGACGCGTCCAGGACGCAGCGGGACAAGATTTAAGGCAGATTTATAGAATTCGGTCAATTTACCTTATCGAGAATAAAAACACCGGAGGGTGGGGTTCTATGGGGGGTGGGGTCCAAATTCCTCTAAACAAAATGTTTGAGTTTATTTACATCCTGGTCACCAACCTGGGGCCCGCGGTCACCAGGTTGGACCACCTGGTCCACCACAGGTTGTGGTCAAAAAATAAAACCAGGCAACATATTGTTGAACTGGAGCCGTTACTGTGTCTGGACCAGTTCCTGGCCATGATGAAGTTAGGAAGAGTGGTCACTCTTGAAGGTCTGAGAACATTCCATCATGACATGGTTTGGTCAGTCTGTGTTAAAACTATTAGTTCAAATCACCAAAAAATGGTTGGTGACGACGGTGCTTCATGTTCTGATCCAGAATCTCAAATATTGGGATTATTTCACTTTCCCAACATTCCACCCTTCACCCCCCCTCCCCCCTACCGTCCCCCCTCCGTCCCCCCTTTCCTGGTCCAAACAGCCTGAAGTACAAAGTGTGTGTTTTCGCCCCCTCTCTCGGCAGCAGGCCGGTTGAAGCTGTCAGTTGGCTGCCATGTCCAGACAGCTCTGCAGCAGCAGCTCCTCACACTGGCCTTCCTTCCACATAATGACTTTTAAATCGCGCCTAATTGGGATTTCTACAGCGCTGTAGGCACAGAACAAATAAACGGTGAGCAATTTGCACCGGCATTATTGATGCAATTATCCACTTCAACAGAAAAACCGTTATCCACCTCTGCAGGCTGGATAATCTCCACCTGTGTTGTCCCAGACGGAGCTGCAGGACTCCGACAGGCCGCTGCTGCTGCTGCTGCGGCGGCGGTCATTTGGATTGCATCTTAAAAAGTGCCATTTTATTTCTATGTATTTTTATTTTTTGCATGACACCTGAATGAAAACACACCTGCACTGCGTCTGTGCACCGGCTACTGTTGATGCGTGAAGAGTCTCCGCTCCAGGGGCCCTTCAGTGTCTGATCTCATGTGTTTCCTGTGGGAACTGTTGAAGCTTCAGTGCAGAAGCTTCTGTCTGTCTGAATGACTGTCTGTCTGACTGTATGTTTCATATCCATGGACTCATGAATGTGATGGAAGTGGATCAACAAGTGTGAGACAAAGTGAGATGTTCTTCAAAATAATGTCAGACAATAAAATCAAGTGTTTCAACTTTTTGATGTTGTCTCTAAATTTATTGACCATTGTTTATTTTTGTGTTTTCATTTTGTGTTCACTGTTGGATGTTTTGCAGGATACTCTTGGACTGTGGATGATGTATATTTCATCTGTATATTTAAATGTTTATATTTTTAGTGAAGGAATGTTATTATGCGGGTGAATTTGTGGTCATTTTTAATTATTTGTGTAATATTTCCACCGCGGGACCATAGGAAACATAAGGGGTTAATAGGAAATGCGCAGATTAGTTTTGATTCATCTGCACTTTTTGTTTCATTTTTGCTCCAAGTGACGCCAGGGACCGACACCAGCGCCACATCCTGCCGGAGACTCCGAGCCGCGGAGGAGGCGCCGAGGGAGCGGAGAAGCTCCGGCTGCAGCAGGAGCTCACGCACATGCGGAACCTGGGGGGTGAATCTAAGGAGACGCGACGGGAGAGTGTCCGCTGTGCCGTGCATCGGCCCCGGCGACGGTGGCCTCGGTCCAGGAGTTATTTCACCGCGCGGGGATTCACGCAGCAGCGGAGGAACGGCGGCCCCGCGGAGCCCCGCTGCTGCCGGAGACCTCGAGTGTCTCAGGTTTGACAGAGCTCAACCTGTGGGAGATTAGGCTCCAGCACCAGGGCCTGTCCTCGGCTCTGACTGAGCACTAACTCATGTCATCACCGCATTCTCTGAGGTGGAAACACAGCCTCGACCAAGAGTTACGACAAAAAAAGAAAAATACCCCGCACTTCTGCAGCGCAGCAGCGGCACAAACATGTGACCAATAAGGAAACGTAGATGTTTCAGCAACAATAATTCAACAACTGCCCCAGGACTAAGTCTGCAGCCAAACAAGGAAGAGTGTTCACCAAAGTGAGAAACTCACCCATTTTTCTTCTCCACGCTTTTCTCGCAAAATTCATTCATCATCATTCACGGCTTCCTCTGCTCTGTCTGTACGAACGCAGCCTCTGAGATCTACGTCTTATCTCCCTAGTCTGTGCCTCAGCACTGCTGCTGCTGTTGCTGCTGCTGCTGCCTTCACGGGTCAGACACTTTTGCAGGAACTCACACAGACGCGCGGCTCCTGCACTGAGGGAGTCCGGCGGGGGTTGCGTGAGTCTGAATGGGCTGCGCTCTCAGCTTCAGGGTCGGAGCCTGAGAACAGCCCGGGACTTGGAAAGGTTGCAAATGTGCAGCTCTGAGCCGTGAGAGCAGCAGCAGCAGCAGCAGCAGCAGCAGTAGTGCTGCCACTGTCCGGGTCTGTTGTGGGAGTCTGTGCTGAAGCCTGAGCTGCTCCTCTCTGTGAAGGTAAGTATTTGAGACAGTGGACAGGTTGCTTTCTTTGGAGGCGACATAAAAAAGCAAGCCGGGAGAGGTGATGCCTCCGCTGGCCAACAACTGAAGGCTGAACCGGTGTTTGGCTTGGAAATGGGGGTGGGATTTTTCCGATCTTTCCTGTCATTGGTTAATATTTTATCCTGTTGACATGTTTTCTTACTGCTAATGCTTCCGACACCTTCTTGCCTCCCCCCTCCTCCGCTCGCTTCTCCCTCCTCTCTCAGAGTCTGGCCGGAGCTGTCAGAACCACGCCTATAGGGGCCCACAATTGGTCCAGAAAGCGTAAAATCAGCAATCAAAGGGGCTTGGTTCATTAGTGCTGGGGATGGAGGCAGGAAGGACATGTGAGATAGTCACAGATCTGCAGTGAACGGAGCCACATCTCTCCAGTCAGTGTGGGATGAGTCAAGCAGACAAACAGTTGACTGCACCGTGAGCCAGTGCTCGACGCTCCCCGGCTCTCCTCGCTCACAGACGCCGCCGCTGCCGCTCCACAGCTCGGCGGAGGAACCAGAGGAAAAGCGCTCCGACAACCGCACCGAGCAGCGCTGGGCTTTTTTTTTTCGTGTGTGTGTTTCCCACTTCTGCTGTTTCTACTTCTTCTTCACTGTGATCGCGCTGTGACCGGGAGCTCCACTCTCTCCTCTGCAGATTTACGCAAATCGACCGCTCGCGACACGCGGACCTTACACTGGACCCAGATTCGAGGAAAAAACACTGAAGAAAAACAACCTACACATTGTTTTACCTGTTTTTTGTGGATGCACCGATGAGAGATCCAGTTTTCCAAGGGACTGCAATGGCTTATCATCCATTCCACGGACACCGGCCGACCGACTTCCCTATGTCCGCTTTCCTAGCGGCCGCTCAGCCGTCCCTCTACCCGGCTCTGAGCCTCCCTCCCGGGGCGCTCACCAAGCCCATCCCGGACCACGGCCTGGCCGGGGCTACGGAGGCTGGACTCTACCCGGCCCTCAGCCACCACCAGGCGTCTTTCCTCCGTGGCATTAAGGGCCAGGGCCCCGAGGAGGAGCTGGACGAAGACCCTAAAGTTACACTGGAAGGGAAGGAGCTGTGGGACCAGTTTCATAAACTGGGAACCGAGATGGTTATCACCAAGTCGGGAAGGTAGGAGACTCTGCCCGCGTCAACTTCACTCCATATTCTATGAATATATATATTATATAAATATTTTTAGTTTCATCTCCAGCTTTTGACGAGGAATTATAATCTCTGTATTTTAATATAATGACACAAAAAACAATATTTCGCCTTGCACTTTTAACCACACTTTCTTCCCACGTTCGGGAAATTAATTAACTTTTATTTTAGGGGCGATTAAAATAGAAAAAAATCCCAGTTTGGTTTTGAACAATGTGTGAGACAATCTCTGGACCGATCAAAGCAAATATTTGGAATATTTTCGTGGTGGTAAAATAGAAGAATGAGCTCTAATCGGATTTTTATCTCGTTAGTGAGTTAGTTCAGTGGAGACAGGAGGCTCCTGGCTCTGATAAACAGTCTGTCACTTCAACAACAAAAAGACCAAGTCAAGTGGTGTGGTCATAAATATAGGACCGGGCTGGATGGACAGGGTCAGTGGACAAACACACTTAGACTCTGCGCTTTGCCTCGGTTACTGACACTCACAATATTTCCACTTGTCACAGCAGAGTGTGTTGTTCAGACCATAAAATGTTGTTGTGATATGGTTGAATCGTACCGTGCTGACCTCCTTCTCCTCCTTCTCCTTCTCCTCCTTCTCCAGGAGGATGTTTCCCCCGTTTAAAGTGAGAATAAGCGGCCTGGACAAGAAGGTCCAGTACGTCCTGCTCGTGGACATCGTGTCGGCGGACGACTGTCGCTACAAGTTCCACAATTCACGCTGGATGGTGGCCGGCAAGGCCGACCCGGAGATGCCCGGGAGGATGTACATTCACCCGGACAGCCCGCTGACCGGGGAGCAGTGGATGGCCAAGCCTGTCAACTGTCATAAACTGAAGCTGACCAACAACATCTCAGACAAACACGGGTTTGTAAGTACCAACTTCGACCTTTATAAAAAAAAATAAAAAATCAGAATCAATCAAAAATCAGATTTATTTCCTGGGTCCTGATGTATCAGTGAATAAAATAATTATAATAATGCAAAATAATCTTATTAAATAGTCACAACGTGGAGGAATAAATAAAAAAAACAAACATTTGCATGGAGAAAATTAAAATATAATTAAAAAGTTAAATTTTAAAAACATTCACCTTAACAACAACGAGATTTACTCAATAATAAAATAAGAAAAAAATAATGTCTCTGTTCACCACAGGGTCCAGAGCAGCCCGTGTGTGTGAGAGAGAGTGTGTGTGTGTGTGTGTGAGTGTGTGTTGACCCTTTGTTACCACTTGACTTCACACCGATGCTGACTACATACACCAAGCTTATGTTTCCCTTGTTGCTGTGCAAAAATAAAAATCCTCCTCCTGCAGCCAGGAGCTCCAGAGTGGAATTGGGAATAAATATATAAATAAACGGGTGAATAATTGATCATGTAAATAAATAAATGAAGCTTTTTTTATTTGCCAGAACGATGGCTGTGTGTCAAAATATCACCAGAGTCTGGAGGTTAAATGGAGCATGAAGGAGGAGCTGATGTTTCTGCGTTTGCCAAAAGAAAATTATTTTGGCGTAGAGATTTTATTGATTTATTTTATTTGATGACTTGTTTTTATTATATAGTAATGAAAATAATTATATATTTAATATTGTTTGTGATATTTTATGGTTGAAACGGGTATTGGGGAGAGAACTGCATATTTTTACACTAAAATAAAATATTTTACTGTTAAAATTAATCATAAAACGTGAAGAAATACATTTTATATGACCTTAAAAAATAACGAATCGCTTCAAATGTGCAGTTATATATTTATGCATTGTTTTCTTTTCATATTTTCTTAATTTATATCTGGATTAAGCCCAAATCTGGATTAATCTGCCGTGAATGCGTTAACTGTTTTACACGGAGACAGTGGATCAGATGAAATGATGTGTTTGAACCGGAGATAAAAAAAATGTTTGAACCTTTCACACAGACTTCAAATGCTTTTACTTTGATACAAACGGGATCCGGGCTTTTATTTTTAATCCAGATATGTCGCTGCGGTTCCGCCGAGGCTTCATGTGTGGCCTGGCCCGGTTCTGCACTTTGTCCCGCGCTAATTACAGACACGTCTCTTCACACAGCAATTAGAACAACGATGTGCGTCAACATTCTGTGTCTGGTGTCGAGTTTGGACACGAACGGGTCTCATCCCGTCCCTGGAGGTGCGTTTGTGTTTATGCCGCTTTTGTTTTTCCCTGTGTGTTGGTCCAGATCATCCTCAACTCCATGCACAAGTACCAGCCCCGGTTCCACATCGCCCTGGCCAACGACATGATGAGGACACCTTGTCCCACATTCAGGACCTACGTGTTCCCAGAGACCGAGTTCGTGGCTGTGACGGCCTACCAGAACGACAAGGTGAGTCCGCGCACCCTGCCCCCGGTCCCACGGCCTCTCTGCGGACACCAGCAGCAGCAGCAGCCTGGAGGATTAATCTGGTTTTGTAGGTGGCCTAATTTCCCAGCGTGTCCCGCAGGATTTATATAATTCCTCTTTTATATTTTGCCTGGTTTTGAGGGAATGCGCAGAGTGAAAGTCAAACGTGCGGCTGCACCGTCTTGATGTAGTGAAGGTGGAGACGCGGTTCTTGTTTGAATGAGTGGCGTTAATGTCCTTCAGCATCACCAAAGCACAAGCTTCACTTTTATTGTATATTTAATGACTCTTTCTGAAGTAGAATGACGCCCCCTTTGGGACTGAACACGTCATTTCACTTAAAGATCCAGGGTATTTGGTGTGTTTATTTGATGGTGTTTTATTTTAAGCCCCTCCGTTCACTCCTGATCCTCTTCCACGGACTTAATTGGAGCTCGTGTCCAGGAGGGTCGAGTAAAGTGGTGGGTGGAGAAGGAGGTGCGGGAGGAGGTGGACTGTTGTAAAACTTTATGGCAAAGAGTCACAATCGATTACAGAGCATTTAAAAGGCCGCTGCAGGCAGACGCGGCGAGCGCCTGGAGCCTGGAGCTCCTCCAAGGGCCACTCACTGCCGCTGCACCGACACACCTGGTGCCGCAGAGTCGGCCTCCTCTCTGTGGAGCTGGGATCCAAACCGCATTATTAATTATTGATAAGACAGTCATCTGCTCCACTCGGCCGCTCCTGCTGTCTTCTGATCTGATCTGGGGGGAACTGAGGCCCCTGTGGCCCCGTGGAGAAATATTCCTTGGCAGAAAAGTTGCCTCCAGGGGCCAATGAGAATGACGTCCCGTCGTTGCACGTTTTATTAATAATGCACGCGCACACGCACACACGCTGAGAGATAACGGGGAGAGCGCAGCTCCAGTTGACTCTGTTTGTTTGTTTGTTTTTAAGTTGCACATTTTTTTCTGTTTCTGTCTGTACAGATAACTCAGCTGAAGATCGACAACAACCCGTTTGCAAAAGGTTTCAGAGACACAGGCAACGGCAGGAGAGAAAAGAGGTGTGTATTCTAATAATAATAATAATAATAATAATAATAATAATAATAAAATGGTCATTTTTTAGATTAAAATTACTATGGGTGATGTTCTTGTTGCAGGAAGCAGCTCCAACTGCCCTCCCTGCGGATGTACGAGGACCAGTGTAAGGGGGACCGGGGCGGTGACGACTCAGACGCCTCCTCCAGTGAGTCTCCGGTCGGCAGAGATTCTGTTCACTCCCCGCTGGGCCCCGGAACCAGTGCTCTGAGGTTCAACAGAGCGAGCCGGGGTGAGTTCTACAGCTGTTCATCCTTTATGTCTGTGTGTGGACTGACTGGGAAATTTAGGGGATTTTTTTTTTTTGGTGGAGAGGAGTGAAGTAAAAAGTGCATTAATTTAATTTGTTTGGGTGTTTGTGTTTATGTAGATGTGTGTGTTTACAATAATTGTTTTTTTATTCTAAACGTTTAAGTATTTTTTTATTTATTTATTTCTCTTGCTCCAAAATACAGGTTAAAAATATCAATAGGTAAAAAATTGTAGGATACGGTTTAATTTTATTGTACATTTGTAATACACATAATACATTATAAATGTTATTAATGTTACTGTATTTGTTTGGTAGTGTTACTTTTTATGTTATATTTTTATTTTTAAGGCAGTTATTTTCCAATAATTTGTTAACATATTGGACAAAGTGTTGTTATCATAAAATTAAATAGATATATTCAGGTATTTTTCTATTTTATATTCTTGATACTAAGTACAATTACAATTATTGAAAATATTATTCTACCATTTTGTGTCTGTGTGTTTGTGTTTGTTTTTGGGAGTGGGATCAGAACCTGTCTTGGAAGGAAAGTCTTGGACAGAAGTTAAAATTACTATTTAATTGTATTTAAACACTTTTGGACAAGAAAGGCTCCATTAGTCATATTAATACAATATTATTGTAAGACTTTACCTTCATATTTGTGCCTGGTGTGACTAGACTGTGAAAAAGGTTGGAATGAAATAGACTTACAGTCATTTCAGTGTGAAGGTATGTGTGTTAGTATTTTTATTGTCTGTTTATAATAATTGCTGGAATTGTTAGTGTTATTTAAGACTTGAGTTCCTGATGGGAAACAAAACCTTCTCCATAAAGTGAAACCTCTGTTGGCTGAGGGCGGGTCTTGGCCCAGAGCGGTCCTTCTCAGGGTTAGGGATAAGGTTCTGGTTAGACTGTGCTAATGAATAAAAGCCAATGAACATGTGGTGGAAGCACACAGCACTTAATCATGTCCCTTGCACTTTCGCCCCGGTCCCTCTTTTTTTCAGATGAGAAAGATTGCTCTGACAGTGAACAGGAGATGGAGCAGCCCGATGAGCGTTGCACCGCCTCCAGCAGCCCCAAACCCGAGTCCATGTCCCCTTACGGCTCCAGGTGCGAGGACCGGGTGCGTGACAGGCATAGTGCAGAAAAGAAGGACGACTCCATTTTCAGTATAAGGAACCTTGAAAAAGACAAAGTGGACAACAGGCACAGGAAAGACACCACAGACACTGTGACAAAGGACTCAGAGGCCGCAGCCACGGCTGCCAATAAGGACGAGTACTCGCCTCTCATGCTGAAGACTGAGAGCCACTCACACTTCAGCCCAGGCCGCTTACAGGGCCTGGCACTGTCCGGCCTGCACAGTCAGCAGTTCTTTAACCCCCTCAACACCGGATCACCACTGTTGTTTCACCCTGGGCAGTTTGCCATGGCCCCCGGAGCCTTCTCTGCCATGGGAACGGGCCATCTTTTGGCTTCGGTATCAGGAACAAGTGGTTTGGAGAACGGCAGCCTCTCTGCTCAGGGCACAGGAGGAACACCGAGCCCATTCCCCTTCCATCTGTCCCAGCACATGCTCGCCTCTCAGGTAAGGAAGGTCAAACAGTGAGAAAGGATTATGCTGGTCTCTAGTGTACACCTGCAGCACTGAGCTCATGTCAGTCTCACAGACAGGGAAGTGTTTATATCAGCTTCACCTTTCACTGCACCAGAAACTCTTGCATGACTCAGAGTTGTCTGTAATTTACGACTGATAATAATAATATACTGTAGAAGTAGAAGCAGTATTTCTTGTTGCAGGTATTAAAAACAAAAGGGATTGATTAAAAGTTCAGAAGTTAAACTTGAAACTTAAAATAATCAGATTTTCATTTTCACAACACTCTTTGTATACTGTGTCTGCAGAGATCTTAATGTTGTGGAATTATTTGATCATTTCCCTTGTATTAGTGTGATGACTCCAAGTTCTCTTTTTCATATTCCAGGGCATCCCTATGCCTCCGTTCGGTGGACTTTTCCCATACCCCTACACCTACATGGCTGCAGCAGCAGCCGCAGCCTCTGCCTCAGCCATCCCCACAACCAGCTCCTCCAGTCCACTCTACAGGAACCTGTTCCTGGGTTCAACCCGGCCCAGACTCCGCTTCAACCCCTACCAGCTTCCCGTGTCACTGCCACAG
Source organism: Paraplagusia blochii (assembly GCA_016785265.1). Lineage (NCBI taxonomy): Eukaryota > Metazoa > Chordata > Actinopteri > Pleuronectiformes > Cynoglossidae > Paraplagusia > Paraplagusia blochii. The sequence continues at coordinate 7,877 of JAFBJS010002081.1, read as the reverse complement.
TCCAGTCTGCTCACCGTTGGCCTTCCTGGCAACCTGAACCCAGGCTCTGAATCGTCCAAACCTGGGAGCAGGGAGTCCAGCCCGACCCCGGAGCATGAAAGCAGACACAAAACACGAGGAGGGTCTGGTGAGAGATCCATGTCCCCCAAAACCTCCATGAAGGACTCAGTGAATGAGCTGCAGAGCATCCAGAAACTGGTAAGTGACCTGGAGGACCAGCGGTTGACATCTCCAACTGCAGACTCTCTCTAGTGAAGCAGAGACTGTGACTCTTTGGACAAAACCATGGCTTGAAAACCAGAGGACTATCATTGCGTCTGTACAGCACATTACAGAGGGCGGGACAAAGGTTCGACCCACGGGTGGTCTGTGAAGGCTGATGACTGAATCACTCTTGGAACAAAGGTGCAGATAGATTTTTGATTTCTCCATGCAGTTCAGTTGAACTATTTTATACCCACCTGTACTGAAGGTTGATCTGTTGGAGTGAAGAGTCACGTGAGACTCCGTGACTGTGAGACCAGACAAACTCTCTGCTGAAGCCCAGTGATCTGGAGTCCAGTCCAGGGTGGAAACCTGGGAATATTGAAGGAATAAAACGATAATAAGGAAAGACTAAAAATGAAAGAGAAACTAATATTAAAACAAATCTCTTTATTCAAGACAAACACTGATCCTTTTCACTACAAATGACAACTGAATTAAACATGTTTGTTCTATGAAAGGTGAACCATGCAGGGCCAGTGTGGGCCAACATATCGACTTTACCTGTGCGTGTGTGTGCGTGTGTGTGTGTATGTGGATGGGTGTGTGTGTTGTATGTGTGGAGTTGGTGGAACTTGAAGCATCAGGGCCAGGACTGAACCCATGCAGCTCAAACTAAGCAGATGTCTCAACAAACAGATCTCAAGATGAATCGAAAACACCATCATTTTTTATTTTTTAATCTTTATTTTAATTTTCAATGTTTCCAAGCCTGTATATTTCAAAAAGGATGGAAAGTGAACGTTCCGCCTGAAGCAACCGATTATCATTTCATGCCAGAAAGACAAACAATGTTTCTGAAATATTTATGTAATTAAAAAAAAGACAGAAAAAAATGTAAATAAAGCTAAGATCCAAGAATATGCAATTGGTATTAATTTATTCAAGGCTGTATATGAGCGTGTATATATTTCTAAATTTAAATCATTGCTTTTTTTCCTCCTCCTATCGTTTTACATGAATATATACTGTAAATTAAAGCTATTAGCGATTGTTGGTTTGAGAAACTGTATGAAGCATCTTTTTTAAAACATGTTTTGAGACGTGTGTGCCATTTTTTAACCCACATCTACGACAGACACGGACAAATGGTTTTAAAAACAATATACAAAGAAGAAAAGGAAAAAAAAAGACCTCAGGTTTCACTCACTCCAGCCTGGAGACATTGACACTTGTTCCTCATTTGGACGCATTATTCATATCTATTCAAAAAATATATATTTAAGGTTGTTTAATTATGCTGGTTGTCCGGGTTCTTTTGATTGTTTCACAGTTTCAATAAAAAACGTTGTGCTTAAAGTTTAAAGACGTGTATTATTATTATTAGTTAGTAATATTATTATTATTATTATTATTATTATTATTATTATTATTATAAGCAGTAATAGTAAAAGAAGTAGTAGTAGTAGTAGTAGTAGTAGTAGTGGAAGTAAAAAACATTTCAAACGGTCTGTACTGACGAGTACGTCACGTGTATCTTTGCTGCCCTCTGTTGGTCAAATGTTGAACAAGAAAAGGGCCTTCGGTTTTCCATGTTACATTTGGGACAATAAATGTGTCGTATGGAAGTCAATTTCCGCTACTTCACCTCGGGAAAAAAATATATAAAATATAATATCAGATATTATCTAATTCTTGTGAGATAATAACTCATTTAACATAAGAATCGTTTTTACTCAAGTGGTGGAAAGGGGCCTCCCGCCGACACAGTTTCTTTTTCCAAAACAAAAGCAGAAAAACCTCACAATAATGTGACTTTTATTGGTAAAATTACGAATGTGAAGCATTTGTTTTTTTTAACTGTTGACATCCTGATAAGTTTTTAATTTACCAAACAGTTTTGTTACAGTTAGTGTGTTTGTGTTGTAGTTCTATTTCTGGTCAGTTAGCGTCACTCACTGTTTCCTCCGGTATTGTGTGGTCTGTGGTATATTTAGAAGTGATGTAAGTATTTATAGGAAGAGCTTTCTCTCCTCACACACACACACACACACACACTCACACACTCACACTCCAACAGCCGGACAAAGCCCTTCTACAAACGGTTGCCTGTTTTTAACCTCAGCTGCCTCTACATCAGTCCAAGTGTTTATCAACGGTCACATCGATGTTATCATATTTTTCTCAACCGCAAAATCAACACGCCATATTACTTGGCGGGGTCACGTGACGTCAGGGTATCGGCGCTAACCAGTCATTTCAATAATGAAGCCGCCATTTTAAGAAGTAGCTCCTTCAGCGGAAGGTCGTTGCATTTTTATCTAAATGTCACGAGGTTCAGATGTGATTCACAGTTTCTGTGTGTGTGTTGTATGTCAGTGTGTGTGTGTTTCTCGGTTTAAAGGGTTAAGCAGGGGGGAGCTGAGGGCAGCAGACAGCCTTTTGTCCCGGACCCGGCGCCTGTCGCCTGCCTGCCGGCCACAGCCTCCACACCGCCCCGCTTCCTAATTAGAGCCCCCACCTTCCCCACCTCCGCACCCCCTCCTCCCTTCTTCTTTATTTCCCTTTTCTTTCTGTGGCGATAATCACAAAACTCTCAGTCTATTAGAGGGGCCATTGTTGCCTCTCTGTTATCTTCAATTAACAGCGAGAGCGACTCGACCTCGCACTCGGTGAGGAGACGAAGTGATTTGTCCAAATCCATCAGTGTGTCAGTGATCAATAGGCTCCCGTGGAGGCCCCGTGGATCAGCACTAATGGCTGCTGACGGTGCGGGGGTAAAAAGGCCAAGATTATTTACAACTTTGTTAATGATCAGTGCGGGGCCAACACTGTTGTTGTTGTTGTTGTTGTTGTTTGTTACAGCAGTGCCACGGTTTATCAGAGTAGTCACCGCTGCGTGAGCGGAATAAAATAAAATAATAAAAAATACCTCCATTCATTCCTAAGGCAAAACTTTGAGTCATATTTATTGTTTGATTTTATGTGTGGAATTTCAAGACATAATGAAGAATCGAGAGATTAAATCACTGTAACAGCGTATGTCGTGACGTCGCTTCTCCCGGTGAAGACTCAGTGCACACCGGTGTGAAAACTACAGAACGAACGGCTTTTATTTGCGTCACTAATAAATGATAAACGCTGCTAATAAGCGCTACACATGCATGTTAATGACGTCAAATTTAATACATTTTTTCTTTATTGATTTACTATAAAGAACATGATGCACTGAAATTTGTAATAAAAATGAATAAAGAAGTAAAATAGTAGTAAAACCAAGTCAAATAATAAGACGAACACGAACGGTTTTGACGAATGAAAACTTTGGCCTCAGTTTAAAATTGTTTATATATATTATAATTTTAATAATATAACTGTACGAATACATGTCTTTAAATTAAACTGTATCATTGCCCTTTATTAACATACAGTAAATACACGAATATTGTTTCTTTTCTCATTACATTACCCCATTATTAAGTTTAAGTTACATTATTAAGTCGCGATATTTACGATAAAACTGTGTTCTATTAATATTAAATATTAACTTTAAACGTTGTCGTCCACTCCAGCTCTATAGTTGTCCTGTGTTTGTGAATCCACGGCCTGTAACCGGAGAACCACCCGGAAACCTGAATGGCAGCTGTGCTGATTGGCAGCGGGGCCAGCCTATTGGCTCTTCCGCTCAGGTGCAGCCACCACACTGGTCGACAATAGGGGCTTTGGCTGACCAATCACAGTTCTTGCTTTTTTATTGAGGAAGAAACGGAGGAGGAGGAGGCGGTAAAGTTCGTTAACACAAACACGGTCTCAAACACGAATGTCGACGCCGTTGAACCGAGTTTAGAGAAGAAGGAAACACCGCGAATCAACCTCAAACACCAGGGGCAGTCATGTACTTCAACTAGCTGTAAACATTGGTCAAGTGGCTGCACTAGACCACAGTGGAGAGGAGTCACTGACACAGCGGGTAAATCACCGCTACAGTCTCATCAGGACACTGACTTACTGTCGGTGGTCCGACCGTGACGTCACTGGTACTTCATATTATTACCACAGCGTCGAGACAATGTTATTTATTCGGCCATTTTTGTTTAAAGTCACAACTCACCGTAATGGACGTCCAGTAGTTTACAGTAAAAAATGATAAATGTAAATGAAAACGTTTTATTAATATTAAAACTGTTGCATTATGGGATAGCAGTATAAAAGGCAGGGTAAAACACAGGGCAACAAGCAACAAGTCAGACTGAGGACTGTTTGGAGATCCACATCATGTAGGCCCATCGCCCCCTACTGGTCAGTAAGTAAAGAGGAAAAAATGAGGTAAGTCAAAAAGATTTAAGATTCTTGCCACGATTCTAATTTTTGTTATATTGGTTAAATACATATTAAAAATTCAATACCTTTGGATGATATATAATGTATATTTATTGTAAGTCTCGGTAAAAATCAAATCTTTGACTCAATGATTGTACAAGTCAGAGTGGGGGACAGGGTCCTCAGTGTCCAGTCTAATGACAGCCCAGAGATCTGTGTCAGTTCTGCGTCAGTTCTGCGTCAGGTTCTCATCTTCTACTGCGAAGATCAAATTACTTTATTCGCTACATTTTATCGTATGAGGAACTTCTGTTCCCTTCTGTGCTGATCAGCAGTTTTATGTTTCCTGCCCTCTGCAACAGATGGTCGGCCTTCCTTCCCTACTGGACTTCTTTAACGAAATCTACCACTAGGTGGCAGAGTTATCCGTTTATCTCCCTTCTCCTATTGCATTTTGATTGGTTTTTTTTTGGTACAAATTTGCCAAATATCTAGTTGGATAGAAAACTGCAGCAAAATATTGAAAATAAAAACACAAATCACACAAATTTTTCAAATGACAGTTGGAAAGTAGCACATGCGGTCAGGAATTCTATCCCACACTAGAGGTTGCAGGTTCAAGTCCAGTCACAGCCAAAACAACATGCTATTAAACATGGCTGGAAGGTGAATGCAGATAAAACCAGGAAAAATAATAAGAATCAGAATTCCCTCTACATCAGTCAAGTGTTTGTCCCGGTGTCAGATGATGTCAGCTGATGTTGACCGGTGCCGGGCCAAGTAGTTTAGTTCCAGTGCGTCATCTCTTAAATTTAGAGTGGTGTGGGGGGGGGGTTCATTTGATCCTAATCACAACTGTGGATCTGTTCATTTCTCAGAAAGACTAACTAGTCGTGAGTGACACGACCTCCAGTAACAACACGGTAGATGATAATTCAGAGTGTGAAGAGAAACAACAATGAATCTGGATTCTTTAACCTCAATATGTTATGGAATTGGTCTGAGTGTAAAAAATTATTCCAAAATATTGTTGCTGCATCGATGTCTACATTAATCATTACTGTAGATGAGGACAAGAGCCACAGATGGGATTTGACACTACAGACACACTGTGATCAGATCAGAATAAACTAGTGAAATTAATGTAAAGTAAAATGAAGACTCTTGATTTGACCAAGGTAGGACATGTTTGTAAGAGCTGATCCTAAAAAAAAAATAAAATGAAAGAAATATATATAATCAATATTTTTATTAATTGCATACTATACGTTTTAATTTATATTTATATATCGTATATAATATTTTTGTATACAGTATCTTGTTCTAAAAAAAGTATTATATTACACAACAATACTTTTGGCAGACACTACTATCCAAAGTTACTTATTAACCTACCGTAAAAACAAATAATAATTAAAATAAGAAAAATAAAGCAAAGTAACTGTGAAAAAAGTAAGTGAAAAGAAGAGAAGGTGAATAATTTGCTGTTCCTCAATGCCTTGAGGCGACCTGAGAAAGACACATTTCTTGATTGTTCCACAGCTTCATTATAGAACGTTGTTTGCATGCAGCTTGTAGGGAATCTGTGACGTCTGAAGTCATGCTACATGACCACGTCTCACTGCTCTAGAGAAAAATTGTAAACTGTACAATGTTGAAGTGTAAATCATAGTAAAGACAAACACAGCAGTGCTGCTAATGAAGTGGCTGAGAAGGCCACGCTGTGGAGCCGACCTTCATCCTGACACTGCTCTGCTAAAGGAAACAGTGGAGCTCAGCAGGGAGAGTGATTTGACTGTCTCAGATCAAACAGCAGCACAGGCCTGCACCGACTGTTCTTGTAAAACAACACACGGGTCTGCTGCACATCCAGAACTTTGAAAAAGTGGGTTCTCCATCATCCAGCAGTTCTGGAGGACGTGTTTAAAATAGAAGAGCAAGAGGAACTACCTTGAATCTGTGCATCTGACCCTGAAGAAATCATTTGCTCTGGCACTAAGAGGGCCTGGTCTTCACACACTCGGCCGACACTGAGATGAATACAGTAGATTAGAGAATAATAACAGTCCCTGTCACGATGAACAAATGCAGTCAGCCGAGTCAAGACGCAGAGACTAAACCGGCCGGCTCTTCTGAAAACACACCGTCCTCCTCGACACTTGTCTGAGCTCAGATGAATGTGAAATACACCCACGCTGCTTAGATAAACTCTGTCTTTCCACGGCGTGGACAGCGTGTGTGACTGATGCTGCTTCTTCTGTGGAAACAGAGGCTGCAATTGTACCTGTTTATTTCCAATTCAGCCAGTTGTCAGGAGAACAATTGAGAAAATCCTACTCAAGCTTACGGTGTTCCATACCAAGCTATTGCTGTAAGACCAATTGTTTAAGCATATTACCTTTAAAATTCATTAACCCTAATTTATTCATGATTAAATTCAGAAAAAAAACTTTTTAGTTTTGTCAATAATTGATAAAAAAATATTTTCCTGAAAAAATCTTGAAAAATAAAGACTTATTTGTCTTTAAGTACATAGAAATGACAATTGACTATTCAATAAAATTAGATTTATTTTGTTCAAATTGCTAATATTAAATATAACCAGAAGATTAATTTCTTTCTAAATTCTTCAGCAAAATCTTTCCAAAAACTATTTTGGTGAGAAACAAAACATTTTTAAACAAATATTTTTTTCTGTTTGAATCTGTTTATTTCTGCCATACATTTATGGTTTCAGAATTTTCATAAAAATATTCAACATTTAACCTCAACTTAAGTTTTTTTAAATATGAGAATATATATTTTTTAAATGCAAAAATTTAAAATAGAATTCATGAAAAAGTTAATTTTCACAATTTTTCAGCTAAAAGTTTCAACTAAAAACACAATGCTATATTTTGATGGTAAAAAAATGTAACCTCTGACAAATATTAAAAAAAACAATATAAAGTGAAATTATTCATTGATTTTCATAAAAAGTAATCAACATCTAACCTTAATTTCAGATTTTGATGTAAAAAAAATAAAATGTTGTTTTCCAAAATGCAAAACTTTCAAGTAAAATTCATGAGTGATTTTTTTTTTTTAATTTCAGTTTCAACTTTCAACACAATGCAATTTGTGACAAGAAACTTAAAAATAACTTTTGACAAATGTTTTTGTCCAAATCTGTTTTTCTGACATACATTTGTGGTTTTGCATTAAAATCCCCCCCACCCCCCAAAAAAAATCTGTATTGTTTTGCAGAATTTTATTTTTCACAAAAAAATGAAGACATTTTCTTATTTTGTCCAAAACTTTTCATGGATTTTCATGAAAAAATAATAAACCTCTAACCTCAATTTCAGGTTCTG
>JAFBJS010002080.1:175701-235769 GCA_016785265.1 Paraplagusia blochii | reverse complement strand
ATGACCCGCAACATAAACAACGTAATTTTTTTTCAACATAATACAAGGGTTAAACTTGATGTCCTATTTTTGTTGGACTGCGTACACAGTTACTAAAGGATACAAACCACACTGTTTTATGCACCAAGCTCATATTTATAATTTTTGAGACAGTGAAGTTGATCTTGGGAAAGTCATTGTGAAGCTATACTGGGTCCATTTATGCTTTTTTGTTATTTTGAAAACAGACAAGAACAACTGAACAAACCTGTCTTCCATCTCCACTCTTTTCATGCTGTGTAGGTGGAGGATAGCCAGGATGATGGCAACAAGGAAGATGACAATGCAGCACACACTGACGCTTATATAAAACACCTGAGTGGAGCTGGTTGGATTGGTCACACCATCTACTGTGGAAAAAGGGAAAAAAACATCAACAGGTAATGACTCTGTTTGTTCAATCCATTTAGAAATCACTGCAACACAGCAAAAAAGAAAGCACAGGTTGAACTTGTGTTGAACCAATGGTATAACATTTACTGTATAAGTGCAACGAAGGCTGCAAATTGGGTTAATGTGAGCCTGAGATGGAGTCTAAGCTAAGAATTCCATGTCTGAGAGCTTTTCTCATCACTTCCCTAAAAGGCTCCTTGGGGCCCAGGTTCCTTGAGCTCACCCAAGCAGAAGGGAGATGAGCCACTAATGGTGCTTTGTTACTGGGGCAGTGGGCTCACAAAGAGAACGCTTCCCAGTGGAAAAGAACACCCACTCTGCTGGTTGGGGGCTCAGAGAGTTCATTTCAATAGCTGAGTGCAACCTTTCCCCCTGGTCTTTCAAATCCTACGGCTATTGGAGATTCTGTCTAATGTGCACTGCCCTGCACATCATCTTTAAACAAACCCAGCTTCTGTCATGTTGGACTCAGGGTTGGACTCAGGGGCCAGTTGTGATAAAGAGATGATGAAAGATTACTTACAGTCAGGCCGCTGAAGTGTGGTATTGCTGACTGGAATAGGCATCTTTGAGTCAGAATCTATTCCTGTAGGGGGAAAAATAAGAGTGAACAAAGAGTCTTCTTCTTCTCCTTTCGGCCGTCCCCTCTTTCAGGGGTTGCCACAGCGAATCAAGAACCTTCATCTCCCCCTGTCCTCTGTATCCTCAACTCTAACTCCAACTACCTCCACATCCTCCCTCACTGAATCCATAATTCCCCTCTTTGCCTCCTACCTGGGTAGTTCTATCTCTAGGATCATTCTTCTAACAATGTATCCACTGTCCCTCCTCTGAACATGTCCAAACAATCTCAATCTGTCTTCTCTAGCTTTTTCTCCAAACCTTCCTGTCTGTGTTGTCCCTCTAATCACCTCATTCCTGATCCTGTCCATCCTTGTCTCTCCTAAAGAGAATCTCAGCATCTTTAAATCCTCCACCTCCAGCTCTGTCTCCTGTCTTCTACCTATTCCTAGTGTCTCTAATCTATCCATCATGGCTGGTCTCACAACTGTCCTGTAAACCCTTTCCCTTCACCTTAGCTGACTCTCTTTTATCACAGATGACTCCTGACAGCTTTTATTATACAGAGAGTGAAGCTTAAAAAAAGCAATAATAGATGTAGAAGAATTATAAAATAACCAGTTACTTTTAAATGCGGATGCATCAAAAATGTACATTGTATTTATTAACCTTTTTTTCCCAAAACAATGAAAATATATTACTATTGGACACATTAGAATAAGACATTTGGTAATTTCTTAAATCTTGAGTTACTGTATATATTTTGATTGGATTCCATACATACTTTTATAGCACATTTTCCTCCTCTTAAAGTTGAGCACTGTAAAGTTGTTGGCGCTGATGGTTAGATTTAACTGCACAGTCACAATAGCTTCTCCGTCGACCTTGCCAGAGCAAAAGAGATCCACTCTAAACACTGAAAAAAAAAATAACAACAATTATTGTTGACATAGACATGGTCTCTTAAAGAAAGTTATATAACCTAAGGCCAAATGTAGTGTGCTTTGTGTTTGTTAGTTTTTTTTGGACTGACCAGAAGGAACACGTGGAACTTCCCCCTTGATAGAAATGTTGCTTCTAGGTTGGTTCATGGCAATTGGGTTCTCTACATGAAAGCCAAGACGGTAGTCGATCTATGAACAAAGAGAGATGAAAAGTGAATGGCAATGTCACAAAGAGGTTGCAATTTTTTTTGATAAACTGGATGCAGCTTAGACTTACTCTTGCCCTGGAATGCCATGTGAAATGTAGACTGTTGGTCTCACTCGGAACAGGCAGGGTGAAGGACAGGGCATAATGATTGACCGTGTCGTCTCGCACATAAAAAAGCTCTGCATCAAGACCTGTTGGAAAACAAGGGATGTTAAAGATGTAAATGCACAGTCCTTAAAGACTCTAAATATGAAAACACCTTCTTACTTAAACTAAAATGTAAACAAACACTGATAGCAGGTCTTAGAACATCCTCCCCAGATTAAGGGAGCATCACCTCAGGACCAATTGAAGTATTCAAGAGATTCAATAAAAAAAAAATCTTTAAAGAATTACTCAACATTCAACAGGGGCTAAAATTAATAAACTTTGATCAAACATACATCAACACAAAGCTGTAACCAAGCACAGACCTCAGATACCATAAAGTTATAGTAGGAAAAAAATATTCAAACAACATAATTTTTTCTTCTGTGTTGCTTAAAAAAATACCTCAAGTATGAGTTGATGAAATCCCCAGACCTGGCCTAGGGGCAGTGTGATCAGCTTATGAAAACTGTCTCCTGCAGTACTGTCTGTCTATCAGCCTAAGTATCTAGTTTAAAGAGAAGGGGCGGAATGCACTAAAGCTCCTCCAAAACCCTTGGGCAGTTTCAGAGCTCCAGTGCATAGATCCGTCTCACACAGACTCATTAAAAACAAAGTCTTGGAGCAGTGATGTGGGTAGACTGATATTAAACTAAGCCCAGAGGGTAAAAAATCAGCTTCTTAATTCAATAATAATGCGTCGAACCTTGTTTAAGTTCCTGCTACAATGTGTGTTTAACGTCGTTATTGACATTTAAAGGTGAAGGTGGTATTTACCAAGATAAATAGGTTGTATTTACTGGATTTACCAAATACAACCTTCTCTCGTTAAACTCTTATTGGAGCAGATACCAAAGTTGAAAAGATAAACCTTTGTATGAGACAAGGTCCTGTAAAATGTATCTGTCTCTGTGTATCCTCTATGTCTCAACATGTAGCCAAACAAACTGCTATGGGTGAAACACACACTCACTCACTGAGACTAGTGAGCTTACAGTTGTTAGCATGTTTGCCTGCTACTCAGAATCCTACAAGTTCATAACAGGAATGTAAAATCACATGACCAGAAGCCGGCCAGCGTACACTGAGGGCAGAGAGTAAATGGTTCCTGAGGTTTAGGAAGTGGAGGCCAGTCCTGCAGCTAAAGGTCTGACTCAAACATTTAATGTTCTACAAGGTGTGCCAGTAAACAACTGTGTTTGGTGAAAATGTACAGTAGAAACAGTTGACAAACTCAACCCTGCAATTTGTTTCTACAGATTCATTAAGTAAACATCGCTCTGAAAATGTCAGTCTAATTTTTATTATTATTATAATTTATTTATTTTGAGGCTAACACTAAGGTGTAGAACAACATAAATTTTTATAACTTTTATTTCATATTATTATTATTATTTCATATTATTATTTTCCAGTCAAACATGCAGAGAAATAATGTTTCCTTTTGTCCCAATCTAATCTTTCAATAGAATGGCTATTTTTTTGTAAATATTTTCTCAGTGAAGACAACGACAATAAACTCAAAATGACTCAAAATGTATCATTGATACAAGATTATAACCTTGCACCAATCTGGTAGCAAAAAGTTATAGGCGTGTGCACTTGGAAAAAACTTGTGTGCATCCACAGTTAATTGGGTAGGAAGATTTTATAGGTAGGAAAATATTTCAGAACACCTGAAATTTACTTTTAATGAGTATTTATCTGCCACAATGACCGGTTCGTGAAAATAGTACGAGACATGTAACCAGTCTGTGGCGCAAAAAAAGGTTGGGGAACACTGCTATAGGGTACAGGTTTTTATCAGAACATTTAATTGCAAGTTTTTTGGACAAACACCATTATCTCTGATATGGCCCATGAGAGAAAAGAACATTGCTGTTATCTGGTGGCAAGCTCCAGGAGAGATAGAACAAAAGGCTTTTTGTGGGCACAAGATTCCATCCCTTAGCCCTTATGAGATGATAGGGGTCCAAAATTTTATGAAGGGTAATTGCGTCAACCAAGGGGGAGGAAAAAAAATATTTTTAGGTTAAGAAAACCTTAGAAGCTGGAATCCAACACACATCAATAGGTTGTTCTGGCATCTACTTTAAACAACTTCAAAGAAACTTCACTTCAGTTCTCCCTTTTATTTCATGCTGTACCTTAGGGCAGATATGGATGATGGTGGGTTTGGAATGTGAGACAGGTTCTCTTGTTGGTGGTGTCGAAAGCTTGCCTAACGGGGCACCATGGTTTACTTAACAAATAACAAATGGTATTGAGAAAAAAAATCACTAACCATTTGTGTCTACATGGTTTATTGTTAGGGCGGCCCTAATGCAGCTGTGTGGTGGCAATGACTCTGTGCACAAGGTTGTATAGTTTACTTTAGTAAATGTTTGGATACATAACAGATTTCCTTTACAACAGGACAAAGCAGCAGGCTCTGACTGCCATCCACATTGTGTGATGTATTCTTTGATTCACTGTGACAACCAAAAATATATTTTAGGGATATAATAAACCAAATGATTATAAAAAAACAATAGATTGCTACATAAATTAACTCCATAAATGCACTTCCTGGCACCTGACTTTACCCTTAACCATTCAAAAATATATGTCAACTTTTAATTATTTTGCAATGGTGTGTAATCCCCCCCATTAGACTAGGATGCCGGATATATATTGGTCCACTGATAAATATTGGGTCGATATCAGCATAATTTTCAATATCGGAACATATCGGTATCGGTTTTTCCACCAATATTCAAAATCTGATGCTGCATGGTCTCAGAAAATACGCTAGACTTCCTCATGGGGTACTGAGTCAGTACTACTGACACTTTGACCAGCACGTGATTAATGATGTCATTTAAAGGGACAACAACAATGATCAATGCTACAGCAAATGTCTGTGGTCTGGGGTTTTTGTGGATAGGATACTGTAATTCTTAATGACTGCAAAGAGCTGGTCAAGAGGCATTTTTATGCAGCGAAGTAAAGAAAAACAACACGTAATGGACTCAGTGAAATGACAACAACACAGCAGCTACAGCTGTCGCTCTCTCAAGAGAAGAACAAAAAAAATCCGACAAACTTCAAGGAGTTCATCGTCCTGGAGAACCAGCTGTTCTGTCCCCTTCAATACGCTGTTTTTAATAACCGCATGGAGTTTCCATAGTCTTGCTATGGAAACTCAGGATTAATCGTATTCAAAATCAGTATTTCTCGGACATTTGCCAGTGAGACGCGTTCGATGTCGTCTCACGTGTCATCAACGAGAAAAGTTGTTTAAATTGTGACGATACTGATATATTTTTTTCTCTCATTAAGGAGGTCTTTTTACTCTTATACTGCAGCTGTTTCTATCTGTGCCCATTTATATTGACTATGTTGTGAGGCTGAATGAGCCCGGTTTATAATGTTAATCCATGTTTTTGGAAAGTTCTTCTGTCCAACACTAGACATTTCTTGTTTACATCAATTGCTGCACAAAGAATCATAGGACTGTTTCAGACAAAATGGTAAAAAATGTATGTGTCATTTTTCTATATCTTATATTGAAGTAGTGTGTTTATGTTGTACACAGGTATTTATAGAATGCCTTCAGTCTGGTATCACACTAATTCAGGGGAAATCACCTGCATTTATCGGTATTGATTCATATCGGGAATGAAGTATTTAGGTAATATCGGCTTATATCGGTATCAGTAAATGTTAAATCGGACATCCCTAAGTTAGACCTATGATGTTAAAGGGACTGAACTTCTTAATCACAAACTCTTCAGAAAGTAGTTTGAAGGAAATGAAAGAAACTGCTGCCAAGAGTTCTAAATTTCCATAAAACCAGATTCCCAGTTTCCTATTTAACTTTTTTTGAGAGAGGGAGAAAGTCCACTTATCTAATTTGGTTCTTTACGTTTTAGAAAGATTTTGCATGCTTTTCACTTGGCTTGTGATCATAGAAAATGACTTAAAGTAATTGAAGAAATGCATTTATAACCAATACAGATGTTATTTTGACACAGTTTTGACAATAATGTCTGGATATGTGTCATTTACAGAAAAACAAATATAAAATACTAAAAAAAAAGAAATATATGAGCACTTAAGATATATGAGAAAAGGTTTTCCTACTGCTAACTTTCCACAAGGAAACATTCTTTAGAGTAATGTGTTGGGGAACCAGACCAATGATGATCCTACCATGGAAAGTTGGCCTACACGAGGACATTACAGAAGACAGCAGACTGGCATCAAGTAAAAAGAGAAAAGCACGATCACCGATCACAATACCAAAAAGCACAGACATAATGAAACCTGTTTGAAACCAGAAACTAAAGGACTTAGTGATACAAGAGCAGAGATTTTAAGTTCTTACATTCAGTTAATTACAAGGGCACTGTGAAAAAATAAAAATCAAACCTAGTACAGAGTGTTCCTAGTGAAAATCTAATAACTCATATTACTTGCATGTAGTGTACGGTCCATCTGTTGTACATCCACCCATGCATGAGTAAAAGAGTTGCCATGAGGCAGGTTGGTGTTTGTGTTTCACACCTGTTTATATTTATAACTTCTTTCAAGATGTTGGTAAAGCCCTAGATCTCAACAATAGTAATCAGCCTACAGCCCAGTGCAATCACAGGAAAGGACTGGTAGGAGACTGAAAACAATTATATCAGTAATTATTTTAAAAATGACCATAAAAAATGCAAATCCACTGCAGCAAACGTAAAACATTTGAGATTAAAAGGCTATGTAGGGCTATGAAAGAGCTGGGAAAAAGACAAGGATATCAGACATTATTGTTGTAGAAATTCCCATATACAACAATTATTTCTGTAGTAATTATTTCTCAAGGCAAAGATGCCATATAAAAAAACACAACAACAAATAAGAGTTGCATCTCAACCCATCAGGTTATTTATTTACATAACTGTAACAAATCAAGTGTGGAGTTTGAGCTTTTTACTTCTGGTTCGTGTGAACTAATCGGGCAAAAGCTACACAGAAAATAAAAATAACTAAAATGTGAACCTGTGCTTTAAGGCACCCATTTTAGATCCACCATCTTTATTTAAGGTAAGTCTCTCAACCTCTTGAAAGTTGTAATGTGTGGTAAAGTTATCAAACTGAGAGATTCCATCCACTTTTAGAACAACACAGAGAAAAGACCAACTCATCTGTTTTTACCATTAAAAATAAATCTTGATGATTTATGCATATTACAATACTTAGCTTATGAGTGCAGAACAAAAACGCTCCATCTCAAACTGTAATATAAAGACATGTGATATGAAATTTCCCCAGACAAACAATCAGAGATTCTAAAGATACTTTCTAGTGGGGTAAATAACAACTGGCATGGCAAAACATGCCATATAACATATACAACATATTACAAATAACCTTTTTTTGATACAGCTATGCATAACTGTATAAATAATTAACTGTTGTTTTTTATAATTTCAAACAAGTAAAAGGTAATAACCATTAATGTAATAAACTATTAAATGTAAATGACATAAATCAATGTAAGACATTTAAACTATGTCTGCGAGCATTCTCCTTATTATGTTAATATACAAATTAATTTATTAATTCTTGGGGTTCAACAACTTTCTTAGAGGGTCATTCTCTGGGTGGATGGCAGTCGGTAACACATCAGCCACAACATAAACAACAGGCTAAATAAGCACATTATTGCAAAACTTTTGTCAAGACTTGTTTTATTACTTGTTCCTTAAAAATAAAAACTTTTTTTAAAAATATTGTAGGGGATCTGGAAACTGATGAAAACTCAACTATTGTTCATAACATGTTTTTTAAGAATATTCACATTATTTTAAATCATCTTTATTTTATTATTAATGTTATTTGTTAATATTATTTTAAAAGATGTAGTAACCTTTTACATTATATAAGCTCAAACACATTGAGGGATTTCTAAGATGGTCAATATTCATTATTAACTGTACTTTGCATTAGAGTGAACAGTACTCTGGTTACATGAAAAATAAACTCACAACAACTTAATTCAACTCAACTCAACTCTGCCTAGTATAGCCTTGTCCCTGTTCTGTGGTACCTGAACATGGCAGTTGTCATGTCCAGCAAAAAAAAACTTATTTGCTGTGATGCATAGTTAAGCTTTACTGATCCAACTTCCAACCTTGACATGTCTAATGGTCAATGGTTCTTCTTTATGTGGATTTAGCACTTTTTTAAATGATAGTTGATGAGATGCACCAAATATTCAGCTGAAACACTTTTTTCCTGGAAATAACAAGGTCAAACTGGGGAGTTGTGATGATTCAAGCTAAAAACAGCGGCCAGTGGGGCTTAACTGAAAGCACCAGCATGTCTGCAATGTGGACATATTTCAATATACAATCTGAAAACGATCGTCCTTGTTGGGTTTAATTTATTACCAATGATATAGACATCTAGATCACTATGCTGAATAAAGTGATCAGGAAATAAGGCCTCTTTGTGCAAAAATCCACATTATAAAGATGATTGTGTATACATACATATATATATTGAAACAACTGCCGTTTAACAGGGCAATGTTATCATTAGGTTTTCCCACTGTTGAAAATGGTGACTCACTGGCTCAGGACACAAGGTCCACATATTTGGAACACATGCTGCCTTCACATGATGCCATGTTTAGTCTGTGTCTGCTATACAAAACTTCCGTCCTCTATATTTAAGCTTTGTGATCATCCATTGTAAATTCAATAGAAGACACAAGTTACTTGTGTCCAGAAAAAATGTAAGTAACTTCTGTCTTCTTTAGGGTGTCTTCTTCTTGTGTCATCCTAAATTGTTCAAGTTTTTCCTCAGTTTTTCATTGTCAGGTTTATTATTTGCATATAATCTTCTTCTTTCAATTTGACCTTTTTTTCAGGGATTGCCACAGCGAGTCAACATTATCCATCTCACACTGTCCTCTGTCTCCTGTTTGTCTCCTACCTGGTAGCTCCATCTCTAGGATCATTCTTCTACCAATGTATCCACTGTCCCTCCTCTGAACATGTCCAAACCATCTCAATCTGTCTTCTCAATCTGTCTTTTCTCCAAACCCTCCTGTCTGTGTTGTCCCTCTATCACCTTATTCCTGATCCTGTCCATCCTTGTCTCTCCTAACGAGGATCTCAGCATCTTTAACTCCTCCACCTCCAGCTCTTCCTCCTGTGTCTTTTATCCACGGCTGGTCTCACAACTGCACATAATCAAAATTTTTAAATTCTACACACCTGGTAAACCACTGTTTATAAGCTGCATCACTGGGCCATACTGCTACAAGCCTTGTCTCCATTGGTCAAAGTATAAAATTATATTTTTTAAGCAAAGATATTTAATTGCCATGTGTTATGTTGTATGTCCAAACAGAATTGTTTTCTTTTAATGAACCAATACATACATACCAATATAAAATGTATACTTCTTAGCCAATAGAGTCAACGAAGAGTAAAATTCACAGCTATAATGACTTTGACACTTTATGCCATCAAATTGTAATGTAATTGTAATGAGTCCAAGGACAAATCAGTGAAAACAGCCTAATGTTGGCAGTCATGAGACTGTACTGAGATTCTCCAGCTTATTTACATTGTTGAGCCTGGTTTGTTCTCTTTGAAACGCCCCTACTATGACAGCATGGACGTTTATGACACACACAAGCTTTTGATTCCACACTTAATTGTGCAACATAAAGAGAACTCTCCATATGACTAAACCATTACAGAACTACAGAACGATGGAAAACCCTAGGGAAAAAAAAAGAAACAGACTGAACTACAATTTATTACCAGTAAGACTACAGATGTAAGAGAAATGTTTCTCACAGTGGTGCCCGCGTCAAAAACACACCTAAATGTGTATTAAAGCAGACACTGGGCGTTTGATTAAACACTTTGATATACAGTATACGCTTAAAAAGTACCACTTGCATGTTTTACTGATGGTTGCCTGTAAAGACCTTGACATTGTTAATGTTTTTTCCAGACAAAATGCAATGCAACACACACTGTCCTGACCACAAACACACACTGAAGAAATATTGCCCGTAGCTTTCAGAACAACACATTGGTATGGGAAGATTTACACACAACTATACACATTAGTCACATTAACTTTGGTGATGGATTATCTTTCCACCAGGATCTTTTATGGCCGTAGGAAAGACTGACTTGTTGCTCAAAGAATTTCCAACGTAAGCAGAAAACATAATGGGTCAATCACTACTTTTGAATCCCTACTCATGTACATGCTCCCATCATTCATCAGAACCATCAGGAAAGATGGTTGTTAAAGACAGAGGTACTTAGTAAACTGGCTAACACTAACTGTAACTACCTCACTATATGACTGTATAATATCAATACGGTACAGACCTGTATTGATATTCTAAAGTACAGGTGTCAAACTCAGGCCCGGGGACCAAATCTGGCCTGGAGTGTAATTATATTCGGCCCGCAAGATCATCTCACATATGTACTAGAGTTGGCCTACCAGTACGTAGGCCATATGTAGTGGAAGAATTTGTAGTACGAGTGGTCAGATATTTTGTTTTCTTGTTGTAGTAAAAAAACATTTAAAAATTAAAAGGTAATTGCTTGGGGCTCCAGCCACTAGGGGGCACGGTCACTTGTCTTTTGCTGTGGGCACTGATAGGGTGGGGGCCCAGGTGATATCTTGCTAGAAGCCCCAAGAAACCCTTGCAATAGCTTGCATTCAATATCTGGAGAAAGGGAAGTACAGTTTGTTTTTCATTAAATATTCCATCTGGCCTGTGATTTCATTCCAGTTTTTAATTTTGGCCTACTGTGAAATTGAGTTTGCCACCCCTGTTATGAAGTTTTTTTTTCTTTACCTTACATTTTAATTAGCTAGCAATTATTCATGGTGATTGCAGACTATCTGCTTTGAAATGAGAGCCTGCGAAGGGCATTTTGCCTTTACAAAGACACTGTGCAATAGCATCATCGCACCGCCATATTTGGCAAGACCGTCACATACTACGTAAATGATTACTTTCGTAACTACACCCTCAACACATCATTGGCAAACCCCAAATGAGCACGTTTGAGCCGAGTGTTGTCAGTTTGTCTAGGTCTGACTGCACGTAACTAGACGTGTTTCATGTGGTTTTTAAATGTAAATATGGGTGAATTCCTGCTGATGGTGGCACATATTTAAAGAGACGTGAGATTAAAGCATACCACAGTTATAGCACTTTTGGTTGCTTTGATGGATGCAATAACTACAAAGACTGGATTTATAGTCCTTGAGACAAAAAGTCCTGTAGTCATACTGATACCAGGGCTTTGTGTATCAGCCAGAACACAGCACTGACATGATACCATTGTTGAATTAAGAAAGACAAGTCACAGACAACACATTAAGGCTCTTTTGAATGTTAGTGGTCCATCCATTATCCATTACAGAATCTGCATCATGAGGTAACACACTTACCTCACAATGCTACAAAAGACACACTCCCATTGAAGGGCAATAACACTCACTTATAAAATTGATGTTTCACTTCATGGGCCGAACAGCATGTGAACAACAACATGACCTCATCTCTTTTTTTATTAATCCTCCAGGCAACTCCATTTTAATCAGTCCATTATCACAATCTCACTGCACAAAGGCCACACTAAGGACATCTTGAGCTCTGCAGTAAACATTGCATATTTTATGTACAACTCTATTAACATACTGCGAAAAAAAAGTTACAAATACAACTGTTTTAAATTAGTTTGTTAAAGAATAATAAAGAAAGAGGCCATGATTTCTATCTAAGTTCTATCTATCTATCTTCATTATAGTCACTTTGATCATCCCTACCACTGGCTTTCATGGGTTGTTAACACTTTGGTAATCTGCACAGTGATATCAACAAGGGCTGGTGAGGTCAACCTTCTGAAATCAAAATCTTGATGTAGTACAAATTTTGTCTCAATAAATTCCAGTAACCTTTTCAGTTTACATCTTTGAGGAAGTAAATCAGTTTATAGTTAAACAAAGAGCAATTAGGTCTAATTGTTTACTTTTAACCCGGAAAATGTCTCAAATGTGCTATATATAAAGTCCTTATTGTATACACCATCAATGACCTTCTGCTGCAGAAGCTGCAGTCTCACAGGTAGAGTGCTAAAAAAAAAGAGCTGACGCAGTTGCATCATTAGTCATGATGCAACCTAAGTTCTCTGTAAGTCCTCAATGCTTTATTGCAAACAGGCCCTTTGTATAACATTTTTTTAATCTCTATGCCATTCTCAGTGGTAGTGACATGGCCCTAGACCAGCAGGAATGCTGCATGAAATGTTGACAATATGACCTAAACAGAACAACAACAGCAGGGATTTACAGAAAGTGCTGATAGTCGTGCAAAAGGACAGCAATGGTAAGACAACATCCTCATTTGTACCTGATCACCCACCAACACTGGCAGTTATGCGAGAGGCTGGACAGTACATGGCATTTTACTTTAATACACCTGTTTAAAAGATGGAAGACACCTTCCATCCTTCTTCTTTTTCTTTGAGCTTGTCCCTTTTTTCAGGGGTTGCCACAGCCGGTCAACATCCTCCATCTCCCCCTGTCCTCTGTATCTTCTATTCTGAGTCCAACTACCTCCATGTCCTCCCTCACTGCATCCATCAATCTCATCTTTGTCTCCTACCTGGTGGCTCCATCTCTAGGATCATTCTTCTACCAATGTATCCACTGTCCCTCATCTGAACCACCTCAATCTGGCTCCTCTAGCTTTTTCTCCAAACCGTACTGTCTATGTTGTCCCTCTAATCACCTATCCCTCATCCCTCTCTAGTCACCTTCCATCTCAATAAACAGCTACACGTGGATCCAGTACAAATACTGTACACAAACAAGGATAAAACAATAGTCTACAAGGATAAAACAATAGTCTTCAATCAACTATTCTTAAATTAAAGAAGATATAATGAATATATAATTTGTTGTATTGTTTATACATTAATAAACAGTGTAATGTTAACTATTTTTTAATTAAAAACTGAATTAAGATGTCAAAATTAGTTGAATTTAGATTGAAATTTAATAAATTTAGATTGAAGAACGGGTGTTTTCATGATGAAAAAATGTATGAAAATGTTTAATTTATTGTTTGAGTGACCAGGGGCCACAATTACAGGAATAATATGAACTACAATCATACGGCTGTTGATTGAATCCTTGAATCCTTCCTTGAATCCCTTGAATAATATGAAATACAATCAATTCAATTGTTATACTACATTAATATAATATATACTCAGTTAACTTTTTTTACAATATAATAACCAATCACTAGATATGATTTACTGTTTTACTTTCCATGTTTGGTAAAACAAATATCCGTAACTTAGACAACCTGTTGTTGAAAACTAAGTTGGCTGACGCATTTCCAAACACCCCCTCCTCCCAAAATTCCCATAGTTTCTTACCAAGGAGCTTCTTCACTTCCTCTACATTCATGTAAACGTTGATACCCGGACGGTTGTTGTTGTTGTTGTTGCCGTCTGCGGTGCTGCTCGGGCTGGCAGGGCTTGCCAGGCACCCAGCCCCCTCCAGTAGGACCAACAGGAGGATGAAAAAGTCCTCCAACCTCCACGACAACCAGTTTGGCCAAACTCGGGACACCGACGGGCTGCAAGAGCCTCGGCTCAAGCCCAACATAGCAGAGCTGCTCTGGGCTGGCAGTTGTTCTCACTCTTCCACGAAGTATCAACCCTTGTTTTCATCCGTAGCTAAAGTAAATCCCAGGCGGCAACATTACGAGTTATTCGACCGCCACTTTAAGCATTGAGTCCTGAAACAAGTCGTCCGTTATGGTTGTCGGTTCTGTCCGACGTAGGCTAAGTTAGCCGGGCTAACTTTTGCTCGGGTCGTGCTATCCTTCTGCGGTCACACTGACGTTCCGTCCCTGATTTACCGCGTATTCCCAAGCCCATAAAAAGAGACACCAGCTACAGCAACGTAGACTGGTTGTGAAGTAGTATAAAGTGGAATAAGTCTGGCAAATAGTGTTTCCTAGAATGGTAAAGTAGCTAAAACATCCAGCTTTCTTCCTCCATGATCTCTCGTCCCGCTGCTTTGCCTCACTATCTCAGTTTTCAGTCGGAGATTCAGTGGGCGGGGCCAACACCGTTCCAGACTGGAGCCCTGGCTCGTCCTCGTGCTTCGTTCAAGGACACTTCGTCATTCTCGGTTTGTATTGTGACCAACGCAAGAATGATAACTCCGACTGAAAATATAATTTAAGTCGCATAAAATAAATTCCGTGCACAAATGTCTGACCATGTCAGATGACTAAAATTTCTTGTGAGTAATAATTACTCTACCTTAGCATTACTACGCATTATATACAGTATATAGATACAATATTTATCAAATAACTTAGAATAACTGAAGAAAGTTGTCAGGAATGATCTATGATAGAAGAGAGTCAGCTAAGGTGAAGGAAAAGTTTACAGGACAGTTGTGAGACCAGCCATGATGGATGGATTAGAGACACTAGGAGTAGGTATAAGACAGGAGACCGAGCTGGAGGTGGAGGAGTTAATGATCAATCAATCAATCAATCTTTATTTATATAGCCCACGATTCTCTTTAGGAGAGACAAGGATGGACAGGACCAGGAATGTGGGATTGGAGGGATAACACAGACAGGAGGGTTTGGAGAAAAAGCTATAGAAGCCAGATTGAGATGGTTTGGACATGTTCAGATACATTGGGAGAAGACTGGTCATAGAGTTGGAGCTACCAGGTAGAGGACAAAAAGAAATTGATGGATGCAGTGAGGGAGGACATAGAGGTAGTTGGAGTTCGAGTCTTAAAAAAATGCAGAGGACAGGGTGAGGTGGAAATTGTTGACTCGCTGTGGCAATCCTGAAAAAAAAAACCCCGCAACAAAGACCTAAATCCAAGATTTTCCGAGGTTTTCTAAAGGCATCACAAAACATAAACGCATGACCAATTCAACAAAAATGTCCTAGTGTTACTGTGGATTTAATTCTGAATAAAAGTGTCTCTTTATAATTTTAATATTAGCAGAACTAAAATGAGAACTTACTACTTACAATATTTTCGTGACATAATACTCTATTGAGACTAATGTGATCAGAAAGAGAAAAAGAATTCCTGACTTGGTGATGCCTTTCAGCTCCTACAGGAAGACCAAATAATGCATTGACATGTTATATATATATATATATATACATATATACAGTATATATGTATATATATGAAACTTACCTGTTTCTAATGTTTCTTAATTTTGAGCAGTATTAACATAACATATACTCCAATCATTTGTTTAATTTAATCATTAAAGATTGTCCGTTCATCCTTCAAACATTTAAAGCCTATTGTTTATTTCAATTGAATCTTATAACTTTGTTTTTATTGGTTCAACCTTAACACTGCTCATAACATATATATTGGTTTGTACTTAGTAAGTGAATTCTGTGGTAACTTGTTGACCAATAAATTCTGCACTGATTGGAGAATATTGCCTCTTCTAATTCTTCCATAGACATCAACAACACAAGGTGTGAATTTTAACTTTTTATTATTAAAATATTCACCTACAAAATAGTCTATAAACACTATTTACAGAGTAGCGACACTGATGCCCGCCAGGATGGAGATGAAGATATATATATATATATATATATATATATACACTCATACTGTGAACCAATCAAAGAGATGAATTCCTCAGGTGAGAAAATGAAACATTGTCATATTTGTAAAATACTTCCCTAGATCTGGGGACTTTCCTGAGGGACAAACATGCAGCTCAAACAGGAGCTTCAAAAATGAGGAAAAACATCCCTCAAAATGCGTCAGTATTAACAAGTGAGGTACTGTATGTTATTCTCAGATGGACGGTAGTGCGGTGTTTAACATGGACATCGGCATACATGCAAGGTAACTAAAACAGCCATTGCACATAACAAAGATGACTGTCACAGATCCAGTCCTATAAAAAAACAACAACGACCTCTGTGTCTTGGGCATTAGTGTGCGTTTCTCAGCACCCATAAAAGCGACAAAGAGAAGAACTTGTTGCAGCCGAACAACAATAATTAATTAGGGTTGTTTTTCACATGATGGCTTTTAATTACAATCCACATCCGCTCTGTAAAATAAGAACAGAAAACCAAGTTAAAGGAATGTTTGAATGTCTGGATTTCTGCTTCAGTAGCAGCACATTTATTTAAGTCAAAGTATTTAAATAGGAGGCAGAGACAGCCAGTGTGCTAAAATTCTTCAAAAAAAAAAAAAACAAACCTTCAATATCATCTGTTTTTTCTTCTGCCTGAAAAGACATACAATACAAATGTAAACATGATGCATTTAAAATATTTTTAGTATACTGTGTTTTTGTATCAACTTACTCTGAATTTTCTTAGTAACCGCTGGATTACATGTCTCTCGGTAACATAGGTCCTGCTGAACTTTATACGTTTGTTTATACCTACAAAAGAAAGAGAAGAATAACAACAAATCTCCCTTTAATGGCGGTGACAACAACTGATTTTTCAGGTGGAAATGTGTGGCAAGCATATGCAAAGCTTGGACCTGTCCTTCACTCTTGAGACAATGCAAGACTATCCACCCGATAACTACTGCAAATTCCTTTGCTGCTTTACATGGGGTGTTGGAGCCAATACCAGCTTTCAATGGGAAAGAGAGGTCGTAGCAGGGCCGCATAGAGCGATAAATAAAATAAATGTCTTTGCATATCCAAATGCAGATATTGCCCAAAAATGTAATTGCTTATTCTGACACAAATACCAATATAGATGGGCAGTGATGAAAGTTGAGTGTTACCTGCTCACTTAGGTTGAAACTACAATTACATTCTTCCCTCAAAGTATTCTCAACTTTCTTGTACCTTGCAAGGTATGACAATGACAATAAAGGACTATTCTATTTTATTCCATTCTATCAGAAATCATTCAGTCCTTCATTCATCTTCATCAACTTATCCATTACCATTACTTTCTACCCATTGTAGATTACGTGGGTCATTATCAACATAGATTAATAAAATAAGCCACAATGCTGCCATCTAGTCAAATCATAGATTCTCCAGGTCATTCATAAGAATCAAATGTGCTCCTCTCCTATTAATAGTGAAGCACAGATCAGTGACCATGAGGACTGTCTGTGTGGGTCGTAAATGAACTTGTGTTTATTGTAAGTCAAGAGCAGATCAGGAGAGTACTCACTGGTAGTGACACACTCCTCCTTCCCAGACCGGAACGCTCTTTGTTTCTGAGTAGATGCGGGTACACGGGTGTGGCACTCGCTGACAGGCTGCAGGGAATCATCACAGGACAAAAGGTAAGATAGATTTAGGTCTTGTTGACCTCAGATACCCTGCTGGAAGAGTCGGGCGATCATGTGAGCTGGAGGAGGGCACTGCTCTGAGGCTGATGAATAGTTTATGGAAAGGAATGTTTAAACAATCTGAGGTTAGTTGTTTAAAGTGAAGATGAGGCCAGGAAACATCCAGAACCTCTGAACAACACTGTATCATCAACTATAAACGTGATGTGTTGTTTTTAAATCATTTATGTGAAGAATTCAGTTTTTAGAAGCATTTACAGTTTCATACAGTAGAAGTTACCTGGAGGACAGTAAGACAACCGTTAACCTCCCCATTACCCTTCCCCCCAGGAGTGAGGGCCCTGCACTACTACAGTTACTTTTTAAATAGTGTGGTGGGCCCCACTGGGGCCAGGGAGGACACGTTAGAGACTTTTTGTCCCTTGGGGAATGCATGATAGAAAAAAATTGAGAACTGTTCCATTAATGTGTGAAAATGCTGCTCCCAGTTGTTCACATGTTTTCTGTACAAACCAAATTTATTGGTTAGCTGTAAATGTTTTACTATGACTGTCATTTTTCCTCCGATTTATTTTATTCGTTTATTATTTTATTACTACGCCTATGGCCCTTATCATGTCACATGATTTTAATAAAGTTGAGTCTGAGGTTGATAACATTTCAATAGTATCAAGTCAATGGAAATGTTATTGCTTATTGTTTTTTTTTTGTTGGTTTTTTTTTTTAAATCTTGTATTTATTTAAAACAAGTCAAATCAATGCATGTAAATACATTCATGTTAACTCATTAATCACCTTGTTATTAAAGCTTAATGTTGACCTATAAGATTTATATAGGGGTTTTACTGCAGGTCAACAATGCTGGAAGTGGTCATGTTGGATGCACTCAGTGGTGAACCCTGCTCTGGGTGAATGGGACTATTGCAATGGAGTCTGTCCTTCATTGAACTATTCACTTTCATCCAATACAGTTTTCTCACTCCTGGAGACCAGTGTTGACCACTGATGATGAAGGTTCATCAGACTATAAATATACTGTAATGATCTAAACTTCAGACCATCACGATAAATATATTTCCACAGACAAATGTATTGTACTGTTATATCTGTTATATATTTTACACAACAGAATGTCCATAGTATCAACTTATTGTATGTGAACAAAAAAAGGGGCAAACCTACACAGTTCACACTGTCTGCCCTTGAAGCCATCAGCACACTCACAGATGAAGGCATCAGTTTGATTCACACAAGTCCCCCCATTCTGGCAGGGCAGACTGCGACAGTCTGGGGGAACCTCTGAAAGACAACAGCTGTTATTAGCAACACATTGTGGGTGGGTGTCAAGTTTCAGACCCTCATCCTGACGGACCTCAAAGTTTTCTTCCAAATGTCACTAGTTAACTACTTAGACTGTCTGTAATCTTTTAGTTTAAGACACTTAATTTTGGGGTCCAAGACTTGTATGTGTATCTCATTTGCTGGATATTATTGCATAAAATCAACCCAACCTACTTTGTGTTGTTCTTAAACTTTCTTCTTGGACCTCTAGTGCGAGGCTAATTTTGTTGGTTGTTTCCTCCATCTTCTCTAATCGAATCGGTGGTTCAGGTGGTGGTTCTGAAGGGCAAAAACAGGTCCAGTCATAAGGATTCAAGGAAGTTTTATTGTCATTGCAACACATTTTAGATATATGATGAACGAAATAAGATACTCGGATCCCGGATCGAGGTGAGAGGGAGAAGAAGAGAGAAGCGAAGAGGAGAGAAAGAGGAGAACGACTCACATCAACAACTGAATTATATGGGCATCATCTAGGTAACACTAGGAGGACAATAATAATTTTTGTTTATCATTTTGTTGTACAATATTGCAAATGCAGAGTAGCCAGATAACCACACAAATTATTCAAATATCTTCACTTGTGCAGTGTAGTTATCATGGCTGTCAATCATGATTTGCCAGATCAGTTATTTTAATTTGATACATTTTGTTTAAAATGTATTAATACATGTATAATTAGCGTCAGGAAGTGGAATGGTGTCCCCAAAGCTTATGGTTTGAATCCACCAGCTGCCAGGTGGCCACTACAGTGATCTAATCATGGCATGTACAAAACCCGCAGAAAGGCTCACAGTAGGGTGTGGTGTGCTTTGGGGGAAAGTCGTGGAGACTGCTGCCCCTACACCCGGCTAACAGAGGAGCAGATGAAGATGAACTGCATGACTGCCACCAAAATCACACCACACCAGAATGTGAGCCTTTCTGCAGGTGGTGAGCCCAGTGGAATAAAGGGTATTAAATGTTTGTATTTTTTCTGTAGTAAGGGGCAACACCAGGTAACAATTTGATACAGTTTAACCCCAGTGCTACTGTAGATAGCCCTATTCTAACTGGGAAGAGGAAGTTATTAGGTATAATATCAGAAACTAAGACAGAACTGGACCACAGTGAGACCAGGAGTTGCATCTCTGAAAACTTGAATGATTATGATGGTGCCTCTTGTACTCACTCTTCCGATGTTGAATGACTTTCCGGGGTAAGTGAGCGAACTTAGCTGTTATTTTCCCTCTCCTGTCAATTAGCTCTGTGTATCTAAAACACAAAAACACGCATTCTTTTTCATAGTATCACAGACTTAAGTAAAACAGTATCTTGAGATACCATTACAATAAATTCCTGGCCCGAACTTGTACATCAAATCACTTGTATCTCAATAAAACATTTCCTATGTAATGCATTTAATAACAAATTAATCTGTTCTAGCCCTGGAAAAAACACTGTTATTTTAACAATCAAAACCACAAAATTACATACATTCATATGTAGTCATTGTGTTTTTATTGTGTGTAAAAACACAGTGACTACTTATATGAATACATATAATACATATGTATGTAAAATACATATGTATGGTAGTTTTTACCATTGATAGCAGCTGCACATGAACTTTATTGCATGTGTGTATGCCAAGGATCTCGTTACCAAATTTAACTTCCTTGCTTGTAACTTAGAATTCTCATTTGTCAGAATGATCATATCTCAAGGTATTACTGTATTGGTATGGCTGCTTTAGTACTGATTAGTACTGAGTTTTACCTGTGTAGTTCCTCTACATTGTCTGTTTCTGCTGTCCCTCCCAGGTCCTGAGGCTGGGAAAGACGAGGACTGTGTCGACTCCCCTGTCCAGCTGCTATCGGTCTCTCCCGCCTTGGTGACCTGCCTTCCATTGGTACTGTGTCAGAGGACATTAACACATGATATGTTTTAAATAAAAACAATGTATTTCACCAAAACAACAGCAGATTATAGAGTTGAAGTTCTGCTGCTTGTCATTGAAGAATGCTTTTCTGGCAGATGACTTTACAGACACTTACGGGTAGTGAAGGACAAGTGCTTGGGTAAGCTGTGGATCTGCTCCTGCCCTGTGTTTTTCACAGATGTGAGGGTCACAAAATATTGCTGCCCTGGAGCGAGTTCACGGAAGGTATATGATCCCAACCTCCCGTTGGGTAAGAAGCGACTCCTGGTGTTTAACCCCCTTGTCACATTGACCACAAAGCCATCGGGGAGGTTTCCCTGCTGCCAAGTCCAGGTGACCTGAGCTGAATTTGTACTGACATGTGATAAGGAGAGGTTCTGTGGGGGCAGAGGTCCTGGAGGAATAGAGATAAACACTCAGATTGTGATGTTGTCTCATTAAACCTTATAATTTTCTCTAGAATGTTTAAAGATTGTGGGAGTAATCTAAAACTGTCTAGGCTTGAAAAACCATAATAATGGTTAACCATAATAACCAATGATGCAATGTTAATGGTTACGTTAGTAAGGATGTCAGATATTAACTATTTCCTAAAATCTGATCTGCCGTTATAGTGCAAACACTTTTATTCCATTCCTATATTAACCAATACAGATACTGTGTATGGAGCATTGACATTTACTCAACATTAATAAAGATATTTTATCACTGACCAAGTAATAGCTGAACACATCCATTCATCACAAAACCAAACAAGAAGGGGGTCAGGGACGATCCTTGAAGCAGTTCTCCAACTCTGAATCTGTCCTTCCAACAGCACACCTCACTGCTGTAGTACTGTTCTCATACATATCCTGCACCAATCTACCATACTTCTCTGCCACTCCCAACTTTTTCATACAAAACCACAATTTCTCCCTTGGAAGCCTGTCATAGGCCTTTTTAGATCTACAAATACACATGCAGCTCCTTCTGACCTTCTCTGTACTTCTCCAACAACACCCTTAAGGCAGAGATTGCATCTGTGGATGGTTTTTAGACATAAACCATATTGTTCACAAATCTCTACTTCCTCGCTCCACGTGGCTCAATCTTTAATGTATGGCTCATCGATTTGATCCCTGTGTAGTTGTTACTACATTTCACCTTGCTTATAAATTGGCACCACAAATCTTTCCTCCACTCAGGCCTCTTGCCACTCTCTAAAATGTTGTTAAACAATCTAGTCAGAATATCTACTGCCATTTCCCCTAAGCACTTCCATTCTTCCTCTGGTACGTCACTGGGACCAACTGACTTTCCACTCTTCATCTTCGGGGTGATTCTAACTTCCTTTCTAATGTGATCCACCTTTTCCCTAATAGTGTCTGGCTCCTCATTCCTACATTCTCTTTCAGTTTTCTCATTCAACCTCCAAGTCCTCAAAGTTCTCCTTCCATCCTCCCTCACTGGTGACTACATTTCCATCCTTGTCCTCAATCAACTTCACCTGCTGCACATCCTTCCTTGCTTGATATTTTGATACTATCTCATCTCTTGCTATCTGTCCGTCCGTCCGTCCGTCATCTATCTACCTATCTATTCACAAAGCAAAACCTCAATAACAGCAGTGACAGGTTCACAGTGAAAAATAACCTACTTGTCCAGAGGGACAGTGGTCCAGCTGAGTGACTGGTGGAAGGGAACTCGTCAGGTCTGATTCCACTCTGAGTCAGTACATCCACTGTGTACATCTGACCAGGAAATAGTGAACTGTGAGAAAGAGGTTAAACGACTTAAAACCGTGACTGAGGTCTCACGTACCGTATTTTCTGTAAAAACAAAATGTAAATGCTACCCTCTAGTGGTATTTAGGTGCATAACAACCATGAGTGTAAAACTCAGAGGTATTCGGAGCTGATGCTGACCTGAAGGTGTACTCAGTTGTGTTGGCGTTGAGAACCACAGTACGGGCCTCGCTCCCATCTGAGGGTAGTAAGGACACATGGACCTTGTCCACTGTTGCCATGGGAACCAGCCAACTCAACCAAACCTGAGATGAAGTCATGTTGACCACTTGTAGCTCCTCCACCCTCCGCGGTCCTGCACAAAGACACACATGGCTGAGTGGACGTCCGCTAAGTGCACATAGACTTGAGTGCCTTGCGTGTCTGTGCCTACTGGTTCGTATCAGTGCGGTGGCCGGCTGACTGGAGTCCTTCTTGTTATTGGTGCGTTTGATGGAGAATGTAGAAATGTTGTACAGCAGGCCGGGCATCAGGCCCCGCATCACGTGGGTGGACTGATGCCTGTCAAGGTAATCTGTTTTAGGGTTTCCTTCTTGCAGGGGAGCATACGTGACAGCAAAGCCGCTGATCATGCTGTGCGATGGCTCTGGCTCATCCCAACGAAGCTCCACCTCATTTTCCTCCACACGCAAAACATGGAGACCAGAGGGAGGCATCAGGTCTGGGAACAGTGGCAACCTTACATGTCTGATCCATACGTTATAAGATTACAAAATTGTCTTTGAGAGAAAGAGGTCAAGCTGCAGGGAAGCTGGCAGAGCACCCAGGGACATTGACTGACCTTTCTCACAGTCTTTGCCCGTGTATCCTGTTTTGCAAACACAGTTGTAGTTTCCTCTTCTGTCAGTCCTGCAGACTCCACGGTTTCCACAAGGTTGCAGTACACAAGGATCTTCCACTAGGTGTCGACAAAGATAAACAGTTTAACAGCGTGCATCAGCACCGGCGCGTCGTAATGTTGTTTTGGAAAGAAACGACTTACACATCTGGCACTGGTCCCCAAAAAAGCCAGCTTTGCAAATGCAAACATAGTGTCGTCTGTAACCACGACACACTCCTCCATTCAAACAGGGGTTGGAATCACATGAATCCTGCTCTGCACACAGAAAAAACCAGCAGAGTTCGGGTAAGAAAAGGGTTTTGTAGAGCTGTCACTTTTTTTTTTCTCAAACAAGGATTCTTCAGTGTTTGATATATCTAAACTTATTTTCTATTTTTTAGTACACTGGACAATAGGTTCCTTTAACTATACAAAAACATAGGGATTTGCACACAAGCACACAGGCATATTGTTTTACAGGGAAACTATCTCACCTTCTTGGATTAATTTTTTGCTATTTCTAAAAACAGAGGAAGTTGGATAGTTTCCTTCATTGGTCCACAAACATGTAAAGCTGATTTTGTTCTCTTTGGACACTCATCTGACCAATTATATTAATAAATGTCTAAAAAAATGTTTGTATTAAAATGTAAGAGGATCAATACCTATGTCACAGTTCTGGCCTTTAAAACCTGCTGCACAGTGGCACAGGTAGGAGCCCGGTTGGTCTTCGCACGTCCCTCCATGTTTGCATGGTTCTGAGAGGCATTTGTTGTTGTCTTAAAGAAGAGGAAATCCGATATTTACAATTATGAAAGGAAAAGTCCACAGATGTTAACACATTCCAATGTAAATGAGGTGTTTGGCTGGTACATGTTTGACAGCGATTTCCAGTGAAGCCCTCATTACAAATGCACTTGTAGGATCCAAGCTGGTTTTGACATGTGCCACCATTGAGGCAGGGCTGCGACAGGCACTCATTGACCTCTGCAGTGAGCAGAAACAAAAGAGCGTCTGTAACAAGATGTTGCTATTAAAAAAAACAGCACTTTCACAAGTTCGTGTCAGAGTTACACACCCTCACAAATAGGTGGCTGGCTCCAGTCTCCCTGGATTCCACAGATGCTCTGGGTGGCTCTGGGCACAGACATGTAGCCAGAGTGACAAACATACACAGCCACCGAGCCCGGTGTTGTTGACGAGACCTGGATGTCAGCGTGTTTCACTGGAGGGGGCAGCCCGCAGCTCACATCTAAAATGCATCCACACATGAAAGTAAAGTTAGCATGGCTACTTAGTGGTGCAAGCTTCCAAACCTGGGATTAATGGTGGTCACCCAGAGGTTAAAAACCAAACAGCAACAGTGATTTTTCTGCTAAAAATATCTTCCGGCAGAAAGCCCCAGGTGTAATCAGGGTCTGCTTTATATAGTTTATGCAGCCGTTCTATATCTGTGGAGATGTAGCCATGTGTGCAGCAACGTGCTAAGATTAACTACAGATGGACTGTGCGTCTGTGCACTTAGGAGCTGAGGATTTCCTCTGCCTGGGCCAAAACATAGAACTGGATGTACATGCAATACAGTTGCATTGATAAAAGCAGGACCTCAATTAAGTTTTTTCTTTTACAAATTTTGCAATATAACAATAGAATAAAACTGCTATTTAACAACTCCTGAAGTTATAGGCAACAATGCATGTTTAGACATAGTGCCAATATTAATGTATGCACGTGGGAACCACAGAATTTCAGGACAGTTGACTCACAGCTACCACTCTAGATGCTTCCAACAACATCAACCTGTATGCAAATAGTACTAGTTAACAATCAACTGTGTGTTTTAGCTTAATTCAATTCATCTCTCTGGAGATCTCTGTTCAGCATCACTACAAAATGTATGTGAACGTGAGCAGATTGGGCCCAGTCCACTTACCTGTTGGTGTTTGAACTGAGCTCCAGCTGATTTCACAGTGTCTGCCCCTGAAGTCATCAGTGCACTCACATTTGTATTTTCCTATGTAGTGAAAACACGTCCCTCCGTTCAGACAGGGACCAGAAGCACAAGGGTCTGGTTTTCCTGTAAGAAACACAGATAACTGCACTGACAACTGCTGAGCCACGTAATAACATCACTTCTTAATTAAGTAAGAGAGAGTTCAAAGTAGTAGTTTTCAACAACTTCTTTTCACAGGTATGCTGCCTCTTTAAAGTTTAATTCCGAGACTCTCTGATAGTTGGTTAGAACTGAAGAAGGTTTAAATGTTCTTCCTCTGTTGATACTTGCTGCTTCCCTGAGTCATAAACAGTATTCTGACCTAACCTTTGGGGCAGAGGTTGACTAGTGCTAAGAAACCCGACTGGGGTCTGCAGGGTTCCAGGTTCGACCAACTGCTAAGTTACCGGTGAGGTGCTCTGAGCACGGCAGTGTCCAAGCTCACTGCTCCGTGGACTGTCAACATAGAACTGGATGTACATGCAATACAGTTGCATTGATAAAAGCAGGACCTCAATTAAGTTTTTTCTTTTACAAATTTTGCAATATAACAATAGAATAAAACTGCTATTTAACAACTCCTGAAGTTATAGGCAACAATGCATGTTTAGACATAGTGCCAATATTAATGTATGCACGTGGGAACCACAGAATTTCAGGACAGTTGACTCACAGCTACCACTCTAGATGCTTCCAACAACATCAACCTGTATGCAAATAGTACTAGTTAACAATCAACTGTGTGTTTTAGCTTAATTCAATTCATCTCTCTGGAGATCTCTGTTCAGCATCACTACAAAATGTATGTGAACGTGAGCAGATTGGGCCCAGTCCACTTACCTGTTGGTGTTTGAACTGAGCTCCAGCTGATTTCACAGTGTCTGCCCCTGAAGTCATCAGTGCACTCACATTTGTATTTTCCTATGTAGTGAAAACACGTCCCTCCGTTCAGACAGGGACCAGAAGCACAAGGGTCTGGTTTTCCTGTAAGACACACAGATAATTGCACTGACAACTGCTGAGCTACATAATAACATCACTTCTTAATTAAGTAAGAGAGAGTTCAAAGTAGTAGTTTTCAACAACTTCTTTTCACAGGCATGCTGCCTCTTTAAAGTTTAATCCCGGGACTCTCTGATAGTTGGTTAGAACTAAAGAAGGATGAAGAGGTGACAAGTCTTCAAGAAATCTTCTATGTGCAGTTGCTCTGGATGTAACTACTTTTGGATTGAATGACCAGTATGACTGAGAATCTGCACAGACAAGTTCAAAGTAGGGCTGCACAATAATAATGACCAACCATTCTTATAGGCCAGTGTAAGCATGATTATGTTGGTAAAAATGGTTATCAGTTTTGTTCCCTGATAATAACACCGCCTGGTGTCTGACTTTTATCTAAATGTTCTTCCTCTGTTGGTACTTGCTGCTTCCCTGAGTCATAAACAGTGTTCTGACCCAACCTTTGGGGCAGTGGTTGACTAGTGCTAATAAACCCGACTAGGGTCTGCAGGGTTCCAGGTTCGACCAACTGCTAAGTTAACGGTGAGGTGCTCTGAGCATGGCAGTGTCCAAACTCACTGCTCCGTGGACTGTCAAAGCTGCCCACTGTTCACTTTGGTGATGGTTTAAATGTAGAAGTTACATTTCGTTGTGGGAATCGCTGATGATGCAAAACCAACTTCATACTCACCAACTTCGCAGTGTTTTCCAGTAAACCTATATGGACACACACATCTGTAACTTCCAGCCTCCTCTTTACAGGAGCCTCCGTTGCGGCAGGGACCAGAGGCACAGCTATTGTGTCGAACTGGAATGAAACAAGGAAAAGAAAATCCTTAAGAGCACGCTCCTCCAACTGTGATTACACTTCCAATCATATTGGAGCAAAAGCCTGTCATGAATAATAAGAACAAGTATCTGTGATTTAATGTAATTGGTTACGTTCATAATATTTTCTTCATCGTACCTTTCTCGCAGTGCTTCCCCCAGTATCCGTGTTTACATTCACAGGTGTAGCCTCCATCCTGTTCATAACAGTAGCCTCCATTCAGACAGGGAGAAGAGTCGCAGACTGATCGGGGCTGTACTGAAAAACACACACTAAGACTTGACTGTGTTCCATTTCACTGATAGTCCTCTAAAATACCTTC
Organism: Paraplagusia blochii; assembly: GCA_016785265.1. Taxonomy (NCBI): domain Eukaryota; kingdom Metazoa; phylum Chordata; class Actinopteri; order Pleuronectiformes; family Cynoglossidae; genus Paraplagusia; species Paraplagusia blochii. Next base: position 208,078 of record JAFBJS010002080.1, on the reverse strand, counting down.
AAGATCAGGGGATTACAGTTTTAGTTTGACTAGAAAGCAATGACTGACATTTTCTAGAGTGACATGATCAGAGATTTTACTGATGACAGGGTGCCTGATGGTCTTACCATTCGGGTAGTAGTCCTTATGATCGATTTCGGCTCCACTAGTTTGACATGTACACAGGTAGGTTCCACCATACTCCAAACAAGGACCGCCATCCGGACACAGTCTACTGTGGCTGCAGGGCATCTGCGTTACTTCTGGGGGAAAGAGGGTGCGATGTGGGTTAAACAAATAGTTCCCTTTTCACCTGCTCCTTATTGTTATTGTTATTAATTATAATGCATGCGGATCAACACAAGTCTGCTATGTCATGTGATCAACAAAAAGGAGCTCAGATGTTTGCTCTAAGACAACACTGATATCCATCCTTAACTAACTACACACCTCACCTATTTTTTCCCGTACTGCACCACCATCACATACTTCCCTGCCACTCCAAGCATCTACATAGAGTGCCCATGTTGTCTAGACTCCTATACATAATATAGAAAGAAATGCTTTTTGTTTCTTATAATGTCTTAGTAGTAGTAATCTATTGAGTTCCATCTCTAGTATCATTCTTCTATCAATGTATCCACTGTCCCTCCTCTGAACATTTCCAAACCATCTCAATCTGGCTTTTTCTCGAAACCTTCCTGTCTGTGTTGTCCCTCTAATCACCTCATTCCTGATCTGTCCATCCTTGTCACCCCCAAAGAGAACCTCAGCATCTGTAACTCCTCCACCTCCAGCTTTGTCTCCTGTCTTCTACCTATTCTTAGTGTCTCTAATGGTCTCACAACTGTCCTGTAAACCTTTTCCTCCACCTTAGCTGACTCTCTTCTATCACAGATCACTCCTTTCTCCAGTTGTTCCATCCTGACTGTACTCTATTCTTCTCCTCTCTTCCACATTCTCCACTCTTCTGAACAGTCGATCCTCAGTATCTAAACTCCTCCACCATCTTCACCTCTGCTCCTTGTAATCTCATCATTCCACTGTTTTCCCTTTCATTCACACACGTACTAGGGCGAACCTCCACCTGTGTAGATTTTCTTCTAGTTGCTATATATATATATATATATATATATACACACATATATACTGTATATATATATATATATATACACATATATACTGTATATATATATTTAATTTCTGGTATCTAAATAAGAGACTAAGTTTGACTCTCCTGGACGTCAATATACCTGTGACAAATTTAAATAAAAACAATTTATAAAAAAAAAGATATGTAACATTTTCTTGTGGGTTCTTGAAACTGGGTTAAACTATAATTACATTCCAAAAAATCTTGTATCATACTACCTACCAAACTGACAGTAGAGCCCAGTGTAGCCTGAGGGGCAGTCACACCTTCCATCCATGTTCACGCAGACCCCTCCATTCTGGCAAAGACATTCCTCTGTAGGGAGAGAGAGAATGTGTTATTCCATATACTAAGACTGTAGGATAGGCTTTATTTTACTTATTTATCCAGTGTTTATAAGGGTCAGAAGATTAGTCATCACCATCCCAGCACATTTGCTTTGTTCAATTTGTAAGACTGTTTTCCTCCACTTCCTAATTACAGCCGTGGATCAAACGAAAGGTTTTTTTCCCCAAGTAAATGGTTTTTCCTTTGAAGTTCTGGGAGCACAGTGGAGGGGATTATTTTTCTGAAGGTATGGAGCATATTTCGGGACCAAATGTATCACCCCCGTGGGCAGTAAATGGACTGTTAATTCACAATTGGCCACCTGTGTGGCACGGGATCTTTGATCTGAATGTCTGATTAAGCATTTCTCAGTCCCACCACTTTCTCCTCCTGAGACGATCCTGCTCTATTTTTCCACTCAGCTTTCCAAGTAAGTGGGGCAGGAACCCTTTTGAAAATTTAAAGGGAGCGTGTAGACAAGCACAGATAGTTACTTCAGTCAACAGATAGGACGTAACATGAAGCAGGGTTTCCCAACCTTGGGTCGGGGGACCAGTGTTGGTTTGATTTATTTACTTCATCCAAGAATCCAGTAAGGTTTTATTTTGAAAATGTTCCTTCAACAGGGCCACAGTAATGGCCGAAAGCAATAGGTAAAAAAAATTTGTTTTATAATTTTTTTTATGCAAGTAACCACCTTGACTACCATCTGTAGTGGGGTGTCCTGGACCACTTCCTGTGAAAAACAAGTAGCTGTGCAGAAGCGCTATCTGAAGGAATGGCCTGAATACCTCGTCATAAAGAAGCAGTTTGAGTCTAGACAAAGCATTTCCTCCTGTTGGTGCAAACTAATAAAAACTGGACTGTAAAGCAAATATTCAGAACATCAGGCGATGGGTTCCTGTTGTAAACTGAGTCCATGTCAGTGTTGATAATTAAAATAACTTCTCATCACAGCAAGCATATCCAGGAGAGATCCAAAATTCCAGTGGGGGAGGACAGCTCCTCTTTAAATTTGAACCATGTGGCTCTCTTTGTCTACACTGTATTTGGGCAAACTGTGGCCAATTGGGCCTTTCTAATCCAGTCCTGGTATAAGGCACGCTAAAGGATTAGTCCATAGTTAGCCAACTCCTAGTCTATAGTTTTGTCAGTGTCAGCAGGTGCATAGTACCTTCACACTGGTCGCCATAGAATCCTGGAGCACATGTGCAGTTGTATGTTCCTGAAGCGGTGAATTCACAAATCTGATTCTGGGTACAGTTTCCCTCTTCGCACAGATCTAAAGAAAGTGGATAGTGTCAGACTTTTTAAAAAGTTCTTTTTCTTTCACATTCTCTGTTCCTGATTTTACCTGTTTGGTTTTTTGCATCAGTTAAATTACTGTGACGTTCCACCAGTTCTGAGAAAAGAAGAACATATAATTTTGTTATTTATACGATGGAGCTACCACGCAGGAGACAAAGATAAAGGCCAAGAAGGAAATTTATGGATGCAGCGAGAGAGAGAACATGGAGGGAGCTGAAGTTAGAGTTGAGGATACAGAGGACAGGGGGAGAGGGAAATTGTTGACTTGCTGTGGCAACCCCTGACAAAAGGGGACACGCTGGAAGGAGAAGAAGAAGGAGATTTACAAGGCAAATAAACTACTTTAAACTATTTTATTATTTAATCATTAAAGCAATGATAACTAACTGGGGCCAATGCTGAGTCAATTGCCCAACTGGATTCCAAAATTGTGAGAATCCACTTGGAAAATAATTGAATTTTATTAAAGTTTCTGGTTCTCTGGATACCAGGTTCACCACCAAGGGAAAATCAAATTAGTGGGGTTAGTGGGGTTGGTTCCTTCCATTGAGCTCACCCATTCCAGAAAGGTTTACAAGGGGCGGGTATGGTGCTGTGTGATTTGGGTGGCAGTCATGGAGACTGCTGCCCTTGTGACCAGGTAACGAATAAGAGGACGAAGACAGACAAATAGTTTCTGAAGGACAGATATAGCCTGTCCTAAAACACACCACAGCAGCGTATGACTGTACATTGATTTCCATTGCTTGCAAAAGGAGAAGCAGAATAAAAAAAAAGTTGTCCAAAGGTCATACAAGGACAGGCCTAACCCTAAACTTAAGTCAAGGGGAAAGTGTGATGCCAAAGAAAGTACAAAATACCAACTGGGGTTGGTGAACTCTTCTGTTGATGTCAATGGGAAAGACATACTCTATGTGTCTTTCCCACTACCTACTACCTTAACAACAGTAAAGAACTGTTTATAGAAATCTTAAGGACAGCCTATTGACTGACCCTGCATGAAACCCAAATTTTAAGACCTGGCAATGGGAAGACCAGTCCTCATGCCAGGGAGGAAGAACTTGGAGAGATTTGCCAAAGAACTGAGTGGGATTCCTCAGAAGTCCTGCCTGAAACTTGTTGAAACCAACAAAACAACTGAAAGAATTTTCAAAATATAAAAACAAGTGACAGCCTCTTTTTTCAGTAACAGTCAAGGATATGCTTACACTGTTTGGTGGGTTATTTCAGTATGGATACTAGAAAGCAGTCTGTTCACCAATGTGATGACACTGATTTCATTTTGCAATTGTCAAAAGGTTAATTTATGACTACATTTATGAAACGACACAGGCAGCAATGAGTGAAATGCAATAGAAACTGTGTGAATAAGATTGATAGACATATTAAAATCAAAATTCCGTGAAAAAAAACAGCTGACTTAGAGGTAGTGCATTGCCATAAACATTAATATTACTCTCAAAGAGGTATGATAGGATTTCCTTTATGTTCCTTCCAGTTGGAGACCATTCACATCTGAGCAGGCCAAACTGAGAGGAGAACATATGGCTTCCAGACTATGCAAACATTTTTTGTTATTGGAATTGATTTAAAAAAAATAAAAAAACATCCACCTCTGGCACAATTTGAGTGGAAATCTAGTCACCTGTTTCACAGAGGATTCCGCTGAAGGGAGGTGGACAAACGCAGGTGAAGTTTCCCACAGAATTGATGCATTGTCCTCCATTCAGACAAGGGTTTGACCTACAGTTGTCTAGATCTACAGAGAAATGATCCGTTACAAATACAGCTCAACAGGCGACATAAACCACAGAAATAGCTCTTTTTTTCAACCAGCTTTAATGTAGTTTTACATCAGTATCAGAGCCTATCGTTGCGTTCTGCTCTAGGGTCAAATTTCATTGCAAATCAATCAAAAGAGAAGGCAGATCAGCCAAAGCCTCCTGAGCTGAGTGAACTTTCTCACTGTGGTTCATTGCTCCAGTGTGTGACACGGAGGGAAAAGAAGTTGTTTGCAAATCAAATCAACCTTAAGCTCAACTTGGACCCACTTTTCGACACAGACTGGGAAAATCTTTGCTCACAGTTCTCTGCCAAATGGCTGGGTTTCATGTAGAAAGCAGAAGAAAATATTTCCTCCAGGAGGAGATGCCTACTTTCCCCAAGGCTTGTACGAAGCGCCTGCTCACCTGTCTCGCACAGGACGCCGGTGTAGCCGGGTTCACACACGCAGGTGAAGCTGCCACTGTTTTGGACGCACGACGCATTGTGAAAGCAGGGGAGATTTTTGCACACGTCGTTTTCTGAAAAGTATAGAGGAAGAGAAAGAAAGAGAGGGATGACTGTGGAATATTGACTCAGCTGATTAATATATCCCCTCCGCTGCTCCCCAGACTCTGCACGTGTTTGCTACTGGCTGTGATTTAGAGATTTGACTCATCTGTACAGACTGGTCTGGGACAGAAAACACCAAAGAAATCTGACTAAAATATTCTTATAAAAACAGCATTAGAAATACTTTAAATAATCCAGCGCTCCCAAATGTCTCATTGAAGACAGCCTGATGCATCAAGTAGGACTGTTTAAATATAAACCTTGACACAATGGATCTCATAGTAGACACGTGGACCACAAATACTTTATTTTCTTTATTTTTTATTTTATCATTTTCTTTATTTTTTATTTTATCATTTTCTTTATTTTACAGGCAGAAAACAATGCAATACAGTGGATATAAAGTTAATTTTGTTCAATACGTATAGCAATATTAAAATATAGCATTTTTTTTCATTTTTAATCTATTTAATATAACATTAACAACAATTTTTTTGATGAAACTTAATGGATTATTCAGACTCAAATTGTGATCAACAAAATGATTGATCAAACCATTATAGAGTTAATTAATTACGAGAAATATGGTTGTACTTCATACCTCTACCCAGTTTATAATGTTGCTCTTCCACTTTTATTGTTTTCTTATAAGTTTTTCTACTGAAATTGCTGCTGCTATTATTATATCTATTATTATATTATATTATATTATATTCTGTTGCTACTATTATTTTATAATTAATTAGTTGTTCATATACAACACTGAACACAACTTCTACAACGGTTGAAGCACAAACGTAAAAATTCTAGATAAATAACTGGTGAGTAAAGCAGGAGCATCCAACCATGCATACAAGCTAATAATATTTTTATAATACATTTTTTAATTATTATAACATTATAGTTGTGTGTTAAAAATAAAGTTGTTCCCATGTAATTACAAGTGTAAGTGTGATGACAACCAGAGCAGAGAGAAGTCAGATCAAGGTCTGACCCTCTGCTGAATATGTGACATTTCAACTTAAATGCTTAAAAAAGACATAATTTCACTGCAATGACCACAGCAATCAACTCACAATGTCCTTCACATAATATATTTCGCATATCACATATATGTATTATAAAAAAGAAATACAGTAGGTCTTATAGAAAGAGATTATACACCAATGAGTGTGTGTTATTGTCTGAAGTGTAAATTAAGAATAAAAATCAAACAAAACAGATATTGGATTTGTTTCAGCACTTAAATAAATTCTTAAAACAAAGCTATTAGTTAGTTTTGTTATAAGATTATCATTTGTTATTGTTGTTATTGGTATTATTACTACTCCTACAACTATAATTATTTTTTTAACTTAGAGAGTGCAAAAATAGAAACTTTGAGGGCAACTGGACATAGTCAGTTTCTTGAAGGGCAGATATGAGTTATGATTCCTATATAATGTTCTTTCATTCTTGGGACATTTAGATGATTAGTGAATACATTCTGAGTGAGTGCTTTGACCTACAGGCAAAACAGCATCAAAATGATTAATAAAGTATAAATAAAAAGCCTTAGATTCCCTGCAACCCATCTACAACACCTCCAAACCCAACTAGTGGGCTCTCCACACATTTTGAGAAACATTGTTTTAAAGATGTAGCATTGATGTGCAGGATGAGTGTACCTGTTTCACACTGACTCCCTGTGTATCCAGGAGGACACTCACAGGAGAAGCTGTTGATTAGGTCAGTACAAACCCCTCCATTCTGGCAAGGGTTTGAGGCACATTCATTGATATCTACAGAGGAAAACAAATGTTGTTTTATGGTTTTGTACAAAACATCTATCCAAGATATTAAGAGAAACATTTGTTATTTTTTTGGCTTTTCAAATGAACTGAAATGTTTATTTTAGATCATTATAGGCATGGAATAACTATATTGCGCTTATATGTTTTTTTTTCTATATATGGTTTAAATGATGCTAATGAAAAAAACATGCATTTTTTCATGCCATATATATATTCACATATCATATATTCACATGAGCTCAGCATCTACCTGGTCCTAATCTGTCCCCCTGTCCAATTCTAAAGACCAATTGTGGCCAATGAGTGAAAACGTCTGCCCATGACTGTTTTAGAACGTGGAGTTTAACTCACTAATCTGACATTTTCGACCACTGAAGCCAGCCAAGCATGAGCAAGTGAAGGAGGGGTTTCCTGTAATGCAGTCATCGATGCACTGTCCTCCATTCAAGCAGGGCCGTAGGTGAGGACACACTGAGGCTGCAGAGAGATGGACAGGGAACAGGGAATCATCACTATAGAAATGCATTTCAACAATTCAGGACTGCTTTTGATTTACTTTGAAAAGTTCAGTTTGACAAGCTCTTTTGAGTTGATACGGTGTCAACAAGCAACTACCACCTCAGATTTGCCTCCCAACTACAGTACCTCACAATTGATCGTGTGAAAATCAAACTAAATCCTGACGATTTTTCCCATGAAAATCATCCTCCACAATACCACACTGCACCATGTTTGTCAAGACATTTCCCCGTCTATACACGTTGCCATTTCTTTTCTTTTCCATATCTGTGCACAGAACGACACAAATTGTCAGGGATTTTTATTTTATTTTCATTTTTATTAAATGAGTATTATTCTCATTTTGTCTCAGGGAGAAACCGAGAGCATCCGCGCATTTCCTACAGGCGGCGTCTTCCTCCTGAGTGGTTAACATGGCAATCTTGATTATTTTTACATTTGTAACAACAGTCAATAAAGTTTTCTTCTTCCCTCTCGTAATCTTCATTCACATTCGTCACCTGTGTGTGAGACTGTTTATTTCCCTATAAGTCAAGAGGACCCGCCCAGGTCTCCTTCTGATTGGCTTTGCCTGGAATGTTAACGTACATCAACCAATCATTGCTCCTTTCCCACGCAATGATTTATGATTTTTCACACCATGACTGCGTTACCACACACAATGACAATCATCAGACAGACTTTACTGCTTTAGTAACGAGCCCCTTTACACAAAGGTAACAACAATGGCGTTCCGGAATAGAAAATATAATGCATTATGTTATTAATTACAGAGAAAAGTAGCTGCGTTAAGTAACAGCGTTAGTCCCAACACTGATGATTGCACAGTGTGAGAACTACAATTCACTTTTACGTTATAGGCAGCATATTGCATAATAATCAATTTTAATAAGAGATTCAGTAAAAGGCCAATATCGTCTCAGCAACATCAGCCTGTGATATAGCCACATACTGCTGGATCCAAATTGTGGTATTGTGTGAAAAAGTTACAAGCCTTCCCTTATTTTAAGAGATTTGTTTTGAGGTTTTCTCACCAGAGTTATTGCAGCCTCCCACTTCCACATGTGCATTGTCAATGCGGAACACCCATTTGCCTGGGTAACCAACATTGGTGGTTCCCTCCACGTTCACCACGTCAGCTGTGCGAGAGCCAGGAATGTTGAAGTATCGTTGGCCGTCACCAGCATTGAAACCTGCCTGGTTTCAAAGAAATGAACAAAAAGAAGAGAAAAAATGATTTAAGTTAAAACTAAAACTTTCTTCTCACATCACCATCATCTGTACATGACTTAAGTTCTGCGATGATTATAATGATGTAGGTACAGACACAAGGTTTAAGGTACCTATACATATAAAGTCAGAGTTAATTAGATATATCTATCTATCTATCCATCTATCTATCTATCTATCTATCTATCTTTCCCCAACTCAACATTTGTAACTTATAAATTTGCTGCACATCACCAGTACTACTGTACTTGGCCTCTGGGAGTGCTGTGACGACAAGCTTTATGATCTTACCTGTGCTGCGATCCCTCCAAGTCCTGCCTGATTTCCTCCACTGCTGGCATGCATGCCTGTGGTCCAGGTTATATTATTGTACTGGAATACAGTGAAGGAAAGCTCGCCATCTGTAATAAGCACCACTTGGAAAGTATTTACCTGCGCAGAAAAGAACAGGCTCAGATAAAACCTGATGCCCAGGACACTTAAATGATTCATAAACACTTTGTAAAAAAAAACCATAAAAATCCGTGAAGTTTGTTCTGACTGGAAACATTAGTTCAGCAGCTCCAGCTCCATAGCCTCTGTTGTCACAAAACTTTATTGGTGAAATAGCTGTTAGGGTTTCTCATCTGTTTGTTATTGACTGTTCTCCTCCTGCCTATGGCCTGTCAGTGTGGCTGCAACGACCCCAGAAAAACTCTGCTACCTGAGAATTTAAGTCTCAAATTCACCCTGTATCAGATAAACAAAGTAGTTTTCACACTTATAAACAATTCACAGTAATCAATTGCCCTTTTTGCGACACAAATGCATCAGGCCTCATGTTTACTGAAGTTAGATTTGAAATTGTTGTTTATGTGTTTACTCTTTAGCTTTAAACAGGATCATAAATCTTTCCTTCAAGTTTTTGTTCGTTTCTTTCACGATTAACCAACTAACGTGATAACTATCGTCCAAAAAACCAACCATCTGTCTGTCTGTCTATCTTTTTGTTTTTGTATCAGTGCTCGGTCTTTTGATCAAGCATGGACAAACTAAGGCTCGTGGACCTGATGTGACCCACTGGGTTTATTATTGTTGCCCGCCGACCTTTTCCAAATTAATTAATTAATTTATATTATCATTATACTTCTGTCTTTTCTCTGCAATGCCTGCACTTCCTCAGTACAGGACGTCATAAAGGATTTAGCATTTTAGGTCTTTTATTTTTAGTGTTTTATTTATTTATTTTATCTTTCTGCTTCGGACTCGGCCCCCCGTCCAATTTTAGGACCAATTGTGGCCCACTAGTCAAAAAGTTTGCCCATGTCTGCTGTAGATGATATTCTTCTGAAACACAGACTATTCACAAACCAAAGTGAATCATTTTGTTAAAGTCACAAAGAACAGGATTCTTTGTCAGAAACAGCCGCAAAACACATCATGAAATGAAATATTCATTTCTTTTTCCCCCGTAGTTGTGTTTTAATCACTTCATGCTACTTACATTGGTGGAACAACTAAATAAAAAAAGAAGTTGAATGTGCGTCCATACCGGTGTGAGCGAGTTGCCTCCAAAGAAGGTGACCTTGTGCCATGTTGAGATGAGAACCCAGGTTGCATTAAAACTGGGGAATTCTGAGAAGTACATCCTGACATCAGATGATGCCCTGCTCAGCAGAGAAGGCTCACTGCTCTCTCTGTAGAACACTTTCCCTGCACGACGGTTGTCCACATCAGCCCAGAACGGCGCTACAACTCTCCTGTCCCCGGCTATTGGAAAAGCTACAGGTGTGAACTGAGACACTTCCCTCAGGAAAGATACAAGGCCGTTGTTGTTAACCTAAGGAGAGAGGAGGATTTTAGTCGGGGTGTTGGAGGTGGAAAAGTCATTCACAGCACATTTGACTCAAGTCTATTTTGTTTAGACTTTATAATGAGACTGAAATGTGGTGACAGATCTAAGTGGACAAACATGTCCAGTGACCTGACAGGGTAAACAGCAGCATTGGCCAGTGAATGCTGCCATAACGGAAGAGCTCAATACACATGCAGCAAACAGATGTTACCTTGAAACAGCTGAGAAAACCTGGTTCTCTCACAAATCCATCTGTTAAGGCATCACACTGGGAAAAACATTCCAAGCCAGTGAACCCACAATCCAAGTTTAAAGTCAACAAATAAACACAACCCTCCCTTTTCACTCAACTCTGTCAAAGAGTCTCACATATGATTAGCAGTTTAGTGAAGTGTTGACTTCTCCAAGCAAACAGGTTAAAAAAAGATTCACATCTAAAAAGTGATGTTGTGTTTGTTACAAAGAGATAAAACACAAGGCCACACAGTTGTATAAGCAATATTTTATGCACTATTTATCCAATTCTAATTCCAATTCTAACTCTAGGCTACTGTTCCCAAATATACGTTTACTTGACATATAAGCACCTGATTAAGCAAGGGAGGAAAAATACAGATTATATACATTAATTACAATATAATTATTTAAATAGTTATTATCATTTATTTTTCATTAGTGATAAAGCCATCAGGAACATCACAGAAAAAAAGAACAGGTGGGAAAATTCAAAATCTTCCAAGTTTCGCTTATCTTTTTGTTCCACCAATATGCAATATATATAAATATATATACACATATATATTCTCATTATGTGAAAATACTGTAGACATAGATATATACCACCTTTCTGACTATATATGTAGATATATGTATATTTATCTACATATATGTACTTAAATATATGTACATATATAAATATAAATATATTTTCTACTTACATGTATGTATAGAGAGCCCAAAAGCAAAATACAGTGTCATTATTTTGATTGCCTGTTCACAAGGAGTAAACTTTTTTTCTGAACACACAAAAAAAAACAAAAGTATTTTTTGCTGTTCCAACACATACACAGTCCACATCCTGCTTTCCACAGGTTAGTACTTTGCCACCCTGACCACTGTCCACTGGCAGCCAACCCTTCCTTATTAGCCCTATTTCTCACCTGTGTCCACAGCTACACCACATGTTGATCTCATCCAGGGAAAAAAAAAACAGCAACACTCCACACAGACTTGTTGCCCAGCTAGTCTTCATGTGTCAGTAGAAGGACTCGTAAACACTATCTAATATTATATCCATTTATCTATAAATATATATTTATAGAGGTTGTGTGTGTGTGGGAGGTGGTTGCTGCAGACTGCTCTTCTTCTAGGAATTGAACCCAGGTCTCTCTGCTCTCTCTCTCTCTCTCTATATATATATATATATACTGTATATATATATAGTGTATATATATAGTGTATATATATATATATATATATTTTTTTTTTTATCGTGATGGCGCTGGGGGAGCAGCATCTTACATATGCAAGTAGCATATTAGTTCAGCCGAATTTATTCACCTAAAAACATTCAACATGTTTTATTACAGAGCAATGAATAAAAGTTGCAACTTTAATAAATAATAATCAGTTGCAGAAACATTTACAAACATGTTTGTAAGTTTGTTTTGACGCAAGTTATCTAGTTAGCAGGAGTTCCTGCAGTACCGTACTGTAAAGACAGCAGGTCCTGTAGTCATGCAGTGTTTTTAATGTATGTTCTGAGTTTGTGTTTGGTTCTCCCTTTCTCCAACATGAATTAGTGAATGTGTTCAGGGTTTCCTTGTGCTACAAAGTAACACGACCAAGGTCAGAAACATGGGGGGGAAAGCTGTGATCACTGGACTGTGTAAGCAGTATCTCCCCCTCAGCATATTTCTTTCTCTCACTCTCAATGGTGCCACTTCACTCTTCAACTCTTATTTTTTTTTTGGTGAATTCTTCGCTGGGTATGTCCAACATTTGTCTTGGGTGGTTTTCTTTCAATCTAAGCCATTTATGGACTAAAATAAACTTTCATCTGGCTTAAGTACGGCCAAGACAAACTCCTAAATTAAAAAGGTGCTGGAGGATCAACGCAGGAAAACATTAGTTTTCCTGGTCAGAAGCAGAAGTTTCACAGTTTAGAGCTTGTCCAATTATTGGAGGAAGTAAGTACAGCTGACAGCCCTGGTCTTGGCCTCTAACTCCTCGGTTCTTTTACAATATTCAGGCAGACTGTTTTGGATACAAATGACACTGAACTTGAACTGTGTTGCAGTGGAGTAACAGAATAAAGAACAAAAAAAATGTAGCTGGATGTGGAATGTTTTATCTTGTACAACTATGTATTTGAAGTTTTGAAGTAGGAATGACAAGCAGAGATAAAAGCGCTGCAGTTCAGAGCTCACACAGATAAGAACTAAAGGAAACTCAGATGTTTTGACCATGACTCTTGTCTTTTTGACACAATGACATTCAGAGTCAAAGTAACTCATCTCTGCTTCTCTTATTAAGTTAATGGTGGTCTAGTGGTTAGGGGTCTGCGTTCTCTCTGCAGCGGCCAGGGTTTGATTCCTGGTTGTGAATGAGTTCAGTTGGTTCCATACTGCAGTGGTTAACATGTTTACCTCAGAAGCAAACACTCCTGGGTTTGATTCCCAAAAGAAACACCAGCAGATTCACTGTTAACAAAAGAATTTCCCAAATTGTGATCAATTTTCATTCATTCATAAGGTCATCCTCTTATCAGTTGTTGGGTTGCAGGGGCAGCACTCAGTGGCAACCTGGCAGCAGTTGGATTAGAACCTGAAGCCTTGCAGACCCAAGTCTTGGAACCACCTTTTTTTTTACTGTAGCAACTGTGGTTTAAACCCAACCTGCTTTATTGGACCAGAAAAAGAATCACTTACATGCATTGATGTTGGTGGTCTTTATTTTGAAATATTATTATTACTAGCAGCAGTTTCTGTTCTTTTTCTTTGACCTTGTTTGACTGTTCAATAAATTTGATATCTTAAAAACAATCTTCTGAAGATTCTCGGGTTACAAAACTTATTCCATGACAAGGAATTGAACTTGAACATCCCTTCCCAAAGGTGGCACTGTGAACAAAAGTTCAAATAGAGGTGGAGCTCTGTGAACTTTTGTTCACAGAGCTGCCTATTGGGAAGGCGTGGAACCTTTTTAAATCATTAATAGGTGAAAGTTTTGCTTTGGCCCAGAGGCAATGTGTCTATGATTGGTGTGGAAATCCAGGGTTTACTTCCTGGGCAGGTTCAAATCCAGGTTGGAGCAGTTGGTACCTTCCACAGGGCTTACCATCTGCAGGTGTTACCACCTCCAGTAATGGATAGGAGAAGGATGATCCGTTCAATCCACCTAAGAAGTTTAACTTTTTTTCCATAATTGACTCTTAACATAAATGTAATGAAAGAGATTCTCCATATTTAAAGAAAATCAGTCAGTTAATTACTTTATAGAAATTGCAATACCTGAGTCCAGTCAATATTCAATATAATATATCAATATTATGCCTCTGCATTTAACCCATCACCGTAGTGGGTAGGAGGCTGAGCCAGCACCTGGGGAGCAGTGTGTGGGGACAATACCATGCTCAGGGCACCTCAGTGGTAACTTGGCGTTGGGGGATTCGAACCAGGGGCCTTGCAGATCCAAGTGGGTTACCTTAAACACTGGGCCACCATGCCCTATCACATTAAAGATTAAGGAAAAGGAAAAAAAAAAGAAGAAAAGCAAACTCCTTGTCATTGTGACATTGTGATTCACACCACTGCACACAACAAAATGTCCCCTCTGATTTAACCCATCACCAAAGTGAACAGTGCTCAGCTTTGAGCACCCGGGGAGCTGTGAGTGGGGACGGTGCCATGTTCAGTGGACCTCAGCAGTAACTTGGGGGTAGGAGGTTTTGAACTGGGACCCTTGCGGACCCAAATCCGCTTCCTTAACCACTAGGCCACCAACTGCCCCCAAAAGACAAATAGAGCATGTCTTCAAAAGAAAAGTCAATATTGGTGGGTATGGTAATAGGGACACACTGAATGAACGTAGAAATGCCTTTACAAATATGAGCAGTTCTGCTGTTTTTGTGTATTTTCTTGTTAATTCATCTCATTTTCATGTCTAATAGGAGCCTAACAGACAATTCTTTTGAAGCTAAATGCTAATCCATCATTATAACATTGTTTGAACACTGTCTCATTGTGTTAGTGGACAATCCTACTAAGACAACTGAGACAACGTAATGACCTAGAGTGCCTGCTGTCCACATCTTTCAGCCATACACTGTATACGGTGCTGAGTGAATGCGAGTGATTGAAAAGATCACCAAGTGTGAGTGCTGAATGTTTTCAGGAGAGCAGATGAGCAGTCACAGATGTGGAGTCAGTTAAAGACTGCACTTACACTGTAGCACATTCTTGGCACAAATCTTCAAAAAAAAAAAAGGAAAAAAAAAAGTCTTTGACTTTTGTGAATGTTTTTAACCTAATATTACACAACCAGAAACTAACACTGTGTTGTACATTTATTGGTATAAATAACAATGTGTGTCCCACCTTGTAAGTTCCCTTAACTGGCCATGGGAGATTACTCCTGGCCAATAAATTATTTGGATCATAACCATCTATTTTCACATCTGCTCTTAAACTTGTGTTCTCTTTCCTTTGACCTTGGATGTCCTCCTCCATTTGTTACACTGACCTGACCATTAGAGAAATTAATCTGAGAGCTGCAGCCCCAACCCATGAAGCTTTGTAGATACATCTGTGTTCTGTTTTAGTGATTGGTCATCTCTCAGAAAAAGCAGCTGGACAGCTCCGGGGGGAAGACCCCTACCATGTTATCTGAGGCATTAAACGAAAGGGGGGGAGAGTTTAAAAAAAAAAAAAAACCTCCCAGATACAGAGCACGGTTACTGGGTGGCAGAAGTGGTGCTGGAGCAGAGCCAAATGAGGGAGGGGTAGGAGGAGTCACATGACTGTGTTACTACCTAGATCTACTACCTGTTAATTCCAGTGGTTTAAAATAACAGGTCACGCATTTTAGGCAGGATAAAAAATTGATGGACAAGGTTTTAAGGGGCTTGGTCAGGGCTGGGGATGCAGATACTGTGGAAAAACGTTGTATGGGAAAAGAAAATATTTGTTTTGATATAGTTCTTAGTGGTTTGTATGATTTCATGATTTCAGCTGAGGCGTTGAAATGGACCTGAAGTGTTGGGGAGTACATAAAAGTACGGAAATACGCAGATCGGGATCTAACAATAGATCACGAAGCAAGAGATCATTAGTAATTAAAAAGAAAATCAGAAAGTGATGGACAAAAATTATACAGCCATCCTTATATTGTTTAAATGTTAATTTAAATGGCTGGCACCACTTAAGGTATAGTTCCTGAAGAACACAACGAACACCAAAACATGGAATGCCTCAGAGCACTGATCTTGGCAGAGCAATGCCACAGCTATTGATAATAAAAAATGAAACCACAGGAATTGGCTAGATATTAGCCCTGAATTAAATCGTTATTAGCTATTTTATCATTATGTTTATCCTAACAAAATGTGCATTTCGTGGCATTAAAATGACCAAGAAATTGAAGAAACAAGAGCAAGGTGGTCTAATAACTTTTTTTCCATGACTTCCAAGTATATTTAGTTCATCGTATGTGAATATGTTGTCAATATCATTAAAGTAGATCACATTGGATCAGCTCATTTGTAAAGTAGCTCCAAGGTGCAGCCACGCTCAAAAAAAGATATGACATACAGAGACACACACAACGCTGCCACCTGGTGTGAGTGCACGGGGTCTGTTCTTTTTTCAGTGTAGGACTAACCCTCAGCTTTTCAGGTCAGAAAGAAATAAAACTGCCCTTGCCCACTGTTGCCATGCTTCTGCAGCCTGCACTGACCGTGGTTCAATCAGGCATGAAAGCAAACACGGACGCATAACCACAACAGGTGGTGTTGATTTAAGGGAGTTCTGCCGTTCGCCCTGCGCTGGAAATGAACCCAATACATGACAAAGGCAGATCAGAGTAGGCTTAAAATCCTCATCAAACCAGTTCACTCTCTGTGATGAGCACTGGGTCGCTCTCTCTCTGGGGCATCCATGCATCACCCCCACCTCCCCCCACACGTCTCCCTCCTCCTCATTCACCCACCCATAAAGAAGAAGTGCTCACAGATGCTCTGCAGCAACAGAATTAACACAAATTGACATTTCCCCTAACAGCTCTTCAAATACTTACTCACTCTTCCCTGTTGCATTTGGGACAAGGTTGCAGATACACCCATGTGAGGGAAAACATGATATTCTATAAACAACATGGGAACACACACACACACACACACAGACACACACACATTCACAAACACTTGGCACTCACATAAAGTCCTGTGTGCCGGTCTCCGAAGAAGGGGAAAGCAACAGAAATGTCCACCAGCCCGGAGCCTCCGTCGTCCTGAGCGTTGGTCTGGGAGTCCCCTTTGTCCTGACCAAAGGGGTAAAAGTCCTTCAGGGACACAGCAGGGTGCACCCCAGGCGGCAGGTCCAGGGAGAGCAAAGTGCAGAGGCAGGTCAGCAGGGCTCGCAGCACCAACACCATGGCCTCAGCCACACAAAGATGGAGCTGACAGCAGGCACCAGAAGGAGGGAGGGAGAAGCACGCACGCACACACACACCCAATCACACACACACACACAGACAGACAGACAGACACACACACACACGCACTCACACACACCTGAGGCACCAAGAGCAGAGCAGAGCTGAACAGGACAATACTGTTTCCTCCTGAGTGTGAATCCTCCCCTGACTTTCTCCTCTCTCTCTCTGACACTCTCTCCCTCTCTGTTGCTCTCTCTCCCCTCTAACTCCTTCAGTAGTGAAATGGGCTTCCAGTGTGAGACTGGGGAATGCTGTAGATTCCTTGCATTCTGCTTGCTGCTGGGCACTGCATGAGCTCTGCACGCCGCGTCTCTGAAATGAAACGAGTGAAGAAATGAAAGAGGCAGGCAGCGTGATTCAGCTGAGAAGCTGCTTTTTTTCTTTTTTTTTTTTTTTTTTCAAAAACAATCCAGTGATTTGGTCCCTGATGGTCAGCTTAGAAATATCCTCAATAAAAGCTCTATTCTGCCTGCCAAAGGAGTTCTTTCAGTTTTGGCCCCACCTCCCCCACAGGGATTCACTACCTTGCATAATTAGCTGCTTGCGGCCAATAGCTGAGAAGAGGCCGGTAACTGGATAACCACTGGGTGGATCTATGATAATCAAAGGGCTGTTTTAAAGAAACTGACAAGTTTTTTTTTTTTTTTCTCCCACCGCACACAGAAATGGAGACACGCAAGGTGAGATAGTGAGAGGTCACACATGAACACGTTTGGCAAAGAGACTGACATGAAAGGATAAAGAAGTGAGGTTATGTTTTAATGTGAAGGCGCTGGATGAAAAACACATTTGTTGTTTCTAACTAGTGGGGGATTAAAGATCTGAGGGGGAAACAAGGAGGATTGCAGGGATCTGACAACTGTGAGAGAAAACGCTGAAGATGATTATAGAGAGCGAAGGTCATTTTCTCACCCGCAACGCTGAATTCACAAAGGCTTTCTATGGTGTGAACCAAAACACGGAAGCTCACACGTCAGTGAAGGGCAGTGCTGTTCACAGAAAACATCAATGATGACCAACTTTACCGTCTAAATCTTCTCTGTCAGCTTTGTCACATCATTTTTTTTATTCACACAATTCACCTAAGTATATTTATCTAAAAATCCACTCAAATAAAGTGAGAAAATAAATCATTTCCAAAAGATTCCACACCAGAAGTCAAACCAAGCACCATAAAATCAACAAGAATCTAGACCGTGTAACACTTTTTTTTTTTATGATAAATGTGTATGTTAACAGAAGAAATAAAAGTAAATAAACACACTGTTGAAGACACTAGGGCACAAACATCAACTGCAGCAGGCTGTAGGAAATCCGTACAACTATTTGGCACATCCAGTCCAAGTATTAACAAAACACTCATTGTTTGTTGTTGTTGACTTTTCCTGCAGATTAATGTAAGCCATGGAGCACATGTGCACGGGTGGGAGTAAACCCAGAGGGAGCGTGCTCCACTGTGGGCTGCTTCCAAATGCGCTGGTTGCCTAAAACTTAACGTTGTTGGGAAGCTGCCAGAGGGAGACGAGCGAGAAGGCCAGAGGTGCTACATACTTCACTGCAGCGTCCCTGCCTAAACGCTGGGCTGCAGCATCTGGTTGATATACTGGTGCCGTCTCCTTGTCTCCTGATCCAGCTCCTCCTTCAGAGTTAACACCTGGTCACAAACAAAGGACAAATGAAAAGGGTATGACAAGGAGTGAATGCAATCAGGAAAAACAAAACTAACACACTCGCTCAGCTTCAGTCTGCCCATGGCAAACAAACAGCAAACATACGGCCCGTGGCCCAAAATGGGCCCAATAGAGAGTTGAATCCGGCACATTTGAAGGATTGGCTAACTTGCAAAAATGCAAACACTTCATGTAAATGATGTGTTGTCAAATGATATTTCAACAATTACATATATCTGTTAATAATTGTATTTACCTGGTTTAAAACAAAAGAGCAATCTTGGACTTCATGCTAATTAAAGGTAACCATGTATGATTGTACCGGTGTGGTCCAGTTGACAACTAATAATTTTGTTTTCGGTTGTTGAATGTACTGTTAAATTGTCAGGATTCAGAGGTCAATGCTAGACTTTGCTAAGCTCATGTAAACACGATAAGTTTTTTTTTGTGCAAAACCCTGGTTTAATTCTAATATAAAAAGTTCTTTTTTGCCTACATTCTATGTCTTTCTACAAAAACATGCTTTTAACCTTTTAACAGTGGATTGACAAATACAAGGTTCTACCATTTAGTACCTCACTTATCACGTCAGTGGAACATATATTGTACATGAGGTCCTCAACTTACACCAGTGCTTCTCAATCTTTTTCTGTTACGCCCCCCCAGCAAGAAGAAAACAATTCGCGCCCCCCCACCACACCAGCCACTCTCCGCCACAACTATAAATAACAGCATTGTCCATAAAATAGTTCTAGGTACACCTCTGCATGACATCGTATCCTTGTTAACATAAACAAAGCAAAGAAGAAAAAGTATGTTCCCCAGGGTCACACGCCCCCCCCTCAGCATCACACTGCGCCCCCCAGGGGGTCCGCCCCACACTTTGAGAAGCACTGACTTACACTGAAGTTCCGTTCCTACGATGTGATTCACTCCCATTTCAGTGCATCTTGAAAACTATGTACTGTACATCAGTACCTCTGTCCCTCAGCTAGGCTAACACAGTGCTGGTATTACAATCAAGGACAGGGGACTCAAACTCATGGCCCGTGGGCCATATGCGGCCTGTGGAACGATGTTTTGCGGACCACACCTTGATGTGACAGTTGAACATTTTATGGTTCATCCTATATTTCCTAAAACCCTGATCTAGGACGTAAATGTCTTTAACCAATGTAAGTCAAACTCAGGATAAGGTGTTGAAAGTGTGATAGCTTCGATCGTGAACTACAGTAGTTCCTGTGTAACATTTGTTTTAGAGCTGTATGTGTGAACAATGAAACCAGATATCAATAATAGAGTTATGGGAGGTGGAGTTGTAATCAACAAATGCTGTGGTTCAAGGCCAAATCAAAGATTTCCTGTATGCCTGGATAAAAAAGTCGGTGCAGATTTTATTTGGAACGAGAGTTACTTGTTCCTCGAGGCATTTCACCCTCTGGCGATGGGCCCTCTCCCTGGTCTCCAGTGCTTCTTCTGCTTGCAGCTGACTGTCACGCAAACGCTCTGTCTCCAAATCAAGCTCGTGGTGATGGCGGGCTGTCACCTCCAGTAGGCACTGTGTATGAGAATGCTCCATCTTTGACACATAGTCCTGAAATGAGTTCAAAAAATGAGAGTTCTGATTACAAGGGTCCCTGACTACTGACACAAACATATGTTTGCATTCTAATGTCAGCAAAGTAAAAATCAACTATGCAGAAGGCTGTTATACTGTTTATAGGTGGACAATACACTGTCCAGGGCAGACATGAGTAAATGTCTTCCAGTTTTTTTTCTTTCATTTCAAAATTCGACCTCCGTATTTAACCCATCACCAAAGTGAACAGTGGGCAGCTTTGAGCACCCGGGGAGCTGTGAGTGGGGACGGTGTCATGCTCAGTGGACCTCAGTGGTTCCCAGGCAGTTGGCAGATAAGAACTTGTAACCCTCTGGACCCCAGTCTGGTCCCTAACCACTAGGCCACAAGTCATTAATGGTAGCCATTAAAAAAAATGGTGAAAAACCAGCTTGTGTGCTTTTTCAATTTCAGTGGTCACTTACAATAAATCAGTTGTAAGAAAAGACGATAAACTCAAAACTACCCTTAAGGCTCATTTACCCACTTACGCAAACACATTTCTGACCAAAGCAGATGAGCAGCCTGCTGCTGATGGTCAGTAGTTTATTTAAAGAAAACTATGTCAGCAGTTATTAAGCTATTATTCCATTAGGTATGAGATAAAATGACTTAGTAATTTAACAAAATAGCTAAAGCTTCACCAAAGCCAAAAATTGGATACATGGATTGTGAGACTCTTACTTTACAATAGCCAAGTTATTTCTTTATTTCTTTATTTGAAATGCATTAATGCTGTAATAGTTTTGTTAATTTTGTATGTGGTTGTTATCGTTATTTTGCATTATTTCTACTGTTGTTTAATCATTTATTTTATCATTGGCAGTGTTGAGAATGACGCATTACTTTTATCACTGCTACGTAATGAAACTACTTTTCTCGGTAACTAAAAAACGTAACACATTACTTTTCCCAGTCTGTAACGCCGTTATTGTTACTGTGGTGTGAAAGGGCTCGTTACACGTTACTATCTGTGGTCCAAATGTTGGTTTCTCCCGAACACGGAGAGAGGACTGTGTGGCAGTGGAGTCTGTCTGCTGCCTGTCAGTCAAGAGTGAAAGACGGCCGTGCACGCTAACTGAATCCATGCGTTGAAAAGGAGCGATGATTGGTTGACATATGTTAACATTTCAGGCTAAGCCAATCAGAAAGAGCTCGGCGGGTCTTCTTGCCTTATAGGGAAATAAACAGTCACACACACAACGCGAAGATGTCTTTCAAAATGTCTAAACATCTATTTTGTTTTATTGTACCACTACATTTTATTATGAGAGTTGCTACAGAACACAACACTAAACTTTTTTAATGTGTTTTTAAAGTAAAGTAAAGTAACAAGTTATTAGTTACTTTTATAATTTAGTAACTAGTAATGTAACTAGTTACTTTTTCAGAACAGTAACTAGTAAAGTAATAAGTTACTTTTTCGAAGTAACTTGCCCAACACTGATCATTGGTTTGAATGAATATTGATCTCCCGATCATTGACCTCTCATTCTCCAACAGCATTCCTTGTTACCTGCAGTGTCTGCTGCTCAGTGAGTTTGTCAGCCAGCTCCTGCTCCAGACTCTGTACCATTTGTCCCAATTGCTCCTTCTCTCTGGCTGCTGATGTAGCCTCCTCCTCCTTCTTCAGCCTTTCCATCTCCACCTGAGAAGTGAATCACATAATGTTAAATTCCTCACCATGACCCATGTCTATAGACCAGGGAGAGAGCCTCCTGGCCTGTTATAGTGTAATATATAATATGTTTATAATATATATTTATATAAATATTATATATATTATAGTTTATATTTATACATTTTTATATTATCTATCTATCTATCTATCTATCTATCTATCTATCTATCTATCTTTGTATTTGTCTATCTAATTTACCATCCAAAAATGAAAATAAATAAAAATGGTTTTTAAGAAAAAATAAAAACAACCAAAAGTAACCAAATGTGTCTTGTGTGTTTTCTTTGGGTGTTGTGCTGGTTGTAAATATACAGCTTACATGTGTTGGTTACTCCAAAAATAGTTACAATGAGAGCAACTGGACATATTAGGTTTTTTGTGGATGTTTCACCTGTAATCTAAGAAAAACCTCTTCAATTTAGCTCAGTCCCTATGATGTTTACCTTAGATCCTATCCACACAGTGTGACCTTACTTTTTTCATTACTGCCCCCTGTGACTGTTGACATGGACTTGACATGATGTGAAATTGCACATATGACATGTCACCATGTGCTGTTTTTACCTAGTAAAAATGTCTTATTTGTGATGTTAAATCTTCACAATCCCATATTTTTGACCAAACAAATTATTTCTTGAACACTTTATCCTGGCAGTCTTTTTCAGCAGTACATTTTTCATATGAGTACATTCAAAATAGGCTATTTTGGTAAAGTAGGTCACTTTAAATCAAAATGCTTTCTCAGGACGAAAAATAACTTATTTATTTTTAAACACAAGCTGTGTTGACCTGGCCAACACTTGAGTTCTGTATCAGTGACATTAAAGAAAGTAAGAACATCCTACCTTCTCCAATGTTTTTCTGAAAATGGACTTTTCTTTACGAAGGCGGCACAGCACCCTGTCCATGTCCACTCTGTCTTTCTGAAGCTTTTTCAAAGTGTCCTGGAGACCGTTGGCCTTGCGCTGGAGTTCATCCTTTTCGTGTTGCAGCTGTTGGGAACAACCTTCAGCCCGTGCCTCAGCCTTCTGCTGCTGCTTCAGGCTCTAGAAAACAATCAGTTGTTTACATCAGAAAAATGGAGCCTTAACGTGTACATATTGTGTGTGTTTACCTCCTTCAGTGAACTGTTCTGTTTCTCCAGCTCAGACATTTTAAGCCCTGCATCCGCATTGTTCCTTTCAAGGTTCTGGTTGCGTTCTGCTAGTGTGTGGTTCAGTCTTTTACTCTCTGAAAGGGAATCTCGCATCTTATCCAGGCGTTCCTAATGGCACACAAGAGGAAAAGGAAGGAAAGCAAACTGCTTGTCATTGTGATATTGTGATTCACACCACGAAATGCCACCTGTGCATTTGAACCATAACCAAAGTGAACAGTGGGCAGCTGTGAGTGGGGACAGTGCCATGTTCAGTGGACCTCAGTCATAACCTGGAAGTTGGTGGATTCGAACTTGGAACCTTCTGGACCCCAGTCTGGCACCTTAACCACTAAGCCACCACTGCCCCTAAAATCCATGCCCCGTGACACAAGCACTTAATTTGGTCAAAATTGGTAAAAAAGTGTTGCAAAAATGCTGCAGAAAACCTGAAGTATCTTGCAGTATTGAGATCAGACATACAGAAAGGTTGTATGAAGCCATCCTTACTCTTAACACTGGACATGTTTCTCCAGTTTTCTTTTTTGCTATTCTCAATTCAATTCTGTTGAAAGCAGCAGAACACGCTAATATTCCCTAAATACTCTGGTGCAGTGGACCAAATACTTTCAAGCAAATCAAGATTTACGATAAGAAAGTTATGTTTTTGTTTGCTCAATATTTTTCGTTCATTTCTAAACTCAAACCGGAAAGCTCTCCTGAGAAGCTGTGGAAGAATTAATGAGTTAGCCCAAGCATTTTATTGCTTCATCTTTGAGGTCTTTCAGGAAAACCGCAGCAGAAAATGTAAATAAAAAAAAATGCTCAGCCTGGAGCTGCAAAGTTTAAACAGCTGCTCTTTAAATCTGACCGTGACATTCAAAAATGGCCATCAATCTTATTTGAAGTTTCAATCCAGGACCGTTGAGAGCAGAATGAAAACAGTAATTACAGTTCACATAATTTTAGTTGCGCGGAAGAACCAGGAAATGTTTAGCTTTAAATTAATTCCTTTCTGCAGGTTAAACAGACTGTACCTGCAGCAGCCTTCTGTCCTGTTCACTGCAGCTCAGAGCCCGGTGCAACTGGGTCATCTGTTCCTCCAGAACTTCACTGCCGCTCCTGTTGTCACTGAGTGACTGGGACAGTTTGTGGACCTGTTCTCTCAGCTGACCTTCATGCTGCTCATTACGAGCCAGCGACATGGTCAATCTTTCTTCGTTGATCTTGAGTGCTGCACACTGGTCTTCTTTCTCATCCAGCTTCCTTCTCAGCTCTGTCAGTCTCTCCTGCAGGGCCCTGGACTCTGCATCCAACTCCGCCGACCGCAGTTGTGCTCGGTGCAGTTCACCCTCGAGGGTGCACTGTGTTAGCTCCAGGCTGCTGGCTCTGTTCTCTGCTGCTTCCAGAGACTCTTTAAGCTTCTTGCGTTCAGCGTTAGCGTGAGATTCCAAGCTCTGCAGGAGCTTCAGTTTATCCTGAAATGAAAACGGTAAAGGAAATCATCAGTTTCCAGCCAACAGTATGTCATCAATTGTCCTGACTTTACTCACCTGCTGTAACCTGCATTCTGACTCTGCAGTTTGCAGACTATTCCTGAGTTGTGCAATTTTCTCCTCCAGGTCTCTCTTTTCGCCCTCAGTGCGACAAAGCACTTCCTTTTGAAAGGAAAGTGACAGCTGCACGTCGTGCATCTGGTTCTCTACCTCTTTTCGACCTGCGAAATGTTAAAAAGTCCTTGTGTTTGTGTGATGTGATAGTCTTTCCATGTTATTATGATCCATCAGTTTTCTTACCATTCTCTGACTGCTTCAAGGAGTTCTGTAGGTGCAAAATCTGAGAGATCGAATTATTCTGGCTCTCTGTGAGGTTTGACAGCTGCTCAGTCAGACTGACAACCTGAGACTTAGCTTCATCCTGGAAACGGTGAAAGATATGAAAATACCTCAAAGTTTTTCGGAAATAAAAGTTAACAACAGAGTCGTGGAGACTTATCTTAATCTCACTTACATTATAATACAATTTTTCTCAGAATTTTTTGTTTCTCTCTTTACTAATCAAGACAAATGCAATTGATCAAAATAAATGTAATCTGTCTTGTAACTTTCATGCACCTTGACATCTTCATAGCTTCATAGATTTCAAGGATTTAAGGCAGTTTTTTTATCTTGACGGTTGTTTCACCACCAAACACCAAGAACTGCTTTAAAGTGGTGAATCTGCAGTCTTATTTAGCCTATCAGTTGTAAACTTACTTGCCCTGCATTGGATGGAGCTAACATAAGGATAGACAGTGTATTGAGGCAGTAATATAGATTGACGATGGAATAATTCATTATATAATAAATCAAAGCTATTAATATAATAGCTAGTTAATATTGACTTCAGATGACAACTAAGCAACGTGACATATATTCTTAAACTAAGTGTATGTTTATGACTAATCATGACCATATATGAAATAAGCATATATACCCTCTTTTGTTGTGCTTCCTTGAATTCCTGCTGAAATTCCTGCAGAATAGTGAGCACTACATCAATATCCAGCTCTTCTGCTTCACTGTCAGAAATAGACAAAATAGTTCCATCTGCCACATTCCTGGCCCCTGGACACAGAACCACAATCATTACAGCAAATACCAGTTGTGAATAAAGTGCATCATGACACATTATTGTGGATAACATACCTCTTACTGGCAAATTACATTCCCGAAAAGATTTAAGATGTTTGCGAGGTCCAGGTGTGTACAGGAGTCTAGTATGACTTTTGTGAACTGTAATGTGAACTGCTGAACACAACCGGGTCAACTTTAGACCCAGATCCTTAGATTGAGCCTCACTCTGGATAAGCTGCTGTTGTAGGCCTTCAATTTCTTGTTCACTCAGGACAACCTGTGCAGTCAACTTCTTGACCTGGTCTTTGGCGTTTTCGAATGCGTCCTGCATCTGCGTGTATGTCTCTCTATGCTGCTGTCCACTCTGCTGCAGAACAACCTCTTTCTCCTGGAGCAGCTCCCGACTCTGCTGCTCCTTTGTCTCCATTTCTAACAAATGACACTGGAGACTTTTTACCTGCAAGAGCAAACGTCCAGTATGGTTGACATACGACAGAAAAAAAAGAAAATCCAAAGTATCTCATAACAGTTTGAAGTAAAAAAAAATCCATTCCGAAATCTAGATTCATAAAAACAAAGGGCATGAATAAGATTTTCAAAGCACACAATTAATTGTCATCCACAATCTTACGATTTTCTTAGCTGATGTATTTATACTGCTTGTGGAAAGATCTATCCAACAGACAATTTTGAAAAAAGTTGTGCAGTCATGTGATCATAGCCGTCGATGAAGATGCACCAGCTTGTATATAATTTCATATTTATACTACAGTTAAAATACAATAAGTAATTTTTTTTGGGTTATTGATTATATGGCTAACCAAAATAATTTGGTTATTTTTAATTTTCTGCTATGGAAACCTGCGCTTTGACAGAAGAAACCCTCTAAGTTTAGTAAAAAAAAAAGGGGTGAAAGTTATAAGACTGATATTTTAGCATTTGCCACAGTACTACAAATTGAAAATTAGAATTGATGTAAGGTGTCTCTCAATTACCTTAAAAAGCAACAGATTCTAACCAAATAACCTAAATGCTAACTGTGTTTACTTGCTTTTCTTTTTTGGTCTTTTTGACTATTGTACTTATTTTAATATCTTGAATGAACCATTAAAATCTTACTTCACACTTCGTGTGGCAGAAATTTTGTAGGAGAAAAAAAAAGGTGTTCTTTCTACCTCATTCAGTGCTGCATCTCTCCCTGCCTCACACTCCAGCACTTTCTGCCTCAGACCAAAGGTCTCACGACGCGCCTCCTCCTCCTTCTTCTCCTCCTGAAAAAGTCGGGCCTGCAGCCCCTGCAGCTCCTGCTTCTGCCGACTGTTCTCGCTTTCGAGCATCTTCACCTGTTTGCATCCATGAAAGACAAAAAATCTAAATATAAATCTCATTATATATCAAATATACACAAAAAAGGGATGAAATTGCACCTGTCTTCGCAGCTCCTGCAGGTCTCTGCGCGCTTGCAGATTAGACTTCTCCAGATCTCGCACACTGCTCCGTAAAGTGTTTGTTTCTTGGTCCATGGAACTTTTGCATTCCTCTAACACAGCGACTTTTTGTATCCTCCCCTCCAGGGACCGTTTTAGGCTAAGATACATATATATAAACAAGTAGAACAAGGTTTATATACAACATTTAGTAATTAAAAGAAAATTGAATGGTACTCTGCTGTTCTGGCTGTATAATTTACCTTTGGTTCTCACTCTCTGCTCTCTTGATAAAAGCTCGCAGCTCCTGGTTGGAGCTTTCAATGGCCTCTCGCTCCCTGATCTCATCTCCTAAAAGTCGCCTTTGGTCCAAAGTTTCTTTCCTTTGTTTGTCCTTCTCCTGTTCACACTGTTGGAGTTCTCTGTGAAGCTCAATTATCTCCTGCTGTCCTTTTACGAGCCCATCCTGTGCGGCCTGTGTCTGCTGATGAAGGACTTCTAACTTTGAATCAGAGTGAATGTAAGTAATTAGAACCAGCAGAAATATCCCTTACACTCACGTGTAAATATTTTGTTAGTCATTCGTTTTCACATGACTACATTCACTTTGCTTATAGGAGCGTGCTTGGAAACATTTCATTTCCTAGAAATAAGAAAAATGTATGCTGACTTACAGTAGATAAATAAACTGAAAAGAATAAACATAAGATTAGGAAATCTTCTTTTCCGAACCATAACTTTGGAAGCTCGGTATCATATACTCTCAGAGGTGCGCACAGTTTTATTTCCATTTTGACCTATATTCTGTTAAATTGCTACATGTATAGTGTGAGAAATAGGGAGGACAGAGCTTATCTTGGCATGGATATAAGCCAGTTTGGCTTTAGCTCTCGTTGTCTCTCCCCATCTCCTCACTGTGGCCTACGATGTTAAAAAATTTGCAGAGTGCAACATGATAAATAACAGCCCTCCCTTAGGTGGCAGGGAAAGAGAGAGAAGGATATAAAGGAGGGAAGAATGAGGAGCAGAATGAGGAGGAGTTCTCTGTGCAAAGGCCACACAAGATGACTTCTTTTTTTTTTTTATAAACTTGAATGTGAGAAAAAACAAACCAGAGCTGATCTGGCTATTTACACTTTATTTTTATCAGATCTTTTGGGGGGTTAGAGGAGGCAAAAGAAGGAGAATCTGAGGCCAATATTGTTGTGTTATATAGAGGGAGAGTGGAGCCAGGTTCCCACTGCAGCATGGGAGAAAATAAACACTCCTGAATTGGATTATTTATACAAGGGAGTAACTTAAACTTTAATTTCATAATAGAGTGGCAAACACTGTATCTGGAGCTTTTTACTTGGCCTTCAGGCACACTGAACAGATCTTGGTGGGAAGCCATAAGAAAAATCAAAGTTAGGGCTCAGTAAGCAGGAATAGGCGATAAAATAATCCAGAAGCAGTTATTTAGTTTTGTTGTTCATTTGAATTGTTTTAAGGGAAATATGTCTTAAAGCACTATAGTACTTTGCAGTATTTCTGTTATAAATACTGCTATTGACGCAACGTCCAGGTCAAAGATGCTCATTCTGAAAACCCATGATCAGTTTTGGCACAATATTGGTAAAAAGTTCATCTACTAGTGTAAAAAAACTAATTTATTCTGTCTGATCCCACACCTAAGTCTAAGCTGACCTTCTCTGGCCCTAATAAAGGACACTATCACCTAATAACCAGCAGCCGTCACCATGCTGCAGGAGAAAGAATGTTATTGATACAGGATCAGCACCTACTGCTACCTCTTAATGCACAATGATATTTGTGACTGTATTTCTTGATGTATTTGTCATGTATTTTAGTTGTTTAACAAGTATCTATCATTTCGTGTTTGGTCAAGTGACATGGTGGGTGGTGCTGGTAGAAATGGGTGTTATTTGTGGGGGTGGTGAGTGGCTAACACTCAATATATAATCCTGACATGTTTGTTCAACAGTTACGCATTCCTTGTCCTAGATTTCATATTTTTGCTTTTCTTATATCAACTATGACAGATGGCTACAGGGCTAAGGCTTTTTTAGTTTTTTTGTTAAAAGTAGGAAGACACCCTCACTAAAATTCTTGGCTAAAACCAAAAAACAGAAAAGGAAAATTGAAAAACCTCAGTCAAAAACCAAAACAAAAGAGATTAAAATACCAATTATTTGTACCACTGCATCTACGGCTATGGTCGTGAACTCAACTTTATTAAAAATAATTCACTGGAATTACATACATTATTACTATTATTACTACTGTTAGAAATGAGGTGTTTCCTTATTATCGATTAATATTAATAAGGTTTTTCACTATGTGGCCCTGAGGTCCTCAATCTATTTGCTTAGACAACTCTCTGGTGCTGGGATTAAAAAAAATAAAATCTGCTACAGATGCAAGGCCACCCACCCCAGTATGAAGTGAATGTTGCAGGGAGCTGGGGTCTGTGCTGTAAACAGGCAAGATTCACGTTTGCAAACCAGGCTTCCTCTCCGTTCATTTTCAGGATAGCAATAAGGATGATTGGATTGAAACACACATGGAGACAAATACACTCCATTCTGAAATTCAAACATTACACTTTCGCAAATCATTAATTTACGTCCACTTTGTTATACGATGGCCGGAACTTATTCCGTGCTGTGCATCCTATTTTTTTATTTTAAGTTATAGATAGTTATAAATATAGACATTTTCTTCTGTTAGTGGGAATTCTTGTGTCATTAAATATTTTTAAAAACGTATCGTGAGTTTATGTCAAACAAAAAATTCAACTCAACTACACAACTTCTGTTGCACAATAAGTACAGTAAGTCACAGTGCAACGGAGTTGAGCTTTCTTCAGTGCTGTGTAAATGTACACAATGTCTGACATGAGACATTTGACAGAATGACTTAAAATAATTAAACATGGGGTTCTTTATCCAAAACCTCATACTTCCTCTGCTTTTGCTCCACGCAGCCTCTCATACACCACAGTTTGACAAGACCACAGTGACAAGAGCCTAATTTTTGGACTGAATCCAAAACCTCCCATGCAGATAAACAATCCAAGAAAAGACACGATGAGGCTGTCCCAGCCCAGCAGTTCCGTCTTAATGAGTTGACTCTGTGCTTGTTATTTCACCAAACCAACAGCGACCCTGAGCCTTGACTCCTGAACTCGAGCAACCCCAGAAGTGAAAATTTACTGCTCTCATTTGGATTAACAGTCATGTCACCAGGCCAAATCATAATTCTTATCACAGTTTTATACATTTCAGGGCCAGTGGATATTTCATTCCCCATGAGGACAAGATACGAGAAAGACAGAGACATACGAGCCAAGTAAGACTCCTCGAAATTGACAAAGACTTTCTCTTCCGGACTTGAACATCTAATTAAACTGTGATGCTGTAGGACACAATGGCATGAGGGATCTGAACAGGTGACTCTGGTTACTCTGGTAATAGTAGGTATACTGTAATGTTCATATCACACAAGGAACAAATCTCAATCACAATCGTTTTTGTGACTAAAGGCTGCATAAGTCACCTGGAAATGTACAAAATGTGATTTCTTCCATGTTTTTCATTATTCTCACCTCCTTCACTGCATGTTCCCTCTGTTTGTTCAACTCTTTGACCTGCTCAGTGAAACTCTTCTTTGTATTTTCATGGGAGTTCAAAGACTCCTCAAAGTTCATCCGTAACTGCTTCATCTCATATCTAAGGGCAGCAATCACATTCTGAAAGACAGATGAACAGAAAAATAACCTGTTTAATTAACACGACTGACCAACACTTGTAAGACCCTGTTGTATTTTACCTTATCCTGCTCATGTTTGCTGAGTGACTCCCTCTTACTGTGCTCCAGCTCACTGTGCGCTGTGGCCAAGTCATGCTGCAGGGCTGTAAACCTCTCTGTGAGGGCAGCCTTCTCAGCCTCCTTCTGGGACAAAGCCTGGATAGGAGAACGGAACCTTCTTACAACATAACAAATAGTTTACAAAAAGAAATCTGCGCATGATCCTTTGACTGTTGCTGTAAGATAGATGGTATGAACATGGTATAAAAATCTTTTATGAAAAATGACCTGCAGATAGTGACCAAAAACCCAATTAAAAGTGAAAAAAAAACCCAAAACAAAACAATCCAATGGTCTAAATGACATCCTGTATGTAAAACCTAGGGTCCTAGAGGCCAAATATGGCCCAACGTGTTCTTTTACGTACAGTATTTGGCCCACCAGTTCAATATACATGAGGTTGTATTTAATAAAACTCACAGTGATCATCAACTGATGGCCTTTAGGATGAATCTGACTAGAATGACCAAACCAAATTAAGTCTTTCTCGACACCATTTAGTATTATTTTCAAATATTTTCTTTGCCAAAAAGTGCTAAGAAAATTGAATAGAATATAAATGGAGAAATCAGACTCCCATTTATTTATGCTGCCTGAGCAGAGCATTAGCTCTAACTTTAACTAAGAATGATGACACATATCCATCAGTTATCAAAAGTCTGGAGACCTAGAAACCAGCCACTAGGGAGCACAAGCCAGTGTTTTTTTTTTTTAGTGCCGGTTCCAAGCCTGGATAAATGGTGAGGGTTCCGTCAGGAAGGGCATCCGGCGTAAAACTTTGGCCAAAACAAAGATGCGAGGAAACATTGTTTGCAGATGACACTGTGATCTGCAGAGAGTAGGCAACAACTAGAAGAGAACCTAGAGAGGTGGAGGTTTGAAATAGAGACAAGAGGAATGAATGTCAGTCGTAGCAAGACAGAGTACATGTGTGGGAATGAAACGGAGAACAGTGGAATGGTGAGGTTACAAGGAGCAGAGGTGGAGAAGGTGGAGAAGTTTAGATACTGAGATTCAACTGTTCAGAGCAGAGGAGACTGTGGAAGAGAGGAGAAGAATAGAGGACAGACAGGATGGAACAACTGGAGAAAAGAGTCAGGAGTGATCTGTGATAGAAGAGAGTCAGCTAAGGTGAAGGGAAAGGTTTACAGGACAGTGGTGAGACCAGCC
>JAFBJS010002080.1:116819-165653 GCA_016785265.1 Paraplagusia blochii | reverse complement strand
TTTAGGAGAGACAAGGATGGACAGGATCAGGAATGAGGTGATTAGAGGGACAACACAGACAGGAAGGTTTGGAGAAAAAGCTAGAGAAGACAGAATGAGATGGTTTGGGCATGTTCAGAGAAGGCACAGTGGATACATTGGTAGAAGAATGATCCTAGAGATGGAGCTACCAGGTAGAAGACAACAAGGAGATTGATGGATGCAGTGAAGGAGGACATGGAGGTAGTTGGAGTCGGAGTAGAAGATACAGAGGACAGTTTCATTAAACGATTCTTGTTTTCTTTCCCGTACATTCTCTTTTGAAGGTGCTTCAATTTTTCTCACCTCCTGTTCTTTTTCCAGATGGTTTTTGTGCAATTCCACATCTTCTTGAGCCTTCGACAAGCTCTCTCTCAGCTCCTGGTTGACGGTGCCTGCCTGCTCCAGCTGTTCCCTCAGCTCAGAGTTCACTTGGCTGAGATTAGCACACCTGGATACAACAAGTCTCATGACACCAACCGATCATTTAGCATTGCTTTGCTGTGATGACAGCCTCCTCCTAACCCTACAGAACACTCCTGCACTATAGGTAATATAGGGAGTATGATTCCGACATCTGCAGCTTAAAGGGCCCGACCTTGACAACCAAATTCACAGCATATAAACATATGTAAGGGCTTTGTTACATCTGTGTCAACTTAAGATTTAATTTCAACCAGATCTTTTACTGTAGTCATTTACAAATCACTCTCACATGCCGATGGTCTTTGGGTGAAATACATATCAGTTTTTTAACATTTTGTATCTGCGTTATCGATCTGCTGGCGATTTATATGGAGTTGACTTGTTTGTGAGGTGTGGAGAACAGGGTAAAACCTGTAATGACATATTTTTAAGCCCAACAAAATTATCAGTTCCTGGCAACGGCTTTGCCACGGGCAATTAAAATAAAGTGTCAGGCCTGCATAAATTATTGAGCAATAAAATTGTGCCTTAGCTGCACAGGAAGGCCAAAAATGAAAGCAAGGCTCTGTTAAAATACTTTGGAGTAAGTGCCAACAGAGCCACGATACATTTTCTCGACAAACCTAACATAATAACATAATAATTTCCCAAGGACATGATCTGCTCTCACCTCATACTAAAGGCAGGAGAAACAGCTAAAAGTGCAGCCAATATCACTGACTCAAAATTGCTTTTTTTTAACTTATCAGTTTGATTTTAGATCTTCTACAAGAAATAAAAAAAAACAATGGCTGCATGAAGTTCCAGTTTACATCCGTATCTGTCCAAACAATATGTCAAATTTGACCTTTACAAGAAACAAATGATTTCTATTTTCCTTCACATTTTTTGTGAACAGACAAGTTAAGAGTTGCAAAAAACAGATTTTTTTCATTGGGACATACTGAAAGCATTTGCAAACCAAAATATAAGCTATTACTAAAACGCAAACTTTTTTTTAACAAATATGGATTTGTGACTCTTTTCTTTTTTGCTTTGCTTTGTACCTCACCTTTTCTGCTCCTCTTCTAGCTGAGAACATTTCTTTTGTATGACATTGTTGAGATCCTGCTCTGTTTGCTGTTGCCGCTGAGCTCTGTCCAGGTGAGTCTGCAACTGAACACACATTTAACAAAACGGATCTACAAAAGAATGAGTCTCTAGGAATAAAATGAAATAAATTGAAAAAAAAATCACCAGTTCAACATATTTCATGCTCAAATATTGCAATATTTCCACATTAGTAACCAGAATATTTGGGGTCAAAACAAAGTAAACATACCAACAGCCGCATCTTCTCCGAGTCTGATGTTTTCTCCAGGGCCAGTTCTTCCAGCTCTTCACACCTTTTCTTGTACTGTAAAACCTAGTGATTCAGGGGAACATAAAGATAAAATCCAAAGGAAATTCTTTTGTTTTCAGAACTATTGACCTTGTAATTTCTTACTTTAGTCTGCAGCTTCTGGACTAGTTGAACTTGTCTGTCCTGGGCATCCTTGTAGAGCTGTAATCTTTGGCTGTAAGCTCTCTCCTTGTCTTGTGAGAATGTCTCTTGGTCTGAGTCTGCAGCATGTAGTGTTAACATTTGATCAACCTGAATAAAGTGAAAATGAGAAAATGGTTAAATGATACTGTGCCATGTTTAGATTGCACCTAAAATGATGGCTGCCAGTTGTCCCTTAACTAAGATATAGTCTGTCAACAAGACAAACGGACATTGATTTCTGACTGGGGGTTTGAGAAAATAGGTATTAGTGAACAGTATGTGAGTTTAAACTTTGAGAAGAAAAACATTTCTGGCCTGTGGTTGAGAACTACTTAATAATTACAACTTAATTTTTACCTTTTTCTCATTGACCACTGAGGTCAACTGAGCCTGGCACCGTCCCCACTCACAGCTCGCTGGGCGCTCAATGCTGCCCACTGTTCACTTTGGTGATGGGTTAAATACAGAGGTGATGTTTTGTTGTGTGCAGTGGTGTGGAGGAGGAGGAGGAAGGAGTTTGCTTTTCTTTCCTTTCCCTTTCTGACTATCAATGCATTCGCTGCTAGAACTTCAGAACTCCACATAACTTTAAAAAGCTGTAGTAAATCAGCAAAATCTGTGTGTGTTTCTCCTCCAATCTCTATGCCAGAGGAGCCCAGTAGGTAGATCGGGATCAACCAGTAGATCTCCAAAGGAGTGTTGGTAGATCCTGAGCAATAGCTTTAAAAAAGAGTAACTTAAACTAGAGATATAATTGTATTCCAAGATGCTATCACTGGGTTAAAGTAAGTAATCATATAGGTGTTGAGTCACACAGTATAACACATATATAACATAACATAGAGAAAAAGCTATGCACTTTATACAGGTATATATATTTAGAGTTTTCAATCATGGTAGGTCACTCCAGCCTGGTCATTTGAAAAGTAGCTCACGAGACAAAAAAGTGTGGACACCCCTGGTCTATGCAGTCCATAACACTTTGGGAACCAATGTTTCATACAATTCAACAACATAGAAATATAACCTTCAGTTTGACACACATACGTCGTAAAGATGAAGGAAGCCGGTGTGACTGCGAGCAATCTGTTTGCTAAAAGCATCTCCAATGTATATATAAACAGTTTTCTTTTGTTGTCACTGAGAAATCTCATATCCTCCCTTATACTAAAACCAAATGTCCTATAACCTCTCAACCTCACACAACCTAAACTCTCTCTGCACCACCCACTCGCTGTCCCGGTGCCAGACACCCTGTCCTCACTAATACAAACCACATGGGCTAGAACACTACAACACACTGCATGCTTTTAAATCCCTGTGCCGGCTTCTCGTTTAAAAGGAAGGGAAGAGAGCCCCCTCCCCTGCAACACACTCCTAACCACCATCCGAGCACTTTAAATCAACCCTACGACCCATTCCCTTCCTCCTCCACTCTGTACCTCATCTCTTCTCTGGGTGCTTAATCTCTCCAGCAGGTTCCATGAGAGCCAAGACAATAGTCTCTCTGTTCAACTCCGGGCCAAGCCATTTTGCCACAATTATTTACACATATTTAAATGCCTTTTTTTTCACATTTTTATTCTACAAACCACGCTAACCGCCATCATGCACTTGGCCCTGTGCATTTGGCGGTGTGCTCCGAAAAACCAGGAAAGCACAAAAGCTCCTTTTATTGCTTGTTGTTGAGATGACAGCTTTAAAGACTGAGAAGAGAGGAACAACAAGGGCGGAGTGTTCAAAACACACAGAATGACAGCAGCTGTGTTTAAAGGGAATCCTGAAAACAGCTGCGTGAAAAGCATTAGTGATCGTGCATTTTTTTTTTTTTTTTAGAGAGAGATTTTTGGCACAAATATGACAATAACATTTACTTGCTAACAAGAGTACACTTTGTAAATGCATCGTGGATAAAACGAAACAAATGAACACAATGTTACTTTTTTCATTATGCCATTATTATGTATTATTCAAATATAGTTCAGGACCATCTATTCAAATAATTTATAATCCGTTTATGAGTCCACGAAGGTCTGATTGTGACAAAGGATTGTGTTTCGGTAGATGAAGTTCTCTATTACCCAAGTTTACCAGCAAAATCCTGTTAAAGGCACTGCAGGAGTAGAAGACAGTAATAATAAACATTGGAGCAGGATGACACCTATGAAGGTTTTAATTCGCGGGCCAAAGGTGGTACTAAAACTTGAGACACGGACCAGGTCAGGATCAGAAAGTTTGAGTATTTCCGTGAACTAAGATAAATGATGCGTAAAGTATTGAATAAAGGCTGAATCTTCAAATGCTTGTAGAGGTTTTAGACGCTATTGGGGAAATGCTGGCTTTGAAGGGAAAAGGTAGAGGGATTATAATAATATACATTAAAAGTACAATTTGGACAAGTTGGACGGGCTGGATTAAAAAGCGAAACGGGCCTCATCTGGCACCCGGGCCTTAGTTTGCCCAGGTTTGGTCCCTACTCATACTGTGCCAATGCTCCTGAACCAAAATCTCATTATGTCCTGAAGAAGCTAGTTCTGCATGTAATGCTTCAATTGGGCCGGACTTTTTGCTGTGAGTTTAATGAAAGTCATGAACTTAAGATCGTGTAGTTTGGAGACATCAGACCAAAATAAAAGCATATTAGGCTCCACGTTATGGTTTACTTTGCATAAACATGGGCGCAGCAACCTTGTGCAGAATATAACTCAAAGTCTTGTGTTATTCATAGTTCCTGGCAGGCCGCTGTCTGTCAGCGTTGGTATTATGACTACACACTGTTTACCAACAACTGTGTTGCCTCCCTGAGGAATACATCATTTTAATGTCCCAAAAGGAGGAGTTGGCCAGTGTGGAGTCATGATGTGATATAATAACCTCACTCTCAACACCAGCAAATAACAGGAAAGAAAAGATCATAGACCACCCAGTGGGTCAATTAATACCAAGCTGCACAAAAAAATGCATAACTTAGATTATTTCTGTTTTGTTTATTATTTGAGTCTGAACATCTGGATTATCTCAAAATTTATACGATACATTTCAAGATTCTTGCCTCCGTCACATGTCTTACCTCCATCCCGAGGTGCCAGTTTATGTTCATGCTGGTGGATGCTTGTTATGTGTGGATGTTGGACAATCTCTGTGGGTTTTACTACCTTCTTCAAAACCTCTGGTCTTGCTGGTAACACAGAATACTTGGTGACTATTGACTAGTGAAAGCACTAAACTAGCAAAATGAACAATAAAGCTAAGTCTTTGGAAAATTCAAAAGAGCCAGTGAGTAGACAAAATAAATGAAAGACAAAGTGTTCTGCACTGAGAGACAATCTGGACGTTTCAATTATATTGCTAATAAGCTTACTCTTTACGTTTATTATAATTGACGTTAAAAAAAAGTCATTTTTCCAATTTTTATGTATTTGTCAGCCACACTTATTGGACACTACCCTAGAGCAGCAAGATCTCCAGAAACCACTGTACACCGTGACTGTATTGTTGACAGCGAGGACTCGCCGTGTGGTATGGCAGCGTGACTGTTATGGACTGTAAACGCCTGCAGAGAAGACAGCCAGGACCCCACTGCCCTCTCTGCAGAGCATTAACCACCACAGAGTCCACAGGAGAGCTGCTTCCTTCCTCCAGGACCCAACTCACCCCCAGCACGGCCTTTTCACACTTCTACCCTTGGGCCAATAGTACAGAAGTGTGAAATGCAGGACGTCCAGAGTAAATAACTTTTCTTTTCCTGCTGCCCTTAGAGTCCTAACAGCTGACAGGATTTTGAAAATGGACAAATTCGAGTGCGTCCCCACAATAGCTCTACTCCAGCGTTTACGTTCATTTTGAACATTGTGCTGACCACTGCACACAGCTGTCGTTACACACTAGCTTGTGTTATTGCACAATATTTGTGTTTGCATGTCTCCTATTACACAGACATACTACAGCAGTGTTTACATTTCAGTTGTATTTTTTTTTAACTTCCACATGCTGCGTTTATTGCCCTTTATTGGAATTTTTTTTCATTACTGCATTACCAGTAAAGCCTTTATGTACTGCTCTGTTTATTTTTAGCTTTTTACATGTTCACATACTTAAAACTGCCGTTTTTTCTATTCTTAGTTTAATTGTTTAGCAAATCCTTTTGGATTGCAGGGTATAAATGTTACTGTGTAGAGAAACTTGAACAAGAGCCCTTATGAAAGAGCTCTACTTTGTGGCATATCCCCAGTGAACAAGTCAACAAGATTGTAAACACTACAAGATTTAAAAAAATGTTTCATGCAAGACCCTTAACACACTTTCATTGCTATTCAGAACAAATGAATGAAAATAATCAATTCTATTTAATTTTTTGAGGACAAGGTGAGGAAAATATTTACATTATATTTGTTGTTTTTCGCTCCTACAATATCTTCATGTCCCCTACTTTGGGATTCAGCGTTTAGAGCCGCAGTGAGGTATTTCAGCAAGATCTGCTGTACATTTTGGCACCCCCTACCTCACCTCTGCCACGATGAAGAGTGTTGTTTGTGAGGCTTCAGTCATAGCTACAGTTCTTGGGCATCTTGCCAGTGCTTCGCCCCTTATCCATTGAATACAGAGAGGACTTTTTTTATGGTTTCTCCCAAGTCAGCTGTAAAGCAGGAGGCCGGAGGCTGCTATGGATTAGCCATGCTACACGCAGCAAGCTCCCCTGAGGATGCCTTAATAGTCCGTCGAGGAGACTCCCACCTTCACTAAACTCTCCTACCGCACCATCAACTCACTTGGCCTGTTTGCATTATTAAAAATTACCACGTTCATCCCAAATCACGCTGAACTCATTCTTAATAACAACACACCCATTAAACCGTGACTGAAAAAAAGGCAAAAAAGAGACACAATGAACCCCAGTCCGTCATCTTGGACTCCAAACTATGGGCCCTCACATTATGACCTATAGAAATCCACCCTCTTGAAGCTGTCACTGCTCTGTACAGTGACGTAGCCTGACACTATAAAGGAAACATACTACTATTTCTTACAATAATGTTCAAGATGCAATCCATACAAAAACAACTCACTCATGTCTTGGTTTGTTTTATGATCCATATGGTTGCTATGGTTCCTTCATTTTTTTTTCAATTCCAACTATCTGTTCCTTGAGCTCAACTTATGGTTCTAAGACCGCTTAGCCTGTAAAATGTGCTTTAAATTAGCTTTTTAATATTTCTGGATATTTATGATTTGTGCCACTCCTTGCATTGTCTCTTTTGATAAATATTTCAGACAACATCAAGGGATAACACTGCTTTGAATCATCTGCCAGCGAGCAACAAGAAAATAATTATAATAGGGCCGTGATGTGGCCTTTGGTGTTCCGCCAAGAGTTACAGCCTTGCTCACATGGTAGATCAAAATCTAGTCTATTATGCTTAAAGGGTTTTTACTGACCAAATATTAAATACTTGGGGGTGTGAAAACATAACATTGTCTTCTTTGTTCTGAAAGTAAACAAATCTCTGATTCATTTTACATAATTAAAAGTTTGTTTCTGTGATTTTAATTTGTCCCTTTTGTAAAATCTTTGCACAGTCCAGTCAGCATTTGAAGGGTTACAGCTACAATTGTTTTCCTCAGCTTGGCGTAGGCCCAGAGGTTTAATAAAGGGAATTAATCGAGTGCACTATCTGTCAGAATCCCAAACACAGCTGGAGCGGATGTTCATCGCCCCCAAGCTGCCTAAATAAACTTACTATCCTACTTCAACAACATCCCCCCCCCCCCCCCCCTTTCCCTCACATTACCCCCTGAGTGCTGACTCTGTAAAAGAGTCCCAGCTTATGGTGCAAGCTGTTTATGTATTATCACTGACCATAATTACACAATGTGGGATAGCAAACAGTGAAGTGTGGACTGGGAACTGTTTTGCATGTGTTGTCATACCAGAGTCAACCTTTCTGGACGCAGGGACAGCTGCTGTGATGGCACACGGGGATAAAAGTGGCCCCACTAAATAGAACCAAACTAATAATACATGCTTTGTACTGACAAGCATGTGTTTTCGGCCTTGCACCATCCGTCTCTACCGTGAGGACGACGCTGCAAAAATAGCTTTGCCTGCATGAACGCACACACACTTTAAACACACAGGTGCATGCAGAAAATAAACGTTGATTTGACATAAACAGTATTTTTTTTGTTTTGAAAATTACTGTATGGCCATAGATTCCATTCATTATAAATTTGTAGATAGACAGACAAACAGATATTTACATTAGTTTTTTTCATCTTGTCTGGCTGTTTCAAAATTCTGTAACACTTGCATTTCAAGTCATTTTCTGTCCATGTTTCATTCACAACAGAATTTTTGCCAGCATTTAAGCCAAATATAAATAGGAGGGACCAGGCAGAGAAAGAGTAATGTAACCCTACCCTTAAAGATTTGTCTTCCAACAATGTTTGTCACGCCTTCAGGCAGAGTTCCAGGGGATTTAAGATGTCACTGCTGTACTAGCAAAACGAAGGCAATGTCAAAAACCACTCCAAGAGTATATTGTATTTATAAAATATACTACAGAAAAGATGTGATCAAAACTCTTCGCACCTTTGTCCAGTGGTAAATAAAGTGATCTAGAGGAGTGGAACTACTAGAGTTTCCTTTTACATCAACCAGAAACTGATGAA
The DNA here is from genome assembly GCA_016785265.1 of Paraplagusia blochii. Lineage (NCBI taxonomy): Eukaryota > Metazoa > Chordata > Actinopteri > Pleuronectiformes > Cynoglossidae > Paraplagusia > Paraplagusia blochii. Next base: position 157,015 of record JAFBJS010002080.1, on the reverse strand, counting down.
GCTCCTCAGTAGAGGAATGAAACGTCTTTCAACTCCAAGAAGACTAGATGCTTATGAATAAACTTTTCAGAATTGTGCATGCAGTTCCTAGGTACTAAAGGAGTAGGATAGCAATGTTTAAGTCAATGAAAACGCAGAGTGGCAGGACTCCAAAAGCAACACAGAGGGTTTATAATTCAACACAATGAGTTTGAAATACAGACATACAATATCCAAACTAGGTCAAGGTTTATTCAGGTTCAAGAGGAATTGTGTAAGGTCATAAGAGCCGTTAAGATGCAAATTAAAAAATATAACATCTACCAGGAGGTAAAAGAAAGTCATAAAATACTCTTGAACTTGTCAAATGTACTTTGAATTTTCTTTTCTTTCTTAAAGACACTTGACAATAGTGAGCTGAAAGCAGGGTTGACGCCCAACACAGCACCTCCAAGTGTAAAAAAGTGGACATGTCGAAACTCACACGGGTCCCTCAAAACATAAGCAAAAAAAAAAAACATAAGCATACATGTTCTGAAACTTCAGACAAAATTGCAAGCATCTTGGTTGGCCAATCAAAACGCATTAACAAAGCAGAACAACATGACTCCTCCGAGGACGACCAGATGATCGCCTTCGAGTTTCACCTTGTGCAGGTTGGACACAGGCGTATGTTAATGGCACAACAGATAGATGATGCTGAAACTCACAGCAGACAGGACAACATATAGAACTTAAAAGCTAAAAAAAGGAACACAGGGTAAAGAAAGTGGCCCATGATTTAAACATCGTCGCAGCTATTTTTAAGGTCAGACCCAAAATTTGAAGTCAGATCTCCCAGACGCCCAATCAATATTCTCATATTAATAATTATCCATCCATCTTCGTCTGCTTCATCTGATCCGTAGCCGGGTGGCGGGCCAGCATTCGGAGGAGGGATACCCAGGCTACCGTCTCCCTAGACACTTCCTCCAGCTCATCTGAGACCTTCCCCAGACAAGTTCCCTGGCCAGCAACATAGTCGCTTCAGTGTTCCCTGGGTCTTCCTCCCAGTGGGACATGACCAGAACATCTCCTGGGGAGGCGTCCAGGGGGCATCCAATGTAAATGCCCAAGCCACCTCAACTGACTCCTCTCGATGTGAAGGAGCAGTGGCTCTACTCCGAGCTCCTCCCAGGTGAGCGAGCTCCTCACTTTGTCTCTAAGAGAGTGTCCTGCCACCCTACGGAGAAAGCTCATTTCTGCCGCTTGTATTGGGAATCAGGTTCTTTTGGTCATGACCCAAAGTTCATGACCATAAGTGAGAGTAGGAACGTAGACTGATCGGTAAACTGAGAGCTTCGCCATTAGGCTTAGCTCTTTCTTCACCACAACGGACCGATACAGCGACCGCAGTTATGCCCCAATACGCCTGTCAATCTCACGCTCCATCCTTTCCCCCAAACTACACTTTTTAAATGTTGAAACCAAAATATGACAATATAGCAAATCTCTCTAAGGGGAGAGATTTAGAGATACAGAGGTAGCAAAAGAACAACTTGAAGTTGTGATGACTTACTGTATTCCTGTTCCAGGGCCATAGTTGTCTTTCGATTCAGATTTAATCCCTTAACTGTTTTATAATCTGCTCGTGAAAGACCTTGGTGTAAAAAGTATCGTTATTTTAAATCTGTTCACCTATTCCCTTGTACTTGCTCTGTGTTTTGTTGTTTTGCTAAATATTTTCCCAATGTTGGCTTTATCTGGTTTTTGCTTTATTTGTTGTGGTATATAATTTATTGAGTGCTGTCATTTTATTAAAGTTCAGCATAGGGAGGCTATTGGGATTTACATGAGACTGTTGGCTAGCACGTTAGTTTCATTCCACTGCCATTATCCTTTGACTCACAATGACAAATAACACGAAGATGAAGGGCAAAAAGCCCTTTTGTATGGTGTTTTTTAAGTCACACTACAAGTTATATAATAATGAACCCTGTGTCTTTTCAGAGACACATAACAAAACTTTCGGCTGCGTTATTGTGTTTTTCTTTGTCAGCCTTTAACACTTTAAATCACTGTGTGGGAATCAGACCACAGCAACATTTGAAAGCAATTAGTATTAAACAAGCTGCTCTTGTCATGTGGCTAGGACAAAAACTTAGCACGGACAGTTGTTACTGCTGTGTGCGTGTATTTAATAGTAGTTGTTACAATGACAAAAGATTGACTTAAATGAAAAGTAACATTTCCCACAACGGAATCGCTTCGGACTTAACGAGTGTTGATTGAAATTTGTATATGGATAATGTTAAATTGCATTGCATTGTTAAGTTAAGAAAGTTTAGTTTGTGCTAAATAAACTCAAAAATAATGTATGTACAAATTGGTTGTTGTAGATTTGTACATATATATCTGTTTTTTGGATATGCAAAAACAGCATAAAATCTGAATATTTTGGTTTAATTCATAAAACACTAAGATTAATAGCCATCACCAGCAGAACATTTTACCTAAAAGACTGCTCTGGTATGTATTTAGAAATGTTCCTACAACTGATTGCATAAATTCAAATTGCAGTTATTGTTCATTTGCTCTATGTAAAGAAATAAATGTAAATCATAAGCATGGACTTTCAAATGTTTGCAAGTTCTTGTGGGCCAAACAAAATTAACCATATCTGGCCCCCGGGCCTTAGGTTTGCGCTATGAGTTTATTCTGACGGACTTAACTAATTTAGTCTTTAAACTAACTAAACAGACTAAATAATTTGTGTATCAAAAAAGATTTATGTTGAGGAAAATGATTTGTTTTATCATGTGGGAGTAATTTACTAACAATTCAACATAATTCTTCACCTTAATTTCTATCACACCTACAACCCTCATCATCCTTTCATGCAGTTTGCATATACAGTATCAGCCCCATAATGGACCCCAGTGTGTTCAACCACTTGTTTATTGCAACAATAATACTTTAAAGTCAGCGGGTTGAATCCATGAGTACACTGCTCTTCCGTGAGTCCACTAACTCGTCTTGTATACGTGCCAGGGACCACATGAAACATAGGGTCTAAAGTTAATGGAAGCCAGAAAGATGCTCTATTCACTACGCACTACCAGGACTGGAATCATTAACCCTGGGGATTCAGGAACTGATCAACTGGAGCCAAGACGCAACTGATTTATAGTTTCCTGGTTCTGAGGCCATTTTTAATAATAAAAATACAATAGAACCTGTATTAATGTACTCTCTTTGGTTGCTGTGGTGATAAATGTATAGAGTCTCTGAAAAACATGCGTTTGCAGATGATGTTGTAATATCTGGTGAGGGTAGGAAGCAGGTGGACGAAAACCTGAAGAAGAGGAGATTAGTTTTGAGGAGGTTCAAGGTCAGTGGGAGCAAGACAGAACAGTTGGTTTGAGGCAAGTTGAAGGATAAAAACAAAGGGAGTAGAGACAGTGAAGGTGGCTGAGTTCAAATACTAAAGTAAAGCATTCAAAGTATCGGACAATGTCCAAGTTAGCTTGTTAGCTTGCCCCCTTTTCAGGAGTTGAAAGAGTCAACATTTTCCATCTCCTTCTGTCCTCTGTGTCTTCTACTCTTACTCCAACTACCTCAATGTCCTCCATCACTGCATCCATCAATCTCCTCTTTGTCTCCTACCTGGTAGGTCCATCTCTAGGATCATTCTTCTACCAATGTATCCACTGACCCTCCTCTGAACATGTCCAAACCATCTCAATCTGAGCCTTAGATTGAGACCCTCAGCATCTTTAACTCCTCCACCTCCAGCTCTGTCTCCTGTCTTCTACCTATTCCTAGTATCCATCATGTATCTCACCCTGTCCTCCGCATCCTCAACTCCAACTCCAACCACCTCCATGTCCTCCATCACTGCATCCATAAATCTCCTCTTTGGCCTTCCTCTTCGTCTCTTACCAGGTAGCTCCATGTCTAGCATTCTTCTCCTGATATAACCAGTGTCCCTCCTCTGACCATGTCCAAACCATCTCAAACCATCTAGCTTCTCTAGCTTTTTCTCCAAACCTTCCTGTCCGTGTTGTATATATTATTCTATTTATGTCATTGTATTTTTTTTTTTTAAGCAAACGCGATTCAAACCACTGCACACAACAAAATGTCATCTCTGTATTTAACCCATCACCAAAGTGAACAGTCGGCAGCTTTGAGCATGTGGGGACGGTGCCATGCTCAATGGACCTCAGTGGTAACTTGGCAGTTGGTGGATTCGAACCCAGAGCCCTCGGTGCACCAGTCCAGTTCTTTAACCTTAGCCACCACAGCCCCAAAGTCTACACCAATGTGTACATATATGCAAGTTTGTATGTGTATGTATGTAAATGCATAACAACTATACTGAATAAACATATTACTTGTATATAGCTGTAAAATATTATATATATGTAACTTCTAATAAAAATGACCATATACTGTATATGTGTGTATGTCTGTGAATATATGAGTTCATTCTATTGTATTTATCTTTTGTGTGCTTCTACTGTCTGTCTGTCTTAGTGTAGTATCACTGCTGGAGAAAACCACATTGCACAATGCATCACTGTGTGGATCCTCAATTAATTTTTTTGATGCCAATTAAACTTGAGAAAGTGTGTTTACTTGTTGCATTAAAAAAAAATTCATAGACATTGTAAGCCGTGCTCTCTGTAGAGCAGAAATCTGCAAGTCATTGCTGGCTAATAAATATTTTTTGTGGGGTTTTTTTTGGTCACTTTTCATTTGTGGTCTACTATCTGACAACAGGAAGAGATAAACAGTAAATGAGGCAGAAAGAAACAAAGCACAATGGTGCTACAAATAACATTATGTCAATAAGAGTTTAATGTTATTTGGAAAATTTAGTGCAGGCTTAGCCTTTTTTTGCTGCCAAAAGTAGTTTTTGGCATTTTCCACAACAGTTTGCAGCCTCACACATTGACCATAAATAGTCACGGAACTTACTCTTGTTTTGTTCTGTTTCATAACTTCTACACACGTCTATATTTATCATCAAAGCAAATATGCTGTTAATATATATATACAGTACATATATATATACTGTCAAACTAATTAAGTTATATTTATAGCTTTAGCTTTAAAATAATCTCCAAGGGCAATGTAAACACTGGGTGTTCAGATCTGAGCGGCTGAATGTGCACAGTGTTACTACAAATGGCTGCTTTGTAAACTGTGAAAAACTGACTTTTTCTTCAGCGGTCTCCAGGAAGGAGGCCAGTGACCTTGACAATTTTCCCGCAAGAAACAGAGAGGGCAACCATGAAGGGGAACACATAACAAGGAAACCCTTCAAGAACCCAGTCCTTCCACTCTTATTTACCCTTATAAACACATGCACTAATGCACACAGATGCTCAGGGGAGTAGACGTGCACTACACTCAAACTCGTGTAGATGAACCTATATCAACATAACGTACCCCCCCACCCCTCAATAGATAAAAATATTATTTTTAACTGTTTGTTCTTAAAGTATACAAACACAAGCACAAACATACTTTAAAAAAAAGGTGAATATAGAACGGTATAATACAAAATGGACTAATATGATTAATTCAGTCACTTTCAATACAGAACATGCAAAAAAGGTTTCAACCATCCTGCTATTTTATTGGGGTTTTTCAGCTTAAAAGGATTGTTTTTCTTGCTGTAACCAGCTACACCTCACTGATGTTTGCTGTGGCCGTATTCAATTTTGAATAAACAGGACTCTTTGGCAGTCACTGCTGCAGAGTAAATGGCCCTCATCATCTTCAGGAACACATGTTTAGCCAGTGTTTTTCAACATAAGTCATGAACCCCCATGTAGTGTCACCTGGAGCTCAAATGAGATTGTCAAAAAATGTCTACTAAATTATTTTTTTCACAAGTAATTTAAGTATTAGTAGTGATTAAGAACAGTACATATAATCTCAACTAATGGCATTCTTGCATATATTCACTGAGTGATCATTAAGACATGCACGTCCTGGAGCATAAAATCAGAGAAAATAAAACTAAAAATTACTTTGATGAAAGATACGATAAAAAAAATAGTCTGAGGAGTAAAAATCACAGCAACTCAAGGCTTCAAAACCAGACTTTACCTTTAGAGCAACCAAGCATAGATATTTCATGTTACTGCATAGTGATAATCCTAAAATAGTTAGATTTGCTATGGATTTATTTTTGCTAGGACCTGGGCATCAATTCTATAATAATAATAATAATAATAATAATAATAATAATAATAATAATAGTGCTCCTGAGGTGCTCTGATCATAGCACTGTCCCGGCCCCCTTAACTTCCAGTGGGCTCACCACCAACAGGAAGGCTGACAGTATGGATTAATGAATGAATAATAATAATAATATTCATTCTAACACTTATCCTTCCAGGGACCTCAAAGGGACAGCAGACTCCAAGACTGCCACCCAAATCCCACTAAACTTTAATACAGTACAGTAATAATAATAAAAATAATGGTAATAATATTCCATAGCTCTCGGTCCTACCATATCTGTAAGGCTGGTCTGTTTAACTGATGGGTCTCCATAGTCCTCCTGGCTGGGAAACATTGGCTGCCTCAAGAACCTTCTGTCCAGCTGGTCACCGTAGCTCTCACCTGGGATCAGCGAGCAAGTTATTATCATAGGTAAATAAGATGTATGTTTTATTAAACTACGTAAAATTTGAAAAATATGTTCCCTACCAGGTGGCAGCTCAGCAGGACTGCGTGTGATTCTGTGCTGGATTCTTGTGGGAGTGGGCAAGGGCCTAAAATCAGGGTCATGGACATCATCTTGAACGGACAAACTTGTCACATCTGAGCTGGTGTCAGACTGAAGGAATGATTCTTCGAGTTTCTAGGGTCAGAAAAATAATCACAACATAACACACCTCAGAAGAAATAGAGAAAAAAAATATTAAAAGCTTAATTTTATCCACATGAGATTAAGCAACAAAACTTTCAGAAACTGTAATTACAAGGCATATTGATCACAGACAATTTACATTCACCGAAGGATTAAATTCAATATCAGTCGTTTTGATTTTTGTAAATGTACACTTCTATTTGCACTATTGCATGATAAACTCAATGTTTTGTACTAAATTACGATATTAGTCACAAACCAATCACATTACACCTACTATACACTGTGTATCCCCGTAAGACCTTCTATACACAACAAACAACATTGTGTTTTCTGCTATGACTGTTGACAGCTGTGTCCACTCGGGACGGTGCCATGCTCAGTGGACCTCAGTGATAACCTGACAAGTGGTGGATTCGAACCTGAAACCTTAACCACCAGGCCACCACTGCCCCAGCAGGTGCATAAATGTATCCACATACTTTATTTTAAGTATTTCTATTTCAGTTACTTCTACGATTACAGCTACCAGGCAAAAAGAAAAGAAAGTTATACTTCATTAATCATTTTTTAACTTTAATTTAAGAAATTATAAAAACATTACAACAGTCAGTCTAATAGGCTGCCACTGAAAAGCACCAGTCTTGTGGTTCCTCTGGGAATCTAACCCAGAACTCTGTGCTTTCTCTACTTTGGAGGTAGACGTGCTGAAAAACTACACTATTGAAAACACGAAAATACAACTTTGGACAGGAAATATTGTAAACAGCTCATCTTATTATTAGTTGTCTCCAAATACCTATTCCATACACAGTACATGACATTAATGTGAATTTTTACGTTTGACAAAATAGTCGTATATCAAAATATTACACACAAATAGTGACGTCTACCTGGATTTTAAAGATAAAGTAGATATTTATGTTTAAAAAAAACTCCGTTTCTAAATATTTCGTACTTTTTAGACGGAAATGAAGTTTATGTTTCATCACATACCTGTATCACAGCCTCCAGTCGTGGTGACCCAGCACTTTGTTCCCACCTGAAACTCATTATATAAACGTTGCTGTTTTTAATCAAACTCCTGCTAATTGGCTAAAAGCTAGTCGCTCGGACAAACTGTTTTAGCGTTTCTTAACGTACGATACACGTTCATTAAAGACCTTTCACTGACGTCACAGTGTAAGAAGAATAAAACATGAAGCTGTTGCGGCTGCACCTGCACTGAGAGCTACGAAGTTTTCCACTGCCTCAACTTTTTAAAGCAGGAAAGTTAAGGTGCTACTGCTGCAAATCTCAGTCCGTTTCCATGGAGACGTCCACTTCCCGTCCGTTACCATGGACACCGAATGTTGATTGGGCGTTCCCTTGGTAACACAGACGCTTATCAGCCATAGACCATGAATGTGTTAATAATCAACCATCGATGTTGAGGGACAGAGCAACCGATACATTGAAGAAAATAACAATAATACACATTCTTAACTGATATTGCAACAGCATTTATCCAGTCTCCACAACTGCCACTCAAACTTGCCCAGGAGGTGAACCCTGGAGTTTCACACCAAAACACATTGCCTCTGGGCCAAAGTGAAGGCCTATAACAAATTTTTAACCTCTTTATTAAAAAAAAAAAAACTAAGTATTGTTTGTTTGCCTACTACTTTTTGTTAAAAATCGTCAAAAAATGTTTTATTTACTCTTACAATATCAAAACATGGGATTCATTGTCCATTTCATACAGAAACAAACTTATTTATAATATGTAATTCTGTTTGGATTATATTCATTTATTTATCTTCATCCTCTTTTCAATTACCAGGCCACGGGGACACAGTCTCCACAGCTGCCACCCAAATCACACAGCTCCATACTGGGGGCCTTCCTGGGGATGGTTGGCCCACTGGAAGATGTGGAGCTCAGTGGCAACCTGGCAGCTTGTGGCTTCAAACCTGGAACACCTCTACATAACCACTAAACCACCACTGACCCAAAAAGTAAAAGCAATATGTATATTCCATATACATTTCAGTAACCCGTTGACATAAACAACGCCATTACATTGGTTGAAAATCAGTTTATTTCAAGCCATGAAAATCAATTTTAATGACATCATATTTTAACACTTCTCAGTGATTTACAAACGCAGTGTTATTTAAAAATAGTTCAGCACCCAGGTGGGTCTTAAAACCAGTCTACAATCCCTGAAGATCACATAACAAACTACTCTACAGTACAAAGGCATTAGATTAGTATTATTGTAAACTTAATGTAGTAGTAAGTGCACAATTCCACAATTTGCATTCTGTCCGGACCAAAGGATCAATCTGTTGAATCTATAGGGAAAAGTTCAGGCCACTGTGATGGATCCAGGAAGATTGTGCTCAACCCACTGTAGAACCAAAGCCTGGGCAGCACACACTCAACATCCCAAGTGTTGGATGCTCGGTTGTAGACCTCCACCTCTACACCATAGTCACCCTCCATACCTTTCCAATGACCTCCGGTGACGTACAACCGTCCTTCAAGAGTTACCAGCCCCCCGTTTTCATGCAGCATGTGCAGGAGCTGGACCTGGAAAAGAGGATGATAATGTAAGAGAAATAGCTCAGATCTGTGTTTTCCATCCTTTTTTTATAGGCCAAGGAGCCACAAACTGATTAAGTTGCAGTAGTGGACAGAAGACTGTCGAGTAGTAACAACTCCATAATGTGTTAGGATATATTTATATTTATTTATTTCAGTGACAATGCTTTTTTCTTTCATTGCTGGTCAATATAAATATGAAAGGGAGAGCAGTAGATGGTGAGGATATGAGGAGCAGAGGTGGTGATGGAGGAGTTTAGATTCTAAGGATCAACTGTTCAGAGCAGTGGAGACTGTGGAAGAGAGGAGAAGAATAGAGGACAGACAGGATGGAAGAACTGGAGAAAAGAGTCAGGAGAGATCTGTGATAGAAGAGAGTCAGCTAAGGTGAAGGGAAAGGTTTACAGGACAGTTGTGAGACCAGCCATGATGGATGGGTTAGAGACACTAGGAATAGGTAGAAGACAGGAGACAGAGCTGGAGGTGGAGGAGTTCAAGATGCTGAGGTTCTCTTTAGGAGAGACAAGGATGAACAGGAATGAGGTGATTAGAGGGACAACACAGACAGGAAGGTTTGGAGAAAAAGCTAGAGAAGACAGATTGAGATGGTTTGGACATGTTCAGAGGAGGGACAGCAGATACATTGGTAGAAGAATTGTCCTAGATATGAAGCTACCGGGTAGGAGACAAAGAGGAGATTGATGGATGCAGGGAGCGAGGGCATGGAGGTAGAGTAGAAGATACAGAGGACAGGGGGAGATGGAAATTGTTGACTTGCTGTGGCAACCCCTGAAAAAAGGGCCAAGCTGGAAGGAGGAGAAGAAGAAGCTGTGCAATTTAAACTAATTACTCATCACTTAAGAGTAATTAAGAAACTCTGCTGCATTGATGGAACATGTTGAGGCTTTAATTGCTTAAGACTGTACTTTACTCTGCTCTTATAGCATTGACATATTTTGCAACTATCAGTCATTTTTAAGCTAACCTTCTGCCATATGTTTGCCTCTGGGTCATAGCAGTAGACTTTTTTCGTGTTGTCTGCCACCAGATATATGACGCCATCCAAACAGACGGAGCGGGGAGAAGACAGGTATTTGGGAATGAAGGGGGCACATATGCTGATCCAGTTATCTGGAGAAAAAACATTTGGATCAACATGAGCAGCAAAACACGTCAGTGAAAAGCCCAGCTGAAAACCAAAGAATATGCAACGGACAACAAATGAGAACGTGGGAGATAATCTTTAAATCAATCATGTCATGTCTCACTAATGGAACACAGAGGACACATAGTGGAAAATACTTGATGCAAAGCAGAAGGATACATACTGTGTATGTACAGACAACATATGTTGGAAAAAAGTGATCCTAAAATCTTGCAGAATAAATCCTGCAAGCCTGGCATTATATTTGTATTTTTATATATATATTTGTCATTTAATATATAATAATATTATCTTAGAAAACCATATTTTTCGGGGCTACAAGTCTCCGAAGTATATGTCACTCCAGCTTACAATAGTGCCATCTAGTGCCAGTTTGCAAAGAACAAAAGTATATATTATTATATAGCTCACATCTAAGTATAAGTCACAACCCCAGGCGGGTAGTGAAAAAGAATTTGCGTGACCCATTAAAACATGTTACTTGCAATTCTTACCTATAACTGGGTTGTAACACTGCATGGTCAACGCGTTGTACTTCACAGCACAAGAGCCGATCACATAAAGTTTCCCATGACAAGCTGTCGCAGTGAAGTTGGTCACATATTTTAAAGCAGGACATGTAGATGTCCAGGTGTTGCTGTAAGGGTCGTAGTGTTCCACCTCCACCTGGTCTGATGTTGTACCTAAGACAGTCAGACACAAATGGCAAAATAAATACATTTTGACAAGAGTTGTGTTCATATTTAGAATTGCAGAAATAAAAAAAGATTTGTTGTGAGGGTTTTTGTCCGTACCTCCAATGACGTAAATCTCTCCATTAAGCACACAGGACGTGTGGTTGGTCCGAGGCCGGATCATGGGGGCAACTGTAACCCACCTCCCCTCTCTTGTGATGTACTTCCATGTTTCTGTGGTGGACCACGTGTTGGTGTTTGAACCTCGTGAGCCACCTGTCAATAAGTCAAGAGGAGCTTATCAATATTTTTCTTTTCCACAAAGAACTTTACCAAACTGTGTTCCTGAGGCAAAATCGATCTATATACTGTATGTGGAAACGCTGCATTCAAGTTCATTTGACATTAGCTCATTGCAGCAAAGGAAACCGGATGACAGCTGATATTTGATGGCCCCAGTATTTTAGAACTACCTTCACTCAGTGATTCTCTTGACTGGAGTTTAGAAATTAAAATACTCCTTGTGGTAGTAGTTTTAGTGTTTATTACAATGGATATTGATGATGAAGTACTAGCTGTTATGGGCTGGATAGTCTCAGTAGAGGGTATTACGTATAATGGGTAAAATTGGTATTACATTTGGCAGCATGGACCTTGAAAAATATCTGGGAAAAATACAATGAATCACTTTAGTCAACACCATGGTTGGAAACCAAATGATTAAGGTCATTCTTCATTCATAGCTTACGCTCCAGGGAGTATCATTAAGGTTTAGGTGAGTAAGAGTTTCGGGGGGAAATGTTTCATTAAAAATTCTGTATAAATTTCATCAGTTTTTGTCAACCTGATGTAGTGTTGAATTTTGGAGGCCTGACAAAGACATCCCTAGCAATAAGTAACAAATAAAATACTGATTTTTTTTTTTAGTACGTAAGCAAGCCCTTTTACGCACTCAGGTTGTTTCCTCACCTGTGACATAAACGTCATTGTTCAAAGAAACCATTGAGTATCCCCACTTCCTTGGGTTTGGGAAAATAGGGAGTTCATGCCATTGCTCTGCACAAAAAAAAATGTAATTAAATTTAGTTTTCAAGTTTACTTTGAGAACTGAGAAAGACTATCAGAGATGCCAGGATTTTTCATGGTGCATTAATGTTAATGCAGTGTTTTCTAAAATAATTAGTCCTTCACCTTCATGAATATAAATTCAGTTCATATTAAAATGCATCATGAAAATTCAGTTCATATTAAAATGCATCATGAACTTAGAAGAAAACAAAGTCACTCTATTTTTGCAAAACAGCATACATTACGTTTATGCATTTAGCAATTGTTTAAATCCACAGTGACTAATGTTCAATGCTCCTCTGGGAATCAAACCCAGGATCCTCTGCTATATTATTATATTAATGTATATATTTACTATCCACCACATCATGGGAATTTTGACCAATAAGGCCAAATATATATATATTCTACAAAAGAGTTTCTTTCTGGTATTGTACAGAACTGGGCCTTGCTGTTTCCACAATAACTGGAGATACTTGGTAAAAAAAAAAAAAAACATGGTATACCAAAATTTTATGCACACTTTAATATTGAAAAAATTTTTTTTACTTGTCTTTGGATTGTAGAAGGCACAGTTTTTTGGCTCCAGTCTTTGTAGTCTCATTTCACTATCCTCCTCATCGTCTGTGTCATCTTCATCATCATCATCAAGTGAACGACCCCCCATTACAACGAGTACCTGTTGCAGGTTGTGTTGTGGACTCTGGGAAGTAGATCTGTCCATATGTTCTGAGAATAACTGGGTTTTCTACAAAGCAAAAAAAGTTGTATTTATTCAGATATTTTCAATATTTATCTCACTGAACCAGGTACTGTATGTGCAAACTATGGTCCACAAACTCACTCTAGAGTACAAGTCGCTCCAGCCAAAAAATGACAAGTGTGACCTAAGTTCTAGACAACATGCCCTTCTCTTTCAATACCTGAATGCCCCCAATGCCTTTTAGCTTTATTGCATGACCTTTACTTCTTCTTTTTCTCCTTTCAGCTTTCGGTTGCGAGTCAACAAATTTCCATCTCACCCTGTCCTCTGTATCTTCTACTCCAACTCCAACTACCTCCATGTCCTCCCTCACTGCATCCATCAATCTCTACTTTGACTTTCCTTTTAATTCCTTACCTATTAGCTCTATTTCTAGGATCATTCTTCTACCAATGTATCCACTGTCCCTCCTCTGAACATGTCTAGATCATCTTAATCTGGCTTCTCTAGCTTTTTCTCCAGACCTTCCTTTCCTTTTAACGCCACATCTCAACACCGTTGTACTGTTCTCATACATATCCTGCACCAGTCTAACATACTTCTCTGCCACTCCTGGCCTCCTCATATTCATGACCGACCAACCTATTCACCAGATCTGGGGACCTATTGTGGCCCACGAGTCAAAAAGTTTTCCAACACCTGCACTAACCTCTCTGTGAATTTTATCCACAGCTTCTTTGCAACTCGGTGAGGCCTGGATCAGACTTTCCTTCAGCAGCGTCTCAGTCAGGTATTCCAGGCTGAGCAGCGACAGTCGTGACAAGCCGAGGAGTTCTGGGAGGTCACAGAGCCGAGCCTCTTTGTGGTGACCCACCCATTTCAGGATAGCTTCCACACGGGTGCTCTCCGAGTGGATTTGTAGTCCTTCATCACACAGGCAGGACATCAATCTGCCCTTTTCTAAGGTCAAAAACTCCTCACCTTGTTGAACAGCCTCAAAATTCTCCAGGAGGAAACCCCAGGCCTTGGCTACAACCTCAGGGCAGCCATGGATGTCCCCAAACTCCAGGATTCCCAGGCAATTGGTTGCATCTATCTGGTGTTGGAGATATCGACTGCAGACGGACCTTACAGTCTGGAACTGCAACTGGCTTGCAGTGCAGATCAGCCCTTCCACATTGCTCTGGTTAATAGTTAGTTTACCTGTGTAGGCAAAGTCCAGCAAGTGGCTCAGGATGTCAGGATCAACCCCTTGGAGATCAACACGTGCAGCGATGCTCTCGACAAAGTCACCAGAGAACATGCAGTGGAAGTAGCTGCTGCAAAGGGCCAGAACCCCACGGTGACAGGGGAAGTCCCTGCCGCCCGCATTCAGTGTCACGTCAACCAGTTTGGGGTGAGAGCAAAGGGAACGCAGACCCTCCAGAATACTTTGAGAATGAGAAGACAGGCAGAAATCCAGGTCATCAACATTACGCACCATGGTCTAGTGTAGTTCAGACTCAAACGGATAGTTATGGTTGTGCAGATAAATCTCAGCTCCAGATTACCTGCAAATACAGAAAATACTTAAATATAAAAATAAAGAGAACCTCGATGAAATATTCTGTATATATTTAAAAAAAAAAACAAAGTCACTCAAAAGACTGATTTACTTACGTTACACTAGTGGATCCCAAACCATTACTGAAGCATTCTGTATTTTTGGAGCTAGGACTATTCTCAAATTTTTATTTGAGAATAGTCCTAGCAACAAAACTCCTCTAAATCTCATTTAAATATCTTCAATTCCTCAAACAGAGATTCTCAGTAGGAAGAAAAAAAATTCTATTGACCTGACATGCACCCTTGCGAAACCTTTGAGAACCACTGTATAATACAAAAATCTTGAAACGCGAGAAAACAAACACCAAAATAGATGCATAGATCTTTTGGTGGCAATTTACCTCCTATAAAAACTGCAAGAAAAAGTGTTCAATGAGTTCATCTAAAATTTAAAACATTTGTAAAACAAAATGATCTGTTGTTTCCCAAGTAAGAAAACAACCTCAAAGTGCCCCTGGCTCAGGATTAGTGCAATATGTAGTAATCATTAGGGCTCTATTACATTTCCTGTCATCAACCGGTGCAAATTTAAGTAAAAAATATGACTCACCACTGAGAAAGAGAATGGAAATAATGGCTCATTCTTCCTGTAAGGAGCTGTTTGTGGCCGAGCAGCTGGTCAGAACAACATGGAGTAGGCAGCGTGGTTAGAGCCTTCGGCCAAGTCAAAAGGAGGGCATGTCCGTCTCTCCCTCGGTTATTTTTAGGACTGACACTGACGCTGCTCTCAAGTCGAATTACAAACAACATAGATGGGACCTGCAGCTGCTGTTACAGCCACACTCAGCTTCATCAAGAGGTTGCACCAAATAAAAGACATATCGGAGAGCAACGGCAAATGTTGCCATTAATTAAAAATTTTATTCTTCACTACTTTAAACCATGACAATACACTGTGGTCTTATTTTATCACCAGTATCTAAATACTCATATATATTCCTTAGGTAAAAATCTGTAAAAACGTCCAAATGTAATGTTTAACAATATAAAATAAAGTATAAAATATAACTAAACAATACATTCAAAACAAAAAAATCGGACAAAATCAGATCAGTCTATAAAGTGTATATATGTATGTAAATATGTATATATATATACACATATATGTGTATATACATATATACATATATGTATATATGTATATACATATACATATATACATATACATATATATATATATATATACCGTAGTAAAGAATGATACCAAGACTACAAATCACAATGAATGTCGAATGTCAAATTTAACAACATACTCAGGTCTGATGGACAAACTAAAGTAAAAATCCTATAAAAGAACTTAAAAAGTACCACAAGACACTACTCAAAATCAAAAATTTCTGCTTCTCTCTCCTTCCAAAAGGCAAAACTGCGGTCAATGTATTGACAAATCTCTTCATTACTGAAACTGGAAATGTCAACACCCTGATACAACACCCCCTCATCAGGGGTAGGTGTCTGCACAATGACTTTAGGAACCTGTCTCACATCTGTGTGGCTTTGTTTCACCTCCTCTGCAGTGCTGTCTGACTGAATGACGGGGCTGCTGAAGAACTTGGATTTGATGTCCTCAAAACCGTCCTTCCATTCCCGATTCCCAGCCTCGATGTCCTGGATGACAGCCTTGTGAAAATCCCTCACTCTTTCCCAGGGAAAACTTCCAACATGGTCAAAAACCTCGAAACAAAGGAGGTGTCTCATTTTGCGTTCATCAACGGGCAAGTCCAATTCCAGGATGTGGAAGTATCCCAGCATGAAGAGATCCAAGGTCAGGTTGTCATACTCAACAGGCATCCCATCCACCCGAGGAAGGAACTGCTCTGGGGAGTAGAGTGCCTGTTGCCTGTGGAGTCTGGGTAAAAAGAGATGTAGAATATTAGGGTTAACATATTCCAACCAAGGATTTACATCAAACAGTTCTAACTATCTTAATTTGACTTCAAATGTTATTCAGTTCACAGCCATATTCTTTTTAAATGTAAATTTGTCATCTGTTTTGATACGATACCTTATTGGTATTTAATATTGACTAAATCCTACATGTTTTACCTCCTTGTCTCTGCTACAAATACTAAAACACACAAAAACCTTCTAGAAGGCGAAATCCCGAGGCATTGGTAAAGTTCTATCTATCTACTTAACTATGAGTATAGTCCTCTAGTTGGACCAATTTGACAATAGTGGTCCAACTAGAGCAGGGGTGGGCAAACTTCTTGACCTGCGGGCCACAATTTCTCCTAAAATTGGACACGGGGCAGAGTCAAGAGCAGAGAGATTGAGCGTTCGTGTAAGCTAAGATAAATGGCAAGTAAAAGTCATGTATCAAACCCAAAATACTAAATTTCTAATAGCCTATTATGTCATCTACTGGGAAAATGCAGGCATTATAGGGAAAAGTCAGAAGTTTAATTATAATATAAATAAATTATTTAATTTGGACAGGGATGGCGGGCCGCATTAAAAGGCTCAACGGGCCGCATGTGGCCCCCGGGCCTTAGTTTGCCCACCCCTGAACTAGAGGGAGTCGGGAGTTGGACCATTATCTATTATCTACCATTATCTACACAGATACATCTTTGTAGATTCCCAGTCATCCAGGTCATTTCATCCAAAAATAGTTACTTTAATGATAACTGGACATAGGAGGTTTCTTGAAGATGTTTCACCACTCATCCAAGAGGCTTCCTCAGTTCAGTTCAGAAGTAAAACCTCATGGATGAAGAGGTGAAACATCTTCAAGAAACCTATTATGTCCAGTTTCCTAAAAAGTAACTATGTTGGGTGAAATGACCTGGATGAGTGGGAATCTACACAAATATCATTCCTGAGTACATGTCACAGCAGTCACAGCGGTCTAGCTAGAGTGCCCTCTAACTAGACCGTTATTATTAAACCATAGTACAAATGAAGTAGAACGATAGAACTTCAATAATAACTAATAATAATTTTGGATTTTTGGATGAGCTACTTAGATTTGTTGCGACTTATAGTTGGAAAAATACAGAACAACAAACTTTTTGCATACTTTTCCTTGCTGTTCTCTGTAAATCAACCCTTTATAAATCTAATGTTGTGGCAGTGGTGGCCTAGTGGTTAAGGAAGCGGACTTGGGTCCGCAAGGTCCCCGGTTTTGGATCTCAGGTTGCCACTGAGGTGCTCTGAAAATAGCACTGTCTTGTGGGCTCACCACCCACAGGAAGGCCCACAATATGGGGCATTGTGATTTGGGTGGCGCCAGCTGCCCCTGTGACCCGGCAACGGACAAGCAGAAGAAGATGAATGAATGAAATCTACGGTTTTCCCACCAACGGATTTTCATACATACTTTGTAATAAGTAGTATCTACATTTTGACTTATGGCAAAAATTCAAGTTATGTCAACATTAGGAAACAAACTTTGACATAAGTCGAGGACTCCTGTAATAGAATCATGCTGTATATATATATATATATGCATACAGGGAGGCAGTCTCACCGGCGTATCTGTCTGGATGGGACACTGGAAATCATGTTCCTCCAGTTCCCCAGCATCTTGTTGACAGCACTTCTCTGTTTAAAGAAGTGTCCCAGAGAACTGTTCATCATCTTGCACTCGGTGCTGTCAATGCTCCCCCTGCGTTTGTCCCCTGTCTCCAGATTGCCAGTGCTGAGCTTTCTCTGAGTCACAGCATAGGCAGATTTCTTCCAGTGTCCCAGAAAGAGAACAACTATACGTTCTTTTCTCAGGCTGGTCGTTTCCAAAACATCTGCAACATTTTCATCGTAGTCAATTCCAGAGTCACTGTTCTGGTCTGTTTCTTTGTTGGGCATTAAGACTTTACACTGTTTGTCCGGTTCTGTCCCTATCAGCTGCGAAGATGCATTCAACAAAATGCCGTCCTCTGACTTGACCACCAGTGGTAACGTCTCAGTCTCAAAGTTGGACTTCAGATTTCTCACCGATACACCGAACTGATGCATTTCATCTTCTATCATCTCCCTGCGTCCTCTGTTGTTGTTTTGTCTGTCCGCGGTCTGGGAAAATACTGTGTTCAGGTCAGTGTTGGGCATTTTACTGTAGGGCTGGTCATTCAGGTTGGTCAAGAGCAGGGACATACTCTGTACGATGCCAGAAATGCGTCCACACCACAAAGGCAGAGGAACATGACTGCTGAAATTTCTGAACTGAGTGTTGACAGTGATGTTGACGATCGGGGCTGGAAGGATGAGCCGCAGCTCCTCGGCTAAGCGAGCCAGCTCCAGCTCGTAGCCCGCGCTTTCTCTCTGCATGGAGACGCTGGCGATCTGTTGCTCCAAGTAGATGAGGTCAGCTTCAGTCAGCAGCTCACCGAAGGGACCCAGTATGGCATTGTGAGCTTGGGAGTATCTCCAACAAACTTTGGCATATCTGTTTCCATTTTCCTAGGCATAGAAGAGAAAAAATGCAACTTATTACAAAAAAAAATTCCTAAATATTTTGACAGCTTTGGCACTAATAAGAAAATGTAATGGTTCTGTTCTTTTTTGTGAAATACTGTAAATAGTAGCAAGGTTTTTTAAGAAACTAAAAAGATAATCAATAGATTTTTAGGTGGATTGCTATTATTTAGCTCTACTATATTTCTTTTAGTTTTGCAGGACCAGAATGAATCTCCTCCTAGCCAAGGGATTGCAGAATTCTTCATAATATGATGTAAATCCACGACCTTAGAGAAAGAAGGTTTTAGTCTCTGAGTTACTTTAATGGGTGACCTTTCACTAACAGGCTGTTTCGCAGTTTTTCTATGTACACACGTCACATTTCTAGAATGACTAGAATGTAAACGGAGAGGCAATTATTCTAACGTGGCAGTGAAGATCAAGTTGGAAAACAACATCAGAGGTTCATAGAGTATGCATCGGTCTACACCAGGGGTGTCCACACTTCTGTGTCTTGTGAGCTACTTCTCAAATGACCAGGCTGAAGTGATCTACCTAGATTGAAACCTCTAAATATATTTACCTATATAAACTGGATATATTATTCTCTACATTAACATAAAATGTATGTTACGCTGTTTGACTCAATACCTACATGATTCTCACTTTAGCCCAGTGATTAGCATCCTGAAATAGAATAACATGTCTAGTTTTTATTACTGTTATTTTTTTTATGTTTTTGCTCAGGATCACATTTTTGTTAGGGTCACATTTAGATATATGTACAGTATATATGTCAAATTGTTCATTGTCATTGTATCTTTGTACTTGTTTTATTTTATTGTATCTTTATGCTCTGATAACATCAATTGCACTGTCTGTCTGTCTGTCTCTGTCCAGGGCGTCGATCCCTCTCCTATGGTTCTAAGGTTTCCACCAGTTTTCCTTTCCCTGTTATAAAGGTTTTTTTTCCCTCTGTAGTTTTTCTGAGGATGTTTTCCGAGGACAGAGGATGTTACCAACCCTGTAAAGCCCTATGTGACAAATCTGAATTGTAAATGTGGGCTATATAAATAAAATTTGATTGATATATTGATTTGATCTATCAGTACTCCTTTGGAGATCTACAGGTAGATTCCGATCTATCTATTGGGCAGCCCTGGTCTATGCTCATCTGGTGAGAAGGGTTCAGGAAACATGGTAGTTTTCACAAAATAGTGAGTTAAGACAAAGAAGCCATCCATCAATTCCCTCGGAATCAGACATGTTCTAAACGTACAATGTCTAATCAGTGCAGTGCAGAAAAGTTTAGATATCACAAAGTTAGTGTTTGGGATATTATAATTTGCATGGATGAAAATGCTGAAGGACCAAAAAAGGCCTGACTTTGTATTAAGTTAGTGAAATGCCAAGTTTGAAATTCTTAATGAACACAATACTACAACTAATACTGATAACAGCAATAACAATACATCTCTGTATCATATTAGATTATTTTAATAGATCTTTATTTTCTGACAAATACATTACCTTTCTCCTCTGGTCCTCCTCATCCAGCAGCCTGGCCTGAAGTTGCCTCACCATGACCTGTCTCTTCCACTCAGCAATGGGATGACCCTTCTCATCATGGGTAGGCACCAGGTAGTCAATATCTGACAGGTTGGCCTCTTCAGTGGGCAACACTACCATCTTATTCTACAGAAGACATGTTACCAGTGACTATTGTCTCTTGGCTTCAAAATGCCTCGATACAAGAGATGATGGTGTCCATGTTTACATCATGCTGTGTCTAGTTATCTTGAGCATTTTGGTATCCATTCAGATAGGCTTCAGTTGTTTAATGCAATGTTTGATCCTAGTAATATTATTGTATAAGTACAGATACTAAGTATGAGCTCAAGGCATCCCATGTTTTAACAATACCAGCTTCAACAAGACGGCTGTTTGCTTACCGCCTGTCCAGTGAAGGCTCCTGAAATTCCCGACTGCTTCAGAGATTTAATGGGATTCAAGTCCCCAAAAAGTTTCCTTTCAGCCAGGAGGTTGGTGTCAGGGAACAACACCTTTTCTTCAGAGCCTGTGGTTCCGGCTAGCTTACTCTGACTGAAACCTTTAATAACTGTCAAATAAATCACTGTGTGAATTGAAACACACCATAACAAAGGGCTTTTCTGTATGCAAATGAGAAACAAAGACAGAAATGCTACACCTACCAGATGATGCAATTTGAACATGTTCTATTCTGCGGGCAGTGGTTTTCTGGGGTGGAGCAGAGCCAGAGGGTGGTGGAGGTGAGGTAGGCTGAGGGTATTTGGCCTGTGGAGACTCCTCATTCTCTGGTTGCTAGTTAGAATTTTACATGGGTTACTTTTAGCAAATGTATAAATCTCAAATATAGTAAATCTTGCATTGTCTGACACTAAATATCAAGTTTTACAGCAGTGTTTCCCAGCATAATTATAGTTGACTATATGTATTGATTGAAGCCTGTTTAGTTGAACACAACACTGATATGTTGGCAGGAATTGAAGAAAGACAAAAACATTGGTAAATAACTGGTAGTGTTCTACCTATTTTATTTCACAATTTCAACAGAACTTTTTACCTTTAAACAGTCCATTGGTTTGTTGGTGCTGATACTGTCACTGCATGTGTCACTCAGGCTGCCGTAATAGTCCACCCTGCCCTGCTGCAACAACACTGACGGCTTTGCCTTCTCTTCTTCCTCCAGAGAAGGAGGAACCTCAGCAGGCTTATCAGTCTGTGAGTAAAACACAAATATAAAAATTAACTATTTGGGTATAAATAAATATTAATAAAGCAATGCAAACAGAGTTGAGAAATAAATGGTTTCTATTATTTTGGTATTTAGTAATATCCAGTATTTTGACTTTCTTTCTAATAAGCAAGGGTTAGGGTTAGGGGTTAAAAATAAATCTTTTTTTATAATAATATAAAAAAAAAAAGTTTTTGGTATTTTAATTGAAAACTTGGCGGTAGTGGTGCTGCTCTGAGCATCGCACTGTCCCAATCCACATAACTTCCAATGGGTTCACCACCCACAGGAAGGCTCAAAGTATGGTGTAGTGTGATTTGGGGTGCAGACGTGAAGTCTGCTGCCCCTGTGACCCATCAACAGATAAACAAATGAAGAGGAATGAATGAATAAATGAACCAATTAATAACTTCCATAGGAAAATGTTCTTATTCAGAATCCTCCAGCAGAGTAAATAGTCCCTGAGAAGGAAGTGGGCTGAAAAATATATCGTTGCCTGTGGCAAATATATTGAGTACCACAGCACCTAGGGCTTGAAGATTCTCTTCAAATTAAGAGCAATTTAATTTTAAGCAATTAATAATAAAAATCAACAATACAGTGAATGTTTGTGTGATTAAAAAAAACGAATAAGGCTTAAAGAATTTATTATTATTGTTTTTTATTCTCTGAATGCTCTGAAACATATGCAGTTCAAACAAAGCCGGGAAGCCTGATCCCTTAACCACTAATCCACAGGGCTGTTCCATGGAAGTTTAAATATCTAGGCCATGTCCTGGGTTAATTGTATACAGAAGTGCTGCAGTAAATTGTGGTTAAGTAAAGTGAAGAAAAACACTGTTTCACTAATGGTGAAATGGCATACAAACAGATTTGTTGTATTTATGTAATTTTGATGTTTTGTTTTATGCTTTGTAGGCTGCCCTTGGGTGACAGTAAGGCCTTTGAAATAAAATGTATTATTATTATTATTGTTATTATATTTCACATTGTTTGGACAAAAAAGTTATTATAAATGCCATCCCCTGCTTTTGTATTCAAAATATACATATATAATATTACAATAAATAATGTATGGATTTTTACCCAAAACAAAATACAAAAACAGAGGGCGCTAGTGGTGGCCCAGTGGTTAAAGGAAGTGGAGTTTGATCCGCAAGGTTCCAGGTTTGAATCCACCAGCTGCTATGTAGACACTGAGGTGCTCAGATCATAGCACCGTCCCGACACACATAACCTCCAGTGGGCTCACCACCCACAGACAGACCCACACAATGGTGCAGTGTGATTTGGGTGGCAGTTGAGGAGACTGCTGCCCCTGAGACCCAGTAACAGTTAAGCGGATGCTGATAAATTAATGTACAAAATCAGATTCAATAACAGAAGTTAATCCATTGGTTCAAATATAACAATAGTTAACAAAAAGCTTAAATATTTCTTATCATATTTATAGACTGTACAAGGTACATCCAAAGTACAGTACAAGTATGTACCGTAAAACAAAGTACCAAAGTACAAACCCCTTTTATTTTCTGCATAAAAATCCTATTTCATTATCCAACATTTACACCTGGAGGAGCTGCATTGAAAGTAATCCTAAATAATTGGCTGTATGGAAACAGTTAGATCCCCTTTAATGAACCCGCGTCACCTTAATGCACTCCATGCAGAGAGCATATCAAATTCAACCCTCAGAGGACATTATTAGGAACCGGGACATCAAAAGCAGACTAATATGCTGCTTAGTGTGCTTTGTGTCCATGAGGTGGTCCGGACTTTTTTCCTCTCACTTTGATGTCAAACAGCACCAAATATGGTGTGACACTGCTCAGGCAGAGGCATAAACTTTCCCAAAGTTGTGCAATCCATAAAGAGATAAACAAGGCTGCGTGATTCTACTGTGACCCTTCGTGTTCACAGTGTCCTTCGAGCTGCGCGGAAACAACCCTGAGTGTGTGTTTGTGTCCATGTGTGTCTGTGTGTTTGTGCAAAACTAATTAGACCCAGTGGCTCGAGAGCATTTGGTTCTAATCAGCACCCCTTCACATTTGCCATGCAGATATAGAAGGCCGAACCCTGCATCTGGCCGGGATCCACTCCCTTCTCTATCAAAACCCACAAAAAAAGAACCCTGATCACTCCAGATTAGGAGCCAAGAGTTAAGAAACTGCTTCTAGGAGCTGTCCCTTTGTCAGATATGCGGGAGCAGTAATCTGCCTCGGGAGAGTTTTACTATGTAGAACACCATGTGTATGCAAAAAAAAAACTCTTTTAATTACATGCTCTGGAATCAATCACTAAAAGAACCTGTGTCCATGTGAAATATTCATGTTCTTGCTGATAAATTGCAACATGGAATGTATACAGAGGGTGTGCATTATACATAGAGCTCTGCAGTGTAAATACATGTCCAGTCTCATGTTGAAATACTATCAAGTTTCTAGCAGGGAGGTACTGTAAAGGCTTGTAAGGCTACTATAGATCACAGTGCCAAAAAAACTACACTTTTCCACTGCTGACTCTACATGACTTTTGACGGGTTTGTTTTGAAACTCTGTGAAAGGAGTTAATTTAGAAAGCATATCTTGTAAAAGAACAGAATTCCAAAAAAGTGGGAGGAAAAAAAATCATGTTCAATTTGCAAAAGTCAACAATTAATCAACTGAGGATTGAGTTAGGTCACCAAGGGGGTGTGTGTAGTGTAGTCATTCCTGACCGTAAAAAGCAACAGCTGATCAAAATAAGTAAAAGACAGCCAAAAAATATGTCAGCCTCAGCCTCCTGGAAACAAGTTACCAAAGTTTCCCCTTGTTTCACCAAAATAATTACTCAACTTGACCGGTAGCTCACTCATAAACAAATGTTCGCAGAGTGATGACCAGAAAGAGACTCAGAAGAGTTAACCCTCATCCCACTGACCTGCAACAAATTCTCTCAGTGCACACATGCGTGACTCCGCAGCACAGTGTTACTCCAGAGGCAGTGAGTCCCGTGGGGTCGACCCAGTATCCAGCTCCAGCCTCACTGATGCGTTTGAATGAGAGCCGCTAACATCAGCAAAGACCACTCGCCCAGCGCCATCGTCCGTACGCTGCCAGTAGCCAAGGGCCGGTAGGCAATAAACAATAAACTCTGATGTCGTTAATTATTAAGCAAAAGGATTGGGTGACTCGTAATGACACTAATGCACGGTCAAACCAATGGCCACGGTGATGCACGAAGGGAGGTGGTAGGAGACTGAGTGGAAAACGGATATTTTAATCCAACAACAGGACAAAATTAACAAATTTTAAATAAATTAAATATAGTGTAAATATTATTAGAAACCTACGAGTAAAAAAAGCAATAATAGTTAAAGTATAATAGTAATAATAGTTAAATAGTTAATAAGCTGCAAAAAGTTAATCGGAAAATTAATAATGACTGATAACTGACAATTCCAAGTGTGGGGTAAAAGTTTTGCTTAAACAGTCATCTTTAGAAAAATCATAACTCAACTGTAAAAGAAAAATGAGTTAAAAAAGTACAAAGACAAAGCTAAATGCCATTGCTTTGTTTATGGTCTTAAAAAGAACATCAAACAAGCAAAGAGCTTTTAACTCAGAAAAAATGTTGTTTGAGCTATTCCAAAGTAAACTATTTAACAAACACAGTCTAGATGATGTCTAACAACACAATTACTACATGAATTAAACTAAGTTGCTTCAACAAAGTTGACCCACAAATATGTTTTGATTGAAAAGGTATCAATATCCATCCGACATCAACATCAATCCGATAAGAACATCAAGCCGATACTTTATTTTCTACAGTCTCTCATTAGGCCAACAATAATGTAAATTACACTGTGAGAACTTGCAATAGACACACTTTGCCACAAGAGGCGCCAAAAGGGATATATAGTCCATCAGTCCCTTATTACCCACTTGTCCCTTATTGGGTCATGCGGGCAGCAGTCTCCACCACTTCCACCCAAATCACAATGCACCACACCGTACTTTCTGCACCTTAGGGTGATGAGCCCACTGAAAGTCACACCAATGACAGGAACATTGCCTCTGGGCCAGAAGGAAGAAAAAGATACAGGGTTCTGTTGGGAATCAAACCAAGGACTCCATGCTCTCCTCCTCAAATGCAATGTGGTAATTTGAACAATATGGTTGTATTGTTTATGAAACACCATTATCGAAGTATTGTAATTATTTTGGAAAAAAGAATCAATATAACATAATTCAATCAAATTTGCCAAATGAAAAATATAAACTCTTGGACAATTTAGAAGGGACTGTCTATACCAACCTAGCAGTTTTGTAGATCCAGATGATGGAACAACTGTGATGCATGTGTGTAAGACAGCGGTTTTCCGCTGGTGGGCCCGGATCCAAAAGTGGGTCGCGGACCCGTTCTGAATGGGTCGCAAAGAGCTGGTAAAAATAAAAATTATGTGAATTTGCTGTTGAGCATGTGTTTTAGTTTAGAAAATCTCTTATTTTGAAAGGGACACTCTGCGGTATAAAATGAGAATGTTAAAAGAAGCAATTTTCTATTTTAGAAAATTAATTTGCTTGGTTTGAATTCTTTAAGAGTAGGTCGGGACTTAATGACCACAGGGAAATGTGGGTCTCAGAGTGAGACCAGTTGAGAACCACTGGTGTAAGAGACAGTAAATCCTATGTCCAAAAAAAAATCTCCTGACTGTTTTTGCTTGTGTTGCTTTATTGATCTGACTGAGTCTGTTTCATTACAAGGAATTACGGGTTGACAGCACAGAACCAGCTTGGTGTTATTTCCAAGAGGTCCAAACATGTCATGACCCAAGTATACAGTTCTCTCCCTCCCTCTTTCTCCATTTCTCAATCCACTTAGATTGTCCCTTGGAAATGAGATTATCCAACTGATACTTAGACAGGAAAACATGTGCTCCTTGCAGCACTTTTCCAAATCACCATGTCATTGTAATTAAGCACATTACCCTTAAAGAAGATTAGACGCTAATTCTCTCAGTATTTAAAAGGTAAACTGCATTATAAACTCAGAGGATTCCTTTCTGAGCTCTAAACCTCACTTAGTGGCTAACTCGTCCCCTGCCAAGAAACATAATACGCCATTCTGTCTTTCTCTTAACACCATTACACTGTATCCAAAGGTGACAATCTTAGCAAATTCAAGTCCTCATCGGAAAAAAAAAACACATGACACACAATCAAACAGGCTATAAGGCAGTGACATCCTGCTCTCCGAGTCCACAGAGGGATAAAGTTTCCGGTTCCTGGCATCAGAATGGTAAAAAAACGTTGAAACTTAAGCTTGTGGATCTCATAACGGGCTCAGCCCCTGGGCCCTCCACCTGAGCCTCTGGAGAGAGGTAACTGATAGGCCCGCAGCTGCCGGCAGCTCCGACTGTGTTGGAAGCCACAGCTGCCCCTGTGTTAATTAGCTCCTTCCATTGTTGGTGGGAGGATTATTTTGAAGGGGACCTGGTCAACAGCAACACCTCACTGACTGACCATCATTGTACTCTCTGTCCGTCAATGCTTCTGCTCCCCGCTCACTTATTTATGGCCGGTTGTGAACAATGTTATCTCGTCTGAATGGTCAAGTAAAGTGTCAGACTGGCAGGAACAATGAGTACTTGAGCGGGAATATGTTTTACTTAATGCTAGTAAATGAAATATTTGTCTAACTAATGACAGATTATTGAAAAAGGCATCAATAAAATATTTGAACAGTTCAATCCAGTTTATATTTTTAGTGTTTTTTTTTACCAAAAAGTTTAAAGAAATCAATACTGTACACTTGACTCAACATATCAATTGTTACACAACACGGTACATTTTAACTGCTGCAAGATTTAGGAAGGAAACACCAGCACAAACAAGGTGTTGACACTAAAATATTCATCAATCACATCAAGGAGTGCGTGCTCCCCTCACAAAACAAAAGAGCTAATCTCACAGAGTCCTCAGCAGGAAAGACGAGATCCAAAGAATCTCCGCCAGAACTCACGGTATCATAGTTTGTAATGCCCTGCTGAACCTCAACAATATCATTCTTGACTTGCTATGATGTCCTAAAGAAGGAGCAAGACAGGAGTGAGGCAGTTAAGGACATTCTTCTGCTTGTCCGTTGACAGGTCACAGGGGGAGCTGGCACCACCCAAATTTCATTGCACCATATTGTGAGCCTTCCACAAGAAGTTATGTGGGTCGGACAGTAGCTCAGTGGCAACCTGGCAGCTGGTGGATTCGAACCCCAGCGAACCCAAGTCCACTTCCCTAACCGCTAGGCCACCACTGCCAACCAGGAAAGGACATGTTGGACTAAACTGAATACATGTCACCAAAGATGAACATGATTCACTAAGGTTCAAAGATCTCCCAGATGTTCGTTATTGGCTCCACTGTCCATGATGTACAGTATGTAACTGGATAGATAGTCGGACAGACACAGTGGACAAGAGAGGACAAGGAAATAGAAACATCTGTAGCTTACATTTGTCTCCATGGCCTGCAGGTATCTGGAGCACTCGTAATGACCATTGTATTCTGACAAGTCTGCGGCAGTAAAACCATCAATGTCTTGATCTGATGGATCTGCTTGATTGGCCAGGAGGATTCTGCAGCACTAGAAGATGAGACAAAAACCAGTCAGAATACAATGAATGAAATATTGGCGACAAAAAGGATTTGGTATGAAAATTTCCTGTTGAACCTCCAGCTCTCCATTCTCGGCAGCATCGTGAAGTGGTGTCCCTCCCCACTGATCCTTGATGATTGTTGCGCCAAACCCGAGCAATCTCTCTAAAATGCAATAGTGCCCCCTGCTGGCGGCAAAGTGCAGAGCAGTAGCGCCTTCCCTGTCCTGACAAGACAAGCTGACATCAGTGCAAGTCACCTGCATGGAGATAAGTTTAAAATGCATTATTAAAAAAAGCATTTACGAAACGTTTTAACTAACAATAATGACATAGATTTTTCTACTGACCAACCAAATAACCACATCTTGATGACCCATGTACGAAGCAGCATGCAGACAGGTCATGCCATCGTGAGCTCTTAGGTGGACATCAGCACCACATTCTCTGACCAGGTACTCCGCAGCAGGGAGGTGTCCTCCCTGACAGGCCAGGTACAGGGGCGTAGCACCAAGGCCTGTCCGACGGTTTACACAACTGCAACACAACAAATGCAAATTTTAGATGTTGAACTTTGTATTCACTTTAATTTTTGTTTCTTGTTTAATTTTTTTGCTTTTGCTGTTATTTTAGGGTGGGTCCACCACCCACAGGATGGTGCAGTGTGATCTGGGTGGCAGTCATGGAGACTGTTGCCCCTGAGACCCAGAAATGGATAAATAGATGAAGATGAGAGAATGAATATTGCTGTAATTCTGTTTCAAGTTTGAGTTTAGTTTTGATCCTATTATCACTGTTGTGATGGATCTGTATTTTTGGTGCAAGTCTTTTAACAACATTTTCAATGTAAAAGTTCTCTTTTTATCCTCAAAATGTGCAATCTGCATTTTTTTTAATGTTCCCTAGGATGCTGTAGATCCGTTGCAGCAGGATTACCAACACCCATTTCTATCAATATATAAAATCCTCTTAGCATTAACACCAACACTTGTAACGCTACAGCATTTATATGAGTGAAAGACAAGTTAATAACAATTTAAAGTTTGTGTTGGCTAAGGAGTTAAGTTAGGCACCTGGGAAAGTTTGTGGAAAATGTTTCACCTTTTTGTTGTGTTTTTATGCATTTTTTTTAGAACTTTATTAAGAAAATATACTTCTGTTTTCAACCCATCGGTTTAGTGAGCAGTGTGTGGGGATGATAACATGCCAAGGCACCTCAGCTGTAGCCTGAAGGCAGGGGGGATTCGAACCCTGTGGACACAAGTCTGTTTCCTTAACACACTTGGCAGCCAACTGCCCAAAAAGTCTACAATGACAACGGCCCGTACAGGGATTGAACCCGGGACCTTGGCGTCATTTAAACCAGTCATTACTGACTGAATACTAGGCCATGTCCAACAGTAATACTGAAATGAAATAAGATTTGTACAACATATCAAACATGTCTGATGTAAACAAGCGCCTCCTGTTTAACTTAGTCCAACATGTAGCGGTGTAGTTCTAAAACGTTCTAAAAGAGTTGAAAATTCAGGGAACACTGTACTGTTCAATAGGGTGAAAAAAAACAAATTGATGGAAAGTATCTGCTGCATGCTGCAACGTTAGCAGCCGAGTGGCAACCATTACGTTACGCTGTTATGACACAGCATCAAGAAAGAAAATTCTTGAAACATCTTTTACGTTATATCATATTAATAAAAATCTTCAACTGTCATCAACTGAGTTATTACCACAAACCAATCACTCCAGGCCAGGATTGACCAAATCTCCTCCCAAACATTAATTCTATTAGGAGTATCAGTGCCAAAATAAATAATAAATCAAGTGGTGGAAGGATAACACGCGCGGGTGTGTCTAGTGTAATGATCGGAAGGAGAAGCCATAAAGATTGTGGCTGTGACCACAGGTAACCCCGGAGCTAATGCTTTAAAAAAAAAACACAAGCTGTTTAATTAACAATAATAATTAAGGGTAAAAATAAACCATCACTGTTCATTATTAATGTATCTATCAACAGTGACTCACTTACATCTGACTCTTAGCCTGTAAAGCCTGTTACATGCTGTTACCTACAGAAAGACAGTATGCTGTTACATTCAGGCAGGATTTCATTTACATTCACCTACGTACAGTATTCTGACATCGAGGTTGACATGCGAGTGGTAGCTCCACACCATGTTTTATTTACAAGGTCTGACCCCTGCCATGCGTCATGCAAATTACAGTCATACTCTCCTGTGACATGGAGATGAAGCAGGAAGGACAACATATCTTTATCTGGACCTTCCTACGTGCCACCGTCTCAGGTTCATCTCCCGGAACTAGATCCGCCGACTTTGCATGAAAAGTGTTTTTCTTTCTTCTGAATTGTTAATGCGGAAATAACGGTACTGCTCTAATGAAACATATACCAATTGTTCTTTTGGTAGTTAGCGATTCTTTTGTTGTTTACTGTGTTGTTGTTTAGGCAGGTTGGATCTAAGGGCTGACCTCAGATGTTTACGTGACCCAATTTGCTTGCTTTATGCTTTACTTGTGGTTTATTTGTGGT
The DNA here is from genome assembly GCA_016785265.1 of Paraplagusia blochii. Lineage (NCBI taxonomy): Eukaryota > Metazoa > Chordata > Actinopteri > Pleuronectiformes > Cynoglossidae > Paraplagusia > Paraplagusia blochii. The sequence goes on along the minus strand of JAFBJS010002080.1, from coordinate 126,008 downwards.
CCAACATTGGGGTTGGAAGAAGGATGGTTTATTTGGTAGTTTAATTTCATGTTTTAAGTTAATTTGGTAGTTTAAGTTCAAGATACAGTATAACAACAAATTAATTAGACTGAGACACTTTCTGATGCTTTGTGCAGAAGGATCAATGCAAAAGTGACATTGACAAGACAGGTGAACAGAAAACCACCAATAATTTCTATTATATGGTTATATTTTTATAATAAAATTAAATTAAATAGTTTAATTAGTTAATTTCCTCAGAATATGGAGCAGTGTGATTTGGGTGGCAGTCATGAAGACTGCTAACCCTGCCACCCGGTAACAGATAAGAGGTTGAAGATCAGTGAATAAAGGAATTAATTTCCTATTGGTTTTGGAATTTTTTCTGATTCTGTGCACTTAGGAAAAATGCCTACTGCACTTGGAAAACAAAAAGATTGGCGAAAATCTCAAATAAGGGAGTTTTGAGTTGTTGTACCAAAAAGAAAACCCCCCAAAATATTATTTTGTTTTAAGTTTTAATGGCACAAAGGTGCTTGCACCTAAAAACCACAAGCTCCAATGGAACATATAGTAGTGGAAGATGGTTTTTGGGCCGCACCCCCATGAGTTCTACTGCATGCTTACAAAAGAACTACTAAATATTACTGTCTGTTGACTTGAATAGTGGCAATGTTGAGAACTAACATTTTAAAACTGTCAAAAATTTTAGTTTTTGTAAGAAATACATTAAAAATAAAAAAATAAATAATTTGCATTTGTATGTGTTTCTTTAATGCAGCCATACCCTTTAATACACAAAAAAGATATTTATAAAATATTATTTAAGATTGTGTAAAATCTTGGGGGTTTCTAAAAACTTAACACCCCATTTATTTTAATATTTCAAGAAATATTTACACACTTTGCCTAAGAAAGTGCATAGGGTTAAAGAGGAACAAATGAGCTGATTTCTGCCTCAGTCCTAAATGGACAATGTTATTGTGCAACGCTGCAACACTAGTGTGAGTCTCACCCCGGTGCTTGTTGAATGAGAAGTTTTAAACAAATCAAATCTCCTCTGGCTGCAGCATAGTGGGCAGGAACCGCTCCACAATTTGTCTCCACCTCTGCCTCGCCTCCAGCCGAGAGAAGCCACTTAACCACCTCCACACAGCCAAAGCGGGCAGCCAGGTGAAGAGCTGTGACACCTGTAGCATCTTGGTCCTGGAGCAAGTTGAACAAAGACACACAAACAGAGATGTCTGCTCTTAGATCACAACAAAACTTTAGGTTTTCTACTGTAGTTGACGGGCAGAGTTCTGCTGACATTTTTTTGTTTCTAATGGGACTTTTAGTAACTCAAAAAGATAGTATCTGCTATTCCACTGACTGGAGGTAAAAGTTGGTAAGTCGAGCAGAAAACACATTGTTAAGCTGTGGTACACATGGAAATGGAATTATTTACATAGGTTGGTTGTGTGCCATACACTGTGTTGTGCGACATACGACTTTTCCATTATTTTTAGGGGTTATTTGCTCTTCTTTAAGCCTCCAAAGCGGGTGTGTATTTACACATGTGGACAATATAGGCAACAATCAGCAGAAATTCCAATGTTGACTTATTTACAAAGTTACCTAACTTAATGCCTAACTATGCATCCTTTACGCAAGTTTTCTTTTTTATAAAATAATATTTATATATTATTACATTATACAGTACAACCCAATTTATTTTGGAGTGGAAGATACAGAGGACGGGGTGAGATGGAAATTGTTGACTTGCTGTGGCAACCCCTGAAAAAGGGACAAGCCGGAAGGAGGAGAAGAAGAAGAAGAAGAAGAAGAAGATGACAGCCCACTTTATCCAGTAAAGAAGCTTAGTTGAATCTCCTCGAAGTCATCGCCTTATATTTACTACATAATATTGAAGAAATACTGGCATTAACACAGTATATGTTGCAACTGGTTGGCTGTACTGTACGTTTGTAAATCAGCCACTCCACTCTGGCTTCAGTTCAATGACTGATTTTATCATTATTCACAGTGAGATAAGAGAGTAAAGAAAACCTGACACATGGCATCTCTTCAAAAAGAACTAGAACTAGAATGATCAGATAGGTCTCTCTCACCTTATCTTACTGCTTGGTGGATAAACTTACCCCGATGTTACAGCCTCCTTGGTCGATAAGCCATCGCAGCTCTCGGATGTTGCCAGTGGCCGCTGCGTCATGCACCGGCGTGGCTCTGTTCGAGGCCCGGAAGTTGGCTTCCAGTCCCTGCTCGTGTACCAGGAACTGAAGGCACTCGAGACGTCCGCACCTGGCAGCGTGGTGCACGGGACTGGCACCATGAGCATCGGTGATAACAGGGGAAAGGTGACCCGAGGACGCCAGCAGCCTCAGGTTTTCCAAATCCCCTGCTCGTGCTGCCTGGATGGCCCGATGCAGCAGCATGTCTGGATGCTATGAGTGGTTTATGGCACACAACAAGCTCTCTGGAGCGGGTCAGTGGGTCATCACGCACCACATGCACGAACCCCCAATACAATAACTAAAAAGTCATGCACTCAATACCTCCTCCCAGGCCAGGAAAGTGACACCCTATCAGGAGCCAGCTGGACAGCATGGCTGCGTGGGGAAAGAGGAGGGAGTCGGAGGCAGCGAGATAGAAAGGTAATGAAAGACGGGTGGAGGCGTAGCACTCATGGCCCCCTGCTCTCCTTTGTGTGGCAGTGACCATAAGCTGGCACATGCAGCCACGCTTCACTGGAGATGAGGGAGCGCAGGCAGCATGGAAACTTAAGTAATGGGAGAAGTCAGAGCCAAGTATGGTGAATAACAGCAAGGGTTGTTTTTCAAATTCATCTGTGGAAAGGCTGATTAAAGAACACAGAGGAATATAAGACATTTCTTTAGACAAATGTTTAATCCAGGGATATTTTTTGACTTCCATTGGTAAAAATTTAAGAAGGAAACAGTCATAAAAACATCTACGGTCAATCCCTCTGTGTTATGTTTCAACTATCAGAACCTCAGTGTATTGCAGGTTCTAAATATTTTAAGTGTATTCTTGTATTGTGTTCTTTTATATATATTTCCAATGTTTTTATTTCATACAGTGAAAAAAATAAATAGATATCATTTAAAATGCTGGGTATACACTGCAAATTTGGCCACAATTTCTCAGTCCTGCGATTATTTAGTGATTGTGCAAGACAAAATAGTTTTACAAAGGACAACGATATAATTCCTACCCATTCAGCCCATCAGCGGTCACAATGACAACTGTGGACCATACAGAGCAAATGTATGTACAAATGTACTGCAAATGCAGTCTCATTGCTAGAGCAACATACCGGTATATCATCTTTACTTGATTTACTTGTTGAGTGTTAGCAGGGTGCTGTAAATGAGAGACAAACATGCCTTCAAAGGGTTAGTGAATTTTCTGCATCCAATGCGGTTACCGAGCAAAATTAAACTGTAGTCTTTAGCCCTAGAATGTATCATGAGCAATATTTGAGTAATGTAATGGATTTTCTAGAAGTAGTTTTATTATTCCTGATCATTATTGTGTCACGTATTTTCTATTTTTCACCTCTGAGGAGTTCGTAAAGGGTTAATATACCTGTAGAGAATATAATAACTGTTGCATCTCTTGACTTTGTGCAGCAAAATGAAAACAGAGACCCTATCGCCATAGCATTGCAAAACACAGCATGTTGGGGGAGAAACAAGTTGGAGACGGATATCAGGACTGGGAAGTACTCCAAGTCAAAGTATCTGTTTTTAACATGAGTTTCAGGAAGTCACCCTCATTTTTATACTACACTACACTTTGCCTTGCAGCTACTGTAGAAAAAGTCAATTTATTTTCTCCAGCAGCATAACCGTTTCTTTTAGATCCTCTAAGACATCGTCCACGTCCTTCTTGGTTGTCCCTCTGCCCACGCTTAACCTCAGAGCATTGGCCGCCACCTCATTAGGGATGCCACAGCTCAGGAGAATAGGGGACGGTCTGCAGCGTGGGGAGAGTAACACAACTCTGAGCATGTGTGGTGTAAAGTTATAAGAGGTGGGTGGATGAGAGACTCTGTTTACCTGTTTCCACTGTCTGAGTGGCAGGCAGCGCCAACGCTGGCCAGAAGCCTCTTACACTGGGACAATACCCTCCAGCCTGAAGAGGGAGCCAAGGATTAATGATTTAAGACCTTTGCAGGTTCACAAATAGCTCCTTAAGGTTGTGACCTGATGGTTGCAAAGGGAAGAAAGAAGGGAGAAGAGTGGAACACAACAACCACGGGTCAGAGAGAGAGCAGTGGAGACAATACCTTGTAGAGTTGAGCCCAGGACAGACACATTACATGTGTTGGGAAGGACAGCAGAACTGGGGAAGTGGCTGTTGAAGTGGATCCTGTCTTTAAAAATGATCTTCAGGGAAAACAACACAGACATCTTTTACATACAGTAATAACATGTTCATATACATTGTTATTGTTTTTTCCCCTAAAGGATGTACTTACATCATTAGAACTGACTGACAGCTACGGCTCAGAAACCATGTCCAATATCAATACTGCAAACTATTAGTAGTAAGTATTTGTCAATAAATTTACTACACAGTTATCTTCTTCTCTACTCTTTAATGGTAAGAAATACATGTACAGGAATTTTCAAATCATTGTATGAACAATGAATATCTGGGCAAACTAAGGCTCGCAGGCCATGTGCGGTCCGTTGAGCTTTCTAATCCAGCCCGTCAACCTTGTCCAAATTAAATCATTTATTTGTATCATTGTATTGCCCCCTACAGTTATTTTGTTTCCCCAGGTGATGACATAATAAAAACAATTAGAAGTTTAGTATCTCAAGTTTTATACAGGAGTTATACATGCCACAAACACTCCATCTATCTGCTCTTGACTTGACCCCTGTGTCCAATTCTGGGACCCATTGTGGCCTCAAAAAGTTTGACCATCTCTGGACTGGGGTAATAATGATTCAGTTTTCAATTCTTTTACTTCTGTAAAAGAATTGAAAACTGAATCATCATTAAAAGAAAGCATTTAATAAATATATGTAGATATACAATAATATACAGCTTATTCTGGTACCGGGGCCAAAACTGGTACCACACATTTTCGTCTGAATGTAGCTTAAAAGTGCACTTTTTTGTGTTTTGTGCGAACGATTTTTCAGTGAAACACAACAGCGTAACAGGAAATTATGATGGCGCAAGCAAAAACTGGAGCCAGCGTCAGTGTTTCTGAAGGTTTTGAAATGTATGGTCTTTCCTGCATACAAAACTCTACAAAGTATAAAAAAAATACACACACATATATTTGAAATGTAGGACGTTGATACAGCGCAAAATAGCTTGTTAAGGTGCATGCAAAAAAGACAACTCCAGATATTGTGCTGCACTGCTATGTTTACCACAGGGAAAAAAAAAACTTACACTTCAGCCTTTGCAGCCTTTGTAATTGCTACCGGCAATTGTGGTTGGGATTTGTTGAATAGAAACTTCTACATATTTTATTTTTCTCTATTGTGAACTCAATGTCAAGGTATCACATTCACACAATGAACATCTAATACTGGGTTGTCAGTTACCTGCAGTTGTTCTTCCAAGTAATGTTTGATACTTCGCATATGCTGCTCATACTTTGGCAGGTTAGAGGCGACCAACTCTGCAGCCTAGAACAAAACAGTCAGAATTAAAACTATAAACGTACATAAAATATCTGAGTTGTGCTAGTCTACTCTATAAGAGTATAGTTCAGGCCTCACACTGTATTTGATGCTAGATTTTGAAACAATGTTGAGTTATTTTGAAGTTCATACCAATAGTCTCCAATTGGTTAGATCTCCAAGTTAGATCTGTCAAAGGACCTGCAACAGGTGTCTTTGTCACTAATTGACACCTTTATGCTTTAACCTGGTGTTTGTTATGGACAAACTGTGACTAGCAAAGAAGTTCAATGAATAAGCACCGCACTGGTTCAGATTGGGGAGGCCATTTTTGAGAATCACATCCTTCCAGGTATCATGTGGTCAGTCTCCACATGAGTATTGAAGCCCTCAAATAAGGCAATTGGGTATTAAGGAGAACGTTCCAGTACTCCTCCGAGAGCCTGCAAGAAGGCCGGGTATTCTGCACTATCCTTGTCCTGCAGGCCAACACAAGAGTGAAAGTCCTATCCCCGACTTGAAGGTGCAGTGAAGCAACCTACTCACTCAGTGTGGAGAACCCCAACTGCTGAGCTGGGGGACTATGAGCAAGCAAACACTAGCATACTGCCTAACTGTGAGCATCTCCAGAGAAGAGACTCCAGCCCCTTTCAAGGAGTTTGGATCCAAAGTCCAGTCCATCAAGCCACTATCACTCAACCTCCTGCACATGCCTAGCCCCTCAACACCAGGAAGATGGCATCCCATGTCCCCATAATATAAATATAAAAGTGAAAAGCACAGAACACACATCCCCAAAAAAACAAAATAAATTACCTTTCCAAGACCTGCAATCATTGGTGTGTTTTCAGTGCTGTTATTCAGGAAGAAAAGAAAAAAACAGTTATTTAAAAAGTTATGGTTAAATTATTAAAAGAACAAAACATGTTACCATGTTACCCAGGTCTGAAGTTTCTCTCCTGTCCTCCTCCAAACAGCATAGGGTATAAAGGAGTTTTGATGCCTGGGCCATTCACATACAAAGCCCCAACCCGAGGGCCATAGAACTAGAAATGAAGAATTCTCAGCAAATTTACTGGTTTTACTGGTTTCTTTGTGGTGCCAAACAGAGTAAAGATGTGTTACCTTATGTCCAACAACAGTGAGGTAATCCACACCAAGTTCACAAGCATCAACTCTGATTTTTCCTATAGCCTGGGCTGCATCAGTGTGGAGCAGGATTCTGAGACGTTCCTGCTGCTTGTTTAGAGATTTTATTCTTGCACAGACGTCCCGGACTGGCTGAAAGAAATATTATATATTATATTATAATAATAATTATTCTTAGTGCTGAGAATTCCCTAATTCCTAATTCTGCATGGTGCCAAACATAAGAATATTTTTGTATATGTTTTCTCCTCTCACCATGATGACCCCTGTCTCATTATTAGCCAGCATGATGGAGATAAGGCAGGTGTTGGGCCGCACTGCTGCAATGACGTCCTCCACCTCAACGCAGGCCGTAGTTTTAGACACAGGCACAAATGTAACATCTGTGCCAAGAGTTTATATCAGAAAAAAAACATTATTACTCTTGTCAACACAACAGAAAGGACTGCAAATTTCTGATAATGATTTGCATTTAAACCATCTTATAGGTTACACCAGGGGTCTCAAACTCAAATAAGTTGAGGACCTACACAATCATCTCACCATAGGACCACATTAGCTTTCAGTGTTCAATACAAAAGAAAAAGTTTAATAAAAAATCAGTTTCCCATAGATTCTGAGTAATAAAACACTGAACAAGAAGATGACTGTGTATCAGGGTTTTGTGAACTTTAGGATTTACCATAAAATGTGGAGAACAAATCTAAAATATTATTAGAAATCAAAATTTCACATCAAGGTGTAGGCTGCAAAATATAATGGCCCACGGGCCACGAGTTTGAGACCCCTGCTAGACACACACTATGTTCTTTGCACTGCATTTAACATACATACATGTTGCACTAAAAAATAAAATATAAAGGATAAAAATTATATATTATATTTAAATAATACATTTAGAATAAAATACATAAATTAATTAGATATGAAAATGTATTTATAATGTTTTATAATAAAGATGTCTGAAAAAAATAACAAGGTTGTGCCTAAAATATTATGTATACAAATAACTTTTAACCAACCTGCTTTGCCCTCTTTGTGTAGTTGCTCAGCTACAAGTTTGACTGAGTCATGTTCCACATTTGAAGTAATAATATGAGGAAGAGTATGGTTTCCATTGTGCTGCCCTTCCCCTCCTGCCCTGTGGCTTCTCCTAAAGTGTTCTATGGCTGTGTGGATCACTAAATTATTACTCTGGAAGAGCATTATGTGATGAGGAGTTAGTGCGTTACACAATACCGCTGTCAACATCTATCATTTTAACACGTTACCTCTGTTCCACCTGATGTAAAAATAATGTCTTCCACTTTCCCACCAACCATCCTTGCCACATTCTCCCTGGACTGATCAATGATAGCCTTTGCTTTGGCACCTGAAGATGACAAATATGGACAAATACATACATATCGTGCACACAGGAGAAGTATTGTAACCCTTTTGTTCATTGCAAATTATGCATTAGAACTTTTCTAACCTGCAACATAGCTGCTGCTTGGGTTTCCCCAGGCCTCCTGCAGGGCTTCTGTAATAGCCTTGATCACTTCAGGTTCCAGTGGAGTCGTAGCATTGTAGTCCATGTAGATCCTGTAGATAATGAACACATCAACATATGCAAGAATAAAAAAGCACTATATATATAATTGTAATTATATTTAAATCAACAAGACTAAGATAATCAAGATTATATACAGTAGTCAATTCTGCAGTTTCAATCCCCCCTTGGCTGGGGGTCAATCACACAATTGAGAAATAACACCTTCACCATCTCACCCTGTTCTCTGCATCTTCTACTCTAACTCCAACTACCTCCATGTCCTCCCTCACTGGGAGCTCCATCTCTAGGATCATTCTTCTACCAACGTATCCACTGTCCCTCCTCTGAACCTGTCCAAACCATCTAAATCTGTCTTCTCTAGCTTATTCTCCAAACCGTCCTGTCTGTGTTGTCCCTCTAATCACCTCTTTCCAAATCCTGTCCATCCTTGTCCCTCCTAAAGAGAATCTCAGCATCTATTACTCCTCCACCTCCAGCTCTGTCTTCAAACAAATCTTCACATCTCAAGCTGTCTATGTACTTAAACCATATGAATTTTATCATTTTTACATTATTTTATTAAACATTTGTTGTATTATTTGAGTCATAAAACATTAACTCTCCTGGGGCAAGATCAACAATAAATCACCAACAATTCATGGAACCTACCTGTCTACATCCACCTGAAAACCCCCATTTATCTGTTCTCTCTGCTGTGCCATTGTCCTGGGAGAAATAAGAAGTACACGTGTCCATCAGTTGTGTTTCCTGTGCATTGTATTTGTTACATCACAGTGTAAAACTCTTTCATTTGATGTGTGGTAGCCGTCCATA
>JAFBJS010002080.1:50348-115944 GCA_016785265.1 Paraplagusia blochii | reverse complement strand
CTGGTAGCTCCATCTCTAGGATCATTCTTCTACCAACGTATCCACTGTCCCTCCTCTGAACATGTCCAAACCATCTCAATCTGTCTTCTCTAGCTTTTTCTCCAAACCGTCCTGTCTGTGTTGTCCCTCTACTCACCTCATTCCTGATCCTGTCCACCCTTGTCTCTCCTAAAGAGAATCTCAGCATCTTTAACTCCTCCACTCTGCCTCCTGTCTTCACACAAATCGTCACATCTCAAGGTGTCTATGCACTTAAACTATAGGAATTTTATCATTTCTACATTATTTTATTAATCATTTGTTTTATTATTTGAGTCATGAAATATTAACACTCCCGGGGGCAAGATCAACAATAAATCACCAATAATTCATGGAACCTACCTGTCTACATCCACCTGAAAATCCCCATTTATCTGTTCTCTCTGCTGTGCCATTGTCCTAGGAGAAATAAGAAGTACACGTGTCCATCAGTTGTGTTTCCTGTGCATTGTATTTGTTGCATCGCAATGCAAAACTTTCATTTGATGTTTGGTAGCCGTCCATATGTTTAACGTTTGTGTCTTCAACAGTGCCCGGCAGTAAATAGAAGTTTGATGAAGTTCTTTTTTAAGTAATATTATTTTTGCGGGTAAAATAGTGTCTTATTGACCACTTCTACTAAATTAAACACAAATATTAGTGATAAGTAACAGCTAGCTGTGACTGCTACACTGCTAACAACGGTTAATATCAGTGGTGCTAATAGAACGTCACGGCCAACAGAGGAGTAACATTAGTCTGTGTTGGTTTAATACGGCAGAATAAGCTCCACGGTTTCCTGCCCGACCTCAGCAAATGATGTGTAGTTGTCCTGGATGGTTTTTACAAGCTTGCTTTATCCAGCTCCTCTGCCACTGACAGGCGGAGGACGCTGAAAACCGTTTTGGGCTGTCAATAATGACGTCACTATTTAAAGAGACAGTTCTATTTACGCGCTGGTTTGTGTGGATGTACAGTATATGTGGAGATTCCCAGTCCTACAGGTCATCTGGAGTATAATTATATCTGGCCAACGGGATAAAATCAATTGTGAATTGTGAACAGTATTGGTAGTTTTTCTATACTGTCAGAATTTGTTATACCACATACATTTTGTTCTGTAAGGAAGGATTTACATTGAAAATGATCAGGAAAGACTATGAAGAGACAGAATAACAAACAAATGCCACTGATGTGTGAATTATATCTAATATAATTTCTCATGTGTGGATAACATCAAACTTGGCTGGTCCATGTCAAATGTTTCCATATAAAAAAACAACATTTAATATCGGGAGAGAAGGGAAAACCTTCACGTTTACAGTTAATTTCTCTATATATAAATTGAGTTTGGCTAGTGACTTCATGCCAGTTTTAAATTCTTGCCTGCAATGAAACTGAGTTTGACACCACTGCTCTAGACCCAATTCCAGTCTCTGAATCCAAAACATCCATAAATCTCCTCTTTGGCCTTCCTCTATGTCTCCTACATGGTAGCTCCATCTCTAGCATTGGCTAGAATTGGTTACAATGGCTAAAATGCAATTATTTTTTAAATAATAACTAATTTTAACTTTTCTTTATTTAATCCATTAAAACTTATATTTTGTTGGATCAAACTGTACTTTTTAAGGAGGTAGAGTCTGAAATTAATCTAAAGGACATTGCTTTTTCTTAAACTTAAATGAAAAAAGGATGAGTCCAACCCCTGGTTGCATAATTTCCATGTTTATTTCATTCATGACAATGTTTTTAGTGTACACAAACATTTGACGCAAAACTCCAACACTGAGCAACACTGACTTCACTACTGCCCGTCTGGGATTCTTGTAAATGGATGCAACATTATAATACAGTGTTCACAGCAATCGTGTTTATGTACAATGCAAAATAAATCGATAGTGTGAAAAACAAGATAAGATGTGGAAGCACAAAAAATTAAAATGACATTCTTTTAGAGGAGAGGAGAACTAGAAAAAGGTAGATTTCCTGAAAATTGTCAGAGAAGGATGGTAAAGGTTGAGGCTGTGAGAAAAGTGAGAGTGTGATGGGATTGTAAAAGTCGACGCTGGGACAAAAGTGAGAGTGTGATGGTGAAATAAGCAGCTGTAAAGTGTGTATGATGCAGCAGGACCTTATTGAAGTGAATACATCCATAGAGCAGCAGACAGAATATGATAGGTATGATCTACAAGGCTCCCTGATTTTTACCCACCTACAACTGATAAAAAAATCACTCTATCACAAATACAATCACTTCAGCAAAATAAGTGTTTTTATAGTGATTTACATTCAGCGTTGTATTCTTTTTGTATTTGCACCAACACAACTTTGGTTGGCTCATATGTGACACAGTCAGAACATAAGGAGAAACAAGTGGATCTTACATTTAAGAAGGAAATGAGACGGAGACGACAGCAGAGAGTGCACCAGGTATTTTGTCAGATATGAAACTAAAGAATAAATGTGTAATATATGAAGCCAAAGATGAGCAGAGTCCACATGTAGACAGACATTCTTTCTTGATTACCAACCTACTTCCAGTGGTGCAGTTCAGTTTGTTTCATGTTCTTAACACACAGAATACTTCAGAAGGAAAGCCTTAATTAGAATGAAGGGCTTTGTTAAATGTAGCAATATTTCTAATTATTTGTACAAGTTAGTTGTGTTGTCATACAAACGTGACATAACATTTGGGACATACTCTCCAGGCTGGCTGACCTGAGGCATGATCCCCTGTCTCCATGTTCCATCAACTATAAAATAATAAAGACTTTTCAATGTATCTATGACAACATGATAAACATATGCCATAGACATACTGTTGGATTGATGAAAAACCATTGTATGAAGAAAGCCCTGGCTATTTATTAACAACCCATTAAAACAGAACTGTCAGGGAAAGGCGACAAAATTGATAAATTATTAGTAATTAGTCACCTCTGTCGTTGTTATTGGTTCCATCTTTTTTAGCCTTCACAAATGAATCTAATCTACTTATCTTAATTTAAACTATCATTTTGGAGCTTCAAGATCTCAATTAAGCCCCTAGATCAGGGATCCATAGTCTCCTTCTGGTTCAGTGTTGTATTACACAGAATCTCTGGGAAACTGAATTTTTATCAAATATTTTCTTTTGTATTGAACACTGAAAGCTGATGCGGCCTTTCAGTGAAATGATAGTGTGGGTGATTGGTCCTCAACTAATTTGAGTTTCAGACCCCTGCCCTAGATAGAGTAAAGAAGCAGGAGTTGACCTGATGAGGAAGACATTCTCAACAAAAAAACTTTCTGTTTAAAATACTGTGACTTACCATTGTATTGCGTATAAAGAACATGTATACTGTGTGTTAAGAAAATATCTGTTGTAGTATAACGTTGGAGAGTACATGAATCCTTTGGATTGAGTATGAAGAGGTATACAGGAGTAATGTAGAGATTTTGAGAGTACTAACATGTCAGGATGTAGGCTGTCACTTTAGAGTAACTGGTGCGGAGGCGTTGCGAGGCACTACAGCTCAAACTTCTTCACCATCCAAAATATATGTGTGAGTGTTTTTTTATAACCTCTCAATAACATTAGCTAATTAAAGGCGGATTCAATGTATTAGCCCATTGGCCGAAGAAACCATCATTAAATCGTGTTCCTTTTTAAATACTACAGCAGTATTGACATGAGGTGGAGACTGTATTAGTGAAACTTTCCATGAACTGATATTAAAAGTGCGATGTGCATAGATTGCACCGTTAAGAAAGATAAACGTCTTTATAAATAAATAAATACAAGCAGAAATAAATAATTTAGCTGGTAGATATCTAAATATACATATCACATACAAGACAAATGAAATGCGGGCAGACGCCGTGATCACTGATACAGGATAAGTGTGATTGCATTTAATTTGAAAATGAAGGGAAAATGTGACAGCCGCTCGGCCACGTGAACACATACTGTTGAATTGCCATTCTCTTGTCAAGCTTTGTGTAATTGTACGTGATGTGCTAAAGCTTCTAGATAGGTCGAAGCGAAGACTCAAATTCAGAATGATCACGGAGCAGAAAAAAAGGAATTTTCTGTAGAGTTGCACTTAACAGTCAAAGTTTTTCTTTTTTTTGTGCATTATTTCCCCTTACGTCTCCCTCAAACCTGTCAAGACAGTGTTTACATTACGATAGAGTTCAGAAGAATCTGCTACTTTGACTAATTACTGTCGCAACGTGATCCCCGTCGCCATGGCAGCTCTAAATAAGGAACGTGTCACTACATTTCAAGGTGTATTATATAAGGCGTGGTGTCACTGACGATAACTACAGTACATTACCATACATATGTAATCTGAGATTGCTACTTCCTCTGTATTCGTCGATTGATCAGACAGTACAGTGACAGCTTTTCCAAGAAGTTCTCCAGAATACAAGACTCACACTGTGGCAAAAAGGGACTGACACTAAATGAGCGCTCAGTGTGCCAAGGCCGGGTGATGAAATTAGAACACACAGCGAAGAAGCATTGGTTGCAACAGTGGTAGCTGGGCTCAGCACAACAGGGGGTGCAGTTTGGATCTATGTACATTGAAGTCTTTATGATCATTCTACTGTTTTACATCCTCATTTGTCCGGCTCGTCTTCTTGACAGCTTTGACCTGCATTTCAGATAAGAAATACTTGTCAAATATGGTCCACGTCCATTTCTCAACAACATTTTCCAGTTGTTTGTTTTTCTACCTGATAGTTCCAGCGAGGAGGGGGTTGAAGGCGTACAGCCAGTCATGCATCTCTTTGTCACTAGTGGCTTGAAGTAAAATTCCTCTGTGTTGTGTACACACGGCAAAGGTGTGTGGGGTCTGTTTAAAAAAGAAAATACAAAATTGACGAATTTTTTATGCATTAAACATTAGGTTAAAAACAGCAGCATCATTAGCATCATGAGGAAACCTCAATAAGATTCAATACTGTTTTATCTAGAATTATAAAAACCACATGATGCAAGCCTTTGTTCAACAAGTATGTTAAAATTACTTAAAGAAATATTTTGGACAGACAATGTTTACTTGTGGAATGCTTTTAGTTTGGCATCAGAGTGTAGAGGGAAACAACTGTTTGGGGATAAAATGGCTGTTTGTTATCAGAATCAGAACATGAGATTATGTGGGCCTACAGCACCCCCCTTAATAAAGATACCCAATATTGGACAAAAGAATCTACCAGGATCCAAGCTAAAATGAAATTAGTTTTCCATTGGAACCAAAATTAAATTTTATAGTCTTGTATATTTCAACCATATCTGAGAGGGCTCCCGAGGAAGAGTGTCTAGTTTCATATGGACTGACCCACTGTGAGAGAGAATTAATGAGAGTGTCCCAGGCTAAAACCCAGATTTTTGTCAACATCCACTTTGGTATCATGGGAAGTAACAACTGAAATAGTCTGACTTAATACTATTTTAATTGTGGATTGTGGTAGCTGTTTGAGTTTTAAATAATCAGTACAGCAGGTTTTGACCTAACTGACGTGGGTGTAGGATATGTAGTTATATTAACTTTATTTTAATTTTTTTTTTATTTGTCTTAGAATGTTTTTTTTTTACTTTCTTTTGACTTCATAACATCTGTCAAAGTTTAAATAAATTGTCGTAAAATTCTAACAACTACTTTGGTTTTTACAGTTTTTTACTGTTTCCTACATAGAGTACAACGAGTAACAAGTAAAATACCTTTTTATGAGCGATGCCATTTTTTTTTTTTTTTTACGAAAGCACCCACCTTCAGCATTGCCTGTTGGTCCTCACTGTACTCCACCTGAGCGGAGGACAGATTGAGAATAGCTCGCTCCACAGCATCTCTCTCTGTGTTGTAGATGTAGACATATGGACGTCGCACCACAACGTAGCGCTTCACCCACCCATTGGTCTGAGGCTCCAAGAAATGTATGTAGCCCTTCTTTGACACAATGGGACTGAAAAGACAAAGAGAAAAAAACATATGATATTAAAACACCTTCCTCACCACCACAGCAGATGTCTCTCCTTTACAGACTCACCTCACTCTGATCTCCTGGATATCGGGGATAAATTTGGTGACACGGGGCTTGACTTCAGGAACCCCATCGCTGCTTTTTTTTGGTTCTGAATCCTGCTCTGATTCAGGAGTGGGACTAACGGCACGGGAGCGGAGCACTGGAGGTCTGCAGGTGAAAATAAGAGGGTTTTTGAGATATGATAATAAAATACACAAGCTGTCAGGCACAGTTGCTTTTGGTTTGTGGATTAAACATTGGGAAAAGATAAATATAAGAATAACCTGGTAACCATCATTGACATCAATAACATCATCATCCTTGTTTAAACGAATGATCCATTTATCTGCTCTTATTCAAACCCCCTTAACAAAACTTTTGACCAACTGTGAGTCAAAAAGTTTGTCATTACTTGTCAATACTGCTCTGTCAGGAGTATTGACAGAGGAGTATTGACAAGTATTGACAAACTTTTTGACTGTTTATATGTGAACCAGTCATCAACCTACTTTTAGTCCACACAGCCCACTGGCTCAGAACAAATGTTATCATGTCAATAACCTTTCTCAAACATTTGAGAAAAACACAAGGTAACAAAGACTTTTTTTTTAATAATACAGATTAAATTGATTGTTGTCTCTGTATCAACACCCAAACCTACTGGATAAAACAAAACCTAATCTTACTTTATGCCCCTTTTAACCAAAGGCCTTTCTCCTGATTGGCTGTTCTCCTATTGTATCTACTTCAGGTTTTGACAAACACCACAAGCCAACATGGTACAGTACGTGCAGCCATACTCGTAAGTGCTGAAGTTTTCAACCTAAATAAATTAATTACCCTTAAATTAACTTCTAGAAATTATAATCAACTGCAGAAACATGTATTTATACACAAGTAGCACAAGTAACTTTACTGTTCATTGTTTCTCTTGTTTCTGAAACCATTCTTTCACACAGTAAGTCAGTACACAGTCCCCTTTTCATTTGATAATTGTGTCAGTGGGCTTGTCAGTTGTAGAGTGGCTTGTTGTAGACAGTCCTGACACTGTGCTAGTCTGAGGGAAGGAGTTGAGATGTATTTTAACCTCAAAAACTAAAACAGGAGAAAATCTCAGTCAGGGATCTGTTACATAATTCCAAAATAATGCAGTTATATCTCTTTTTTAATATAGTGTGGCAACATATATAAAATAACAGGTTATGCACACTCTGATCCTAATAGAATAAAGTCTGTAAATTGTATTATTTTGGAATGATCCTTGAAGGCTGGTAAGGCTACACATGAACTTCACTGACCTGAGTTCAGCGGCACTATAACAGCCCTCAACCAGCGAAGGACACGTCGAGGAGGGTGTGATGGTGTTGAGGGCAGAAATGGAAGCAGAGTCCTTCAGTGTTGTGACAGACATCTCTGAGATCTGCAGGAAATAGAAGAAACAAAAATAAAGCAACAGGCAGAAGAAAAACTTCCTTCATTTGAAGGAATATTTGTGTTTGGACATAGAAAAGTCTTGTAAAAGTACCTTGCTTTCACTGGCACTGACGCACACATGGCCGTGCTCTCTGTTGAAGGAGTGAGTGAGCAGCCGCAAACACTGTGTCAGAAACAACAAGTAGAATTAGAAACAAAACAGTCCCAAAAATAGGTTTTGAGTACTATATAACTGACCATAAAATGTGGAGAACAAATATACTGTAAGATATTATTATAAATTCAACTTTCACATCGAGGATGGGGCCACAAAATATTGCTCCACGGGCAGCAAATGGCCCACGGGCCAAGAGTTTGAGACACCTGCTCTATGTGGAATAAGCAGGACGTAATAAATAATCCAGTTCTTTCACTACATTTTACTTTTACCTCTCTTTGTGTATCTCTATTGTTTTTGATTAACATTTAACTTTTTTGACAGAGAAGACGTCTTACCTTGGCAGCGAGCTCCCTCTGCCTATCACTGGTGAATTCTGTACTAAAGCTGACCGCTGGGTCAACCTCGATAGGTTGAGGAGACTCACTCAGCTCCTCAGTGATACTGGCCTCCTGGCCCATGAGCAATGTGGACTCTAGTTTCTCTCTCAGCAGGAGGTAATGTTTGGTTTTCTCCACCTAATTGAAAGGGAGTTAAAAGACGTCAGCATTATCAATTTGCTACAACAGCTAAAGGCATAGCACACACTGAACTACTGTATGTACAACACATGACATGCAGGTTTATTACCATAACTCTGACCAGATTCTTATTGGAAATGTTTAAGTAACAAAAACATTTAGTCTCACATCCTGAAGGAGGCTGAGTTTCTCTAGCTCCCACTGGTGGTCCAAAATGAGGCTGTCACTGCGAGGTCTCCACCCAGCAAGATTCTCTTCCCCGCGGACGTAGGCAACTGAGGTGTCCAGCACCCGCCTGCGTCTTCTCTGCATACCTGAGGGGAAACAGTTTAAGGGCTAAAGTACTGTTGTTACAGATATAAAAACCACCAGAGAAATACAACTTATTATTGACACTCACCTGGACTTCCAATATCTGCCAGGTTACACAGCGTCACCTCATAAACTCCAGTTACTCGGTTTCTGTAAAAAAAAGCAAGGCACACGGGACAAGAGTTAAGACAGCATAAAAGTGAACCATCATTGTTTTTTTCTTGAAAATATCAAACCCACCCATCTGCTGCTCTTAAGCTACCAGTGCCAAAAAGGTTGCGGATGGAGCGGGACGCTGAGAGCTTTGTGTCACGGGAGTAGAACACCATGCAGACGTCTTTGGTAATGACTGCAGGCTGAGTGCAGCTCTCCATCTGCACGTGATGAAAAAAAAAAAATAAGTAGAGTCTTCCTTGAATAAATCATAAAATTTCTGTCTTTTCAGTCCTCCATGTCAGCATACCTCCAGATATGCTGACAGGGTCATGTAGATCTTCTCTCCATTGGGAGTAACTCGGTTCAACAGCAAGGAGTTGTGCATGGAACTGTCCCAAGCGGCTTCGAAACGATAGAAGGTTCTGAGATTTTTTCATGAAACAAAACCAGGTAAAAATTACTTTAAAGAAAACATATATACAGTAGGAGTTGAACGTGTTACATTTGAATGCTAAACTGAAATAAATCAAACAATAGGAACTTAATATATAACACAATAAAATAACAGTTGATATGAGAAAATATACTTGGACATTTTAAATATTCCTAAAAATTCAGTTAAACATTTTTTGCATGCAAGAAACTAACAGAGCTTATATTATGATAATACAAAAAAACCATGGAAAAGTAAAAGGACTTGAGAAGAGAGTACAGTATCAGTTTAAAAAAAAGTGAAAGTTGGGTGGGTTGACGAGAGGACAGCCAGAAAAAATAAGAGACAGGGCAGTGAAATACCTATGGTCAACTCCCAAGGAAATGCTGTGAGAAAGAAGAAATCAGCAAAAGAATAGAAAGTGAGAGTCAGGAAGTATGTTGTGGTTTTGTGCTCGTCTAGCTGGGACAGTGTTTGTCTTTGTTCACACTGTTATCTGGTTCAGGCCTCGTTCACACTACAGGTGCAGGCTGACCCTGCAAAACCTCTCATCCTGGAGTCCCACGGAAAACAGTCAATTAACAGTTTCACCCTTTGTTAAGCAAAACAATTCCTGCCTCATGATATACCTCTGGTTTATGTCAGATATTCTCCGGTGTATAGAATCCTTTTTCCTATTTCCCATAAAGGGAAACACAACAATCTAATCACATACTCTGAGAACAGTTCCTTTCCTGGCCTGTAGCCCAGTAGGCCTTTAAGACTGAAAAGGTAAATCCTACACAACATTAAAATCTAAATACTGCTAGTGGAGTTAATGAAAAACAGACTGAACGCATGACGCTCAGATACTGGGTCCAAACAGCTGTGGACTCCACCGGGGGGAGCTGTTGACATTGTGACTCCTTGCAACTTCTACCTTTTTATGTGCAGTAGTTAAAATAATATGGTTTTTTTTGTGCTAAATTACATAAATAAACAAACATTAGAACACTGTTTTCTCAGTGGTTAAAACTTGATGACCTACACTAAAAGCGTGCGATTTCTTCATCGTCCTACTACAACATGTGCTTTCTACATTTAACTGCCTCCTTGATTTGTAGGGTCCAGGACTGAAGTCATGCTCCTGGCTGGACATGTGAGGAGCCTGGCCGAGGTAAAGGATTTAAAAATATTCATAATACTGCAACAATATTGTGCAAAGTACTCCTGGTGAGGTAATACTTCATGCAATTACATTTTAATTGCTGCATGTGAAATGATGCCAGAGCGGGTAATGTAAATAATTTGGTCCATATTTCAGCAGTTAAGTTTCTGCAGTGGTTCCTGGTTCTGCTTTCAGGCTGTTATGGGAAGCAGTCCCAAAGCTAACTGAGAAAATTACAGACATTGGTTCCAGATATTGCTTCATTTTGATGGTTGACAACAACAAATAAAAACATAGTGTAAACAGCAGAGGGGGCATTTTTAATGTATCAAATTCAGAATGCTTCCATTTGCTTTCACAAATGTAAAATGAGATTTTGGTAATGACTGATTCTGGATTCCCTCAACAGCCACAAACCATTATGGGACCAAGTTGTAAAGAAAACTAATTTAATGCTGTATATTGTTGAACTGTTGAAAAAAAAATCTAAAGATTCTGTGTTAATTTGAATGTATGGTATAGGACAGTGTTCCCCAATCTTTTTTGCGTCTCCGGACCGGTTCGTTAAGTTGTGCCGATGAATACCTCTTAATAAAATTCAATCTCCGGTGTTCTGAAATATTTTCCTACCTATAAAATCTTCCTACCCAAAATAACTGTTCATGGGCACAACATGGATTTCTCAAGTGCACACAGCCTATAACTTTCTGCTTCCAGACTGGTATAAAAAGTTAGAATCTTGTATCAATGACTGCGTCATTTTGATATTTTTGAGAAAATATTTTTTCTAATCAAATATAGTTGCATCCTAGCCATTCTACAATTGAGTTCTTTTGTTGAGGGTATGGATCAATTGCAAGTAATAGCCAGACGGGGCCAAAAGGAAACATTATTTCTCTGCGGCCCGGCACCAATTCACCACGGACTGGTACCCGTCCCCAGCCCAGTGGTTGGGGACCACTGGTATAGGAGGAACAGGGCCTACGTAAACTGTATATTGTTAAAATAGAGGAACTTGAAGCGCAGCATCTGCCTTACAACCCCTCTTGCCAAACTAAGGACAGTGCAAGTCAGGCACTGTGAGCCATGCAGACCCAGTCCATCATAACCCACACAGCCTGACAACAGCTCAAACACAAACCCAGCGTAGCAACAGAACCATGGTGACATGCGGGGAAGCGTCCCTCATTTCTCATGAGAGGAGAAAGCAGAGAAACACGCATAAAAGCTAGCACTCATGACAGAGGAAAGAGATGGGAATTCTGAAATGGCAGGTCGTGAAGGAAGAAGTCAGAAGAATTGGAAGATTATGGTAACGTCTGAGACAATAACGGAGGTAAAATAATGTACCTAGGCATGTCCGAATCAAGAAACTGTCTGCAAAAGCCAAAACATAAAAAAAGTATGTTAATGGACTGCAGGGAGAAAAGCATTAGTATTCATTTATACTGTTGGTTAGTATTTGCAAGACCAAGCAGAGGCCACAATAAACTTCAGGTTATGATAAACTCCTTACTTTATATGTGTTTTCACATTTTGAGCTGAGTGAAGACCAATAGAACCTAATGTTTATTATATTATGTTTATTATATTTTTCAAAGAAAGCATGGGTGATAAAGGCAGCAAAGCCATTAGCCAAAATTTGGGGGATCATTCCAAATAAACATATCTTTAAAATGTTCTTTAATGCATGATTATTTAATATTAAATGTAATTTGAACTATGGGTATAAAGTCAGGAAATAAACACACACATGAAATGGTGAAAGAGTTCTTTTTCTGCAGATTTACTGTCAAGCAAGAATTGTGGACAAAAAAGATATGGAAACACACTGCCCTCTAATGGACTTTTTGCAGAACGACAACGTCAAATCTCCAACAATTTATATGCATAGATCTAAGAGATAAATAGACTTTTTATTTGATTTTTAGTGTTTTACTCTTGTGGTGTTTACTCTATACATTCACTGAAATTTTTCTGAATTCACTTTATTTACTCTAGCGGAGAAATTGTAGTGTTTATAATGTGTAAGTAAATCTACATTCAGCACAGTGACAATTGGATTTGGAAAACATTAAAAACCAACACTTCATTATGTTTCTATTGCATTTTTAGTCCTGTAAACATGTCTGCAAGTATTCTAAACTTTCCATTCATTTACATGAACAGGTTTAGACGTTTGCAGCTGGATTTGCTTTAGAAAGTCAGGGTATCTGCCCATGCAATACTGAAGACAAGACAGAAGAAGCACCCCAAAAATATAGAGTTGAAACAATAAACCTGAGCAAATCCAGTTGCCTACCTCTATACCTCTGACCCTGACTTATTCATTCCACAAACCTTTGCAGCACAAGATTGAATTACAGCTGAGAAATGTTACACATGACATAACATGACATAAAAGATGGGATGCAGCTGGATGGACCATAATGGAAGTCAAACATGAGAGCTCTATTAATAGCTAGGAGGGTTGCACAGCCAGCCTGGGCAAGTAATTAAATACATGTAATCTTGCAGGATTAAGGTCACCATCAAGTCTGGCATAAATAAATAATGTGTAAATGACCAGCATTAAGAGCTAGAGACAGTAGTTGTCTGACAAATTTGTGATGACATGCAATCAGTCATGCTGCTGCTGCAGCTTTAATGCAACTTAATCCAAATACTGGACTTTAAAGTATTTAATGCAACAAACGCAAGATGCAAAGTTGCAGCAGGATGATATCATTCTAACATTTACAATGATCAGCAGGTGCAAAACCCTCTCTACCCCCCCTCACCAGTACGTACCTGTCATCCTGCAGGGGTCTGACATACCCAGAAGACAAGATGTTGAGGGAGAGAATATTGGGGTCAAGGATGGTCTCATCAGCTTCTGGAGTGCTGCGAAGACGTCCTAGGAATGCATACATTTTTAAGTCAAAATATTTCATTTACACCAACAATGGCCTGGTTAAAGGTAAAAACACATCTTAATTTACCAACGACAAGTTCACGGATATCTTTCCACTCTATGTCTCCTCCTGATTCATGTACAATGGTTACAGCGATTCTTCTCTGAAGGCCCTGCAGACAGGAATGAAAAAATTCCAGATGTTAAAACAACATCCAATGCAGGGATGAAAAGTCCAAACAGTTTTATTTTCTGACAATGACAAACCTGATGGAGCAGAAAAGTGCCATGACAAGGCATCCCTCCCCTGTGGTCCACCACGGCAGGGATGTATCTGGAAGTATTCACATGAAATCACTTAATATCTCACTACTTAATATAAAGTAAAACATAACATTATAAATATTTTATTTCTTTATTTATGAACCAGCTTGTGAATTTGGGCTAAATTCTCAGGCAAAATCTGTAGCCTTCTTTAGTTGTTAAAGTTTTCTTTTTTCCTTTAAATAACAATTGGGGAATATTTATGTGAGGCTTGAAGATTGTTTGTGTTTGTTTGCATTCTTGCCACAGGTTTGTCAGTTATTTTTTCACTCCATTTTTTCTGAAGCATGTGCAGAATGTAAAAGAACAACAGCATCATGAGCCTGGGACAACAATCAGACTTCACTCACTCTCCAGTGGCCTCCAGCTCACAGATCTCAAAGAAGACCATCAGGTCATACTTAGAGTGACAGGGTCCTGCTTGTGGGCGGGTCATGGCGGTCAGCTTGGTGGCAGGGACTGTACAGACAGAAGAGTGTGGTCAGTTAAATAGGATAAGGACTGTGTGAGAGCAAAGCCAAAGGGAGAATAACTAAAAAGTGCTAACTGGGAAAAGAGGAAGGGTGGAAACATCATGTTCTAAATAAGCAATGACCTGAAACCAGACCCAGAGAAAGGACAAGACAAGTTTTTGCTCATATTTAGGAGCAAATCAGCAGTTTTCAGTCGAAGGGAGATTATCACAGAACTTCCCTGTAAACAGCCTTGTTTTTCTCTTTATTTATTTAGTAATTAAACTACATGGATGACATTGACTGCTTTCGAAGTCTATCAATTAGTTTTTCAAAATAATTTCACTGAAAAATGCTTGTCCATAGAAGTGTTGCTCTAAGATTAGCCATCAACCTAATACTATATACACGTATTAGAAGTTAGAAAATTGAAGACCCGGTTTACAGAACATTCTTTCTGTATGTTCTCTATCTCTTCAATTTAACATTGTAATTTTTATTACATTTAGTGGTTGCTTTTCGATAAAATGTAGGTTTCACCTATTTTCTAACACCATGATATACTGTAACAACAATTCCTGACTTCTCTGGAAAGGAAGCACTGTGATACACTACAAGAGGAAGTCAAAAGGAACTGCAAGGAAAATCCAGCACTCAGATCAACAGCAAACACAGAATCTAAGGAATAGACTGTCAATTCAACAGAATCCTGATGCAAGAATTCCTGCTTTTTATATCAGATCATGGCATTGATTATTTTCCTCTTTGCTTATTGGTATTTTTTTTTTCAAATAACAGTGAGTAACAGAAAACCGTTTTGGTTGTATTTATGATCAAACTGATTAATACTAATGTTGATGAAAGTACTAATCGATGGATTTATCTTGTTTAAAAATCTTAATCTTTAAACAGCTTGGTATGGGCAATTAACATGCTTTAGATGACAGATGCTGAAAAAGATCCCACAAGTAAATGATCTACAAAATCTGTATTTATCTTGTGTAAATCACAAGATAAATATCAGATTTTTTTTTTCAATTTCCCTACTAAACTTTGTCCTTTATGAAATAGGCTCAGTGTTTTTGCATGGGTTTCTTATGTAACAGTTGTTGCAGTAGGTAATAAAGCCAAAAAAAGCCTTTTTTCTTAAAATATTTGTATTTTTTAAGGAAAATATTTTCTACTTTTTACTGCTAGTTCATCATTTTTTGTGGTCTCCTGATATAAAAATGGTTTCAGCAGCAGGATACTGGCTTTGACGTAAGTAACCAACCCGGCTTCTGAGCTTTAATAACTGAACAGATAGAGATGGGTGGAGCTGGTAACTGAGCTCGCTCCTGTGCTTCCAGTAGGAAGGAAGCAGCTAAGCCAGCGGCAGACAGGGCGTGGCCTGACAGCGAGTCCACCAGAGCCCCATTGAATACTTCCGGAACCAGGTATCGGATGAGCTCCAGTGATTTTTCCCGCTCCGGTGAGGCATCGGAGTCAACTGATCACACCCAACAACATAAAGCTATGATGACATGGCTTGCAGACACACAAGTGTACAGAATAACATTCATCATATTCTGGTCAGAACGAGGGTACAGTACCTGGTTTGGACAGAGGCATCACCTTGGGGAACTGTCTTCTGCAGGGACGTAGTGGACTAATTGAGTAAATACAAATTTACATAGATATACAAAGGTATCACATTGAGAACTCCAACAATAGAGTTGTTTTGTGTTCAAAATAAATGTTACCTCATGACATCTTTACAGAGAGGGAGGAAAGGCTGTTTTTGATAATGTCCAAACACCTCAAATACAATTGGCTGTGTCTTGATGTAGTCCACGAAAGACTTTGTAACTTCAACAGCAATCTACAAAAACAGAGGGGGTCAAGTTCTTTTCCACTTCTGTGATTCTTTTGCATGGGTTCTTCTTACGTTCTGCACATGGTAGAAGCCAAGAGGAGGTCCACGACCAGTGTTTTTCAGGGGCTCAGTGGAGAAGGCCTCATCATGGCGGTGGATGAAACTGAAAAGAGCCAAATACAACTATGTATGGATTTACTGAAAAAGACAACAGTTTCCTGTTTACTGCCTGATCCTTACTTGAATTGACAAAAGATGTCAGCATATTCGGCAGAGATGCTGGATGCCTGCAGGACAGTAACCCTGAAGGTGAAAACATTACCAATCTTCAGGTGTTCCAGAGAATCATCAAGACTGGCCTTTAGTGGACTCTCACGCTCTTCTCCACCAGCTAACAGAAGAAAAAAAAACAAAATCTGTTATATAAACCCAACAAAAAACAGAAGACAGAATGTCGTATGTCAACGAGAAAATGTCAAAAGAAAGGAAATTGTTCGTAACACATATTTTTATATTATATTTTTAGAGCTCTATTAATCCCTCGGGGGTATTCTTCGGGAAATTATGCCTCTGCATTTAACACATCACCGTAGTGCCACTTCCTTAACCGCTGCCCTGGCTTTTATTTTTAGGACTAGAGATGATTTCCAGAAATTAAAAATAGCAATAGATTATAATAAGCTATATTGCATATATCAATGCTATCTCCTGTGTACTTAAAACTAAGTAATTATAAAGATCCAATGGGGGCTTGTCCCTTTTTCAGGGGTTGCCACAGCGAGTCAACAATTTCCATCTCACCCGTCCTGTCATCTGTGTCCTCAACTCTAACTCAATCTACCTCCATGTCCTCCCTCACTGCATCCATCAATCTCCTCTTTGTCTCCATCTCTAGGATCATTCTTTTACCAATATAATCACTGTCCCTCCTCTGAACATGTCCGACCATCTTAATCTGGCACTTCTAGCTTTTTCTCCAAATGATGTTCTCTCAAAGAATGAGTTTTTGGATGGTATAGTTCAACATTAATGTAAAAACCTTCTGCAACTTCTACTAAAGAAGCACCTGCCCAGCTCTATAGCATTGTCTTATTAAAAGATTACCCGCACATGTGTTGTTGTTGACTTCATCGGCAGAGGGTTCCACTTCGCTGTTTTGCCCCTCGCCCTCCACAATACGAAGCTCCTCGTGTGATATTCCTGTTCGAGACAGTCCCACAGAGCAGGACTCCGACTGGAACTGCAAGTTTTTTGTTCATCACATTTGTTAGTTAAGGTGAGTTCCACTCATTTTGGATCAGTAAACATGTACAGTATAAACTAATTAGTTGCCAAGTGGGTTGAACCAGTAAACTTGTAAGATAACTACTAATAAACAATACTGATTGATTGATTTTTTCTTTTGCTTTCAAAATGTATCAAGCAGGTTGTATTTTAGCCCCGTAGCTGTATGTTTGATACCTCTGAGTAAGTGAGATCGCTACGCACAAACAAGGACAACTTTATTGACTATCTAGGTTTCCTTGCCTTTTCATACTGCTGATCCTCAAATAAAATCTTGGCAGTGCCAGACTGCCGCACTCCTGAGCCGTAGTCCGGAGCTTCCTCGTCAGCTGGAGGGAAGCACAACACACCTTCCCTTTACTCTCTCAATATGTCACAAACCACACATACTAAACAATGCCTTCAGGTTAGTTAGTTAGAGGACCTGAGCCCTACCTGATATGGCCTGTACAGCCACCCGTAGGAAGCCTTTCACTTCTCCTTTCTCGCTGACAATGGCCACACGGTGGACGAGTGGAACTGGATACAGAAGGTTACTGAGATAAACAAAGGCCCTAAAATAGAGGGGAAAAAAGGAAAAAAACATGATAAAGTATTAGGAATAATACTGGGATGAGGTGTAGACTAGATACAGTTTTCAGAACTGGACAACAGAACACAGAGCTGCAAAGCAACCAAACAGAAAGCTGGGACTGCTCTTGCGATGGCCATGGCTGCCCTTTACTATTGCTTCTCTGAGTCTTTCCCACCTCACCATCTACAGTAGAATAGACTTCTTTTGGGCAAATACTGATTAAAAGCAGTATTTATCAACTATTGTACTATAAAGCAGAAAGCTTGTTGGGGGTAGGGTGTGGTTATGCAGCAAGAATTGACTTTATTTGTCTGTAACTGGACACTGTTAGGTAAAAAAAATAACCTAAATCCATGTAGTTTGTTATACATAATTGTTCCTTTTACATAAATATTTATTACAATTTTAGTGATGTAGAGAGGTGAAACTGAATACTGTTTAGACTAGACTTAAGGATTAATATTATTCAGATAATCTGAAGCTTTTTCTTTACTAATCCAGAGACACTATTGCTTGCTTTGTAACGTACTGTAAATAGAACATGCCTACACTTGACACTCTTCCTGGTCAATTTGTACTACTGCATATTACATAATATACTCATATAACATATTCTCTAGTAAATAATCTTGCAGTCAAAGACCAGCTATTTAACAAGCCAGTAGGGGCAAAACATTTAGGGGTGAGGATAAAAAACAAAGGCATATGACAAGATTGGTGAGGTGCAAAGAAGGCATGCTGAGGACAAATAAGGTGAACAAAAAGCGTCCAATCTCTTGACTCAAAAGAATCAAAAGCAAATGAGAAACAAACCATCATACTGAACAAAGCTAAGCTTGAGTTAAAAAAAAAACTGCCAACAGCTTAATAAAAACCAATGGATGACACCAGAAATCAAAAAGCACCTTGCCAAGTGCATATTTGTGCAAAAATGGGGGCACTACGTTAGAATCAAAAGTACTTGAGTTAAAATTGCCAAAAAAATGGTCAAATGAAAAGACTTGTGCTCTTGCATGCCTAAAAGAGACAGCTGCAGTAGAAACCAGCTCTTTCATCTTGAGATTGTGAGTCTCCCTAGATCACATTTTGCAAGTTAAATGAAAAATTTCCAAGTCTTTTATATACATACAGGTTTGACAGTATGTTGGGAACTTTTTGTGCCTGTGATACACAAATCGAAAATCACAGGTATCCATGAGACAGGTCAGTGCTGTGACCGATGGATGGTCTTCAAAGTAAAAGTCAAGTGGGACACACACAACTCAAGCAGCAGCTGTGCATCAAAACTGTTGGACAGTAGCGTGTGGTGACCCGCCCATTTAGTCTGAAACGGGTGTTAGAGGAAAGATGCAACATGAGTTAGAAGCATTTTGATTTATGTTGAGCAAAATAAATAAAATAAATACTAATGTGCATAGAAAGCAGCTGGCTGAAAGCTGAAGTTGACCACTTTTAGTGATGGTCCATTAGTGCATAATCTCCTTTTAGGGTAATTACTAACAATATTTCAAGCAAGCTGATGGCAATTTCTGCACTTTTATGACTTGTAGGAGCGATTGATTTTCTCAAATTATACTTTCATCACAAAATGACCTTCTATAAGGTACAAGAGCCAAGTAGAGCAACAGCTGAACCTCTGTGGTCATTGTTTGCAAAATTATCTCCAAATCTCTATCTTTAATCCAAATGTATTGTGTACTGTAAGTAAGATTACGACTATTCTTAATAGATTATTTATCATTACTTTTAACAGCAGTGAAACTGAAACAATTCATCAAAGAGTGCTCAGCCTACTTTTTCTAGAGATTTTGACCTTGAATTACAGCACGATGCAATAGAAATGCCGATTAATTCTTCTCCCTTTGTCCTGCAAACGTACTAAATGTAATATTTTTCCCCAAATAAAATTTATTGTACTAAATTTTTGTTGCATTTCTCTCAAATGGTGGCCACTGTGAGAGCATAGAAAAGCATGATGACCACAAAGTTATTCCATATAAGATTATTCGTATTAGTGCTGTGAGTGACTCTGGTGCGTGACATATTTAGATCATTTCCAGATGTGCCAGGGGTCTAACATTACAGGACAAATTTTGGATGGAATAGTAATGCAGTAGTAACCTAGGAAAAAATGAGCCAACAGAAAAAAAAGTTGGAACATTTGGAAGCGAGCGCTCAACAAAAAATAGGAAACTGTAAAACAAGTTTTCTGTTGTGCGGTGAACTTGTTTTGTCTAGAGGTATATTGGATTTTAAAACAAATCCAATGTTGTTTTATGTTTTAGGGAAAGAGACCCTGCATCTCATTGCGAAAGAGCCAGTTTCCTCCACCAGCATGCTCCCAAAACCTCACCAACCTTCCCACTACACTGAATAATGGTGAGCGGTCGTAAAAGGGATCCTGGCCTTCGCTGGAGCCTTGGCAGAGCTCTCTCTCATCATCATCATCATCATCATCACCATCACCATCATCATCATCATCCTCTCCCCCGAGCTCCAAACACGGATCCTCCAAAAAGATATCATCGTCCAGGTCCTCCAACTCCTCCAACTCTTCCTCCTCCCCTTGACCCTCTCGCTGTGAGTTAGCCAGCTCAGTAATTTCAGAATTGGAGAGGGTTGGGGATGGGGTTGGGTCACTCATGCGCTCACTCATGCATGTGTTGAAAATGGGGTTTCTGGTGCAGCCAGAGACATTATTACTAAGGTTAGTGCAGTTGGAAAGAAGGTACACACACATGTTTAAAAGAGAGTGGTGGTAGAGAGAACAAAGGGTGAACAAGTGAGGTTCACGGCAGAAAAACATCTCTCCTTCAGTCTTCTGCTGTGCAGTAGGTACAAAAGAGGAGTAAAGAAATAGCCAGTGTTTGTGGAAAAGTGTCCCCTCGTGCTATCCAGCCTGTAAACTGTCAGGTCCACTCTATATACCTTTTACAAAGCATGTGTATTATTTACCAGTGGCGTAAAGTGAAGGCCTATGCTGCTAGACAGTCATCAGTATTATGATCTCTATATCAGGTGTGGCCACAGTGGGTTGTAAAAACTTGATGTGGGGGGCAATTTTTGCTATGATAAATGATGTGTTAAAATTATGAATAAAGGCAAAAAATGCTAAAACTATTTGAGCCCTAATTAGGATTTTTATGAGGAAAAGGCAGAAGGTAATGGTTATCAGCCAGATCAAAATGCCAAACGGGTCACATCTGTCCCCATAGTTTGACCAGATTTACACTAAAGTCTGATTTTTATCCAATCATATTTCAGCCTCCTGTGTTTCCAAGTTTAAATACATTTACCTCATGGACTTCAGAACCAGTGATAGGTGCCTGAAAACTAAAATAAATGGCAACGAGATTGGTTCTTACAAGCACACATGTCAAACTTCAAGCCCACAGGCCAAAATTGGCCCATTGGGGAACCATATTTTTAACAGTCAAGAACCATTTTCAACCAATTTACTGAAGCATTACTGAAGAATTATGAGGATATTTATTGTCGAATATATCTGAATGACATCTGAACTCCAAGGAAACATGGTGCAAAACAACCCAAAATAAGTTCCCTTGCGACCCACCTGAGGGTTAGATCCCAGACTTTGGGAAACAATGGATTAGGGAGTTCACTAGATGAGAGCTATAATTAAAAATACTAACTTTGCTACACACTGACAAAATTAACTGATGTTTAAATTCTAACACATTTTCTCAAGTTAAAAGGTAAACACTGCTAGTAGCGTAGAGTATAGCAAATAATATATATATTTTATTTTTTAGTCCTTAGTTTGAGAACCACCAACATAGGCTATTAATAATAAAATAAATAATAAAATAAATATTAATTTAATAATAGTTTTATATAGCGCCTTTCAAGTTACACAAGGTCACTTTACAAAAAAATAAAAATTAGCTTTTAACTTTATGACGTTGTGCATCCTTTGTAGAAAACCAAGGTATCAATCTGCCTATCAATTTAATGTAAAATTTCCAATAATAATAAAAACAAAAATTCAAATGAGTACCATTAGAAATGACATATAATCATATCAGTAATGTATGAAATAAGTAAGTAATGTATGAAAAAGAAAAAAAGAAAACTACATTGATCCCGCATTGGGAATTTTATTCTGATAAGAGCAGATTACTGCATCAGACTGCCCACTAGGGAGCGCCCTTTATGATTTCTCTGGGGTCCCAACAATAGACCTTCCACTTATGAGGCAAAATAAATAACCAATACATAAAAGGGTCCTTATTTACTTGAAAATCACTTTATATTATTATATTTTGATGTATTATCTTTTTACTATAATCTTTAATATATAATAATATTTTATATACAGAATGAGTATGAGTTAGTTGCTTTGATTTTTTTTTATGGACAACATATGTCAGTTTCATGTATGGAATAAATGAAAGATGATGAGTGTGTCTGGGGATTACTCAGTGCTTCATTGTGAAGCTTGTCTTCATGTGATGTTCATGTACAATAAATGGGTCAATAAGGCAAACAACCCGGCTTTATACTGAAAGGTCAGACAGGATAAACATAGTGTGCGTGTTTGCATTCTGTCGCCAGCCTTTTGTCTGTGCCCAGACTGGAGCTCAAACAGATCAAACTGGAGAGTGTTCATCATCCATCATTTACCTGCCAACCAGACGGAACCAGGGGAAGCGGTCGTAGAAGGGGTCACCTCCGGTCATCACATTTTCACTGTCTTCGATGGTGTTGTTAGGAACATCAGCAGCACGATCGTACATCTCCCTCATCAGATCCAGTCTTTGCCTGAAAGGACCAGACATTTAACATATAGGTCTCAGGTAATTGGTAAGGTTAGAAATTCAGAATTAACTTAATGTCTTATGGTGTTAAAAGGTAGTGTTAGGACACTGCTAAATCATTTAGCGCAGTCTACAGTCTTCTTCTTTCAGCTTGTCCCTTTTTTTCAGAGGTTGCCACAACGAGTCAACATTTTCCATCGCACACTTTCTAGTCCTGTCTAGAGCACTAATCTAAAAATAGACACGAGGCCCAGGAAGTACTGCAAGATGGTAAACGAGGACAAACCTTCCTCTGCTTAAGATACATCTTAATTCCAGGTGGAAGTGGAACTCCAAGTTGATATTCATCTCCATCCACTTATCTGTTGCTGGATTGCAGTGGCAGTAGTCTCCACAACTGCCACCCAAATCTCACTGCACCATTCTGGGAGCCTTGCTGATTCTTTGACTCTTTTAGCTAGCCCCTTGTAGCACCAAGTATGTGGTTTCTCTGGGAACCAAGCACTTTGGAACCCTATTCACTACAGATCCACCTTGGATGCAAAGAACTATTCCAAATATTGTAGGTTATAAATAACCTGTAAATGAAGCGTACCTCAATTTTTCTAATGTCCAGTAATGTGTGGCTCCATTCTTCTGATCCTGCACCTCCACTGCAACAATGGTGCGTGGAAAGTGCCTTTTTTCTCTCTCACTGATTTCCTCAGAGGGCGATAAGTCCGGAGGCAGAGGAGAGTAGAGCGTGTCTGTGAGCAGCACAAACTGGAACTGGACCTGCAAGGACACACACAAGCATTGTTATGACCGTCCATTAGTATTGTCCATTAGTATTATGAATCATCAGCTCAAGAGTGAAGAGTGAAAGGCAGTAATGAGACAAACCTTTTTCTTGAGCTCCACGCTGATGGCATTAGCCTCTTTGAGAAAGATGGCATTTCCCCACAACTGGTCACGCAGAGAGGTAAACTGGTAGCACCTCCACTTACGGAAGCTCCACACAGCCAACTCTCTCTCTGCCTCCGTCCATTGTGCTGTTGTTGACAAAAGAAGCAATTATCTTCAGAAAGATTCCCTAAACAGTAACAGCTGACTCTCTTTTTTATTTGCACTACCTTCTTCTTCCAGCTCTTCCTCTTCCTCGGGAACATCTGGGTTGTATCGTTCAACTTGTTTCTGAAGAGCTTCTAACTTGCTCTCATAATCCTGAAAAATGTAGAACAATATAAAAGAAAAAAATATGAGAAAAAGATACGATTCAAGAACAGAAGGCGGCAAGCATTTTATTTTTAGATTAAACAATAATTACTGTACCAGTCTTTGCTGTTCCAGGAGGTTATTGGCCTCCTCTCTTTCTTTGCGGTACTGGTCCTCCAGCTCCTGCAGCCTGGAATAAACACAAAACATATATATTTGCAGCAACCTCTGCAGTATCTTAGCCTGATCACATTACATTATTAAAGATAATTGGATTAAAGGCATGTTCTGAACCCACACCAAATGCAAAAATATTGTTCACATTTTAGTTTCAGGTTGGATTTTAAAAGAAGATGTTGTTAACTGTGATCTGATTGCAGACATTTGTTTGGTGTATCCTGCTATGAAATACTCTGAGTGTTTTCCTTTACCTCTGGTCCATCTCATGTTTCATGTCAATGCCCTGCTTATCCAGTAGCTCCCTCTGAGCAAAGGCCCAGTCCACAGGCTCAGCAGGGGTTTCAGCGCAGGGCGTCCTGTCCCTCTCCGCTCGAGCCTGAACAGGGTGGTTGAAGCGGAACACATGGCTCTTCCCCAGAATGATTCGATTCCCTGTAAACATATGACAAATTGATGTTGTGTTATTTTGATTTGTTACAATCACTCATCTCATTCATAAGAAATCTCTAAAACATAGGCAATATCAAACCTATGCTCTATACAAAAATTAGTTGTAGTCTTTGCTAAACAGATGATACAATATTTATACAGCAGGCATGTCCAAACTGTTCCACAAAGAACCAGTGTGGCTGCAGGTTTTTGTTCCAACCAAGCAGTAGGACACCTGAGTTGGTGGGTTTAGTCAACTGATCTCAGTAATCAGACAACTGATTGGTAAAACTTTGTGTTCATGGTTGGTTGGAACAAAAACCAGCAGCCAGACCAACCGTTTCTAGACCTACAGCATACAACACATGCTGACTGACCTGATTTGAGTACAGTGGGTTCTGTCACTCTCTTTCCATTGACGTAGGTCTCAGCCCCTTCACATGGTTCCAGGATAACAGAGGCTGTGAAACAGAAATTTCGGTAAGGTCAGCTTTAGTGGAAGCTTTAGTATAAGTGGAAGCTGTTTCACAAAAAGCTTCAACAAATTTTAATAATGACTTACTTTCACCCAAGGGAGTGTCAGTGCTTGTAAAGGTGCAGTGCTCGTCCTTTATGAAGTGGCCACTGAGAACGATATCCTGACGACTGCTGGCATCTAAGCGACCAACCCTGACAATGCAACAGCAAAGTAAGTTTAAGGTTTGTCCCTACAAAGTCCCAAAACACACTTCATGCTCCATTTTGTGAGCCTTCCTGCTGTTTTTAGGCCCACTGAAAGTCATGTGGGTTTGGAGCAGAGCTATGCTCAGAGTAACCTGGCAGCAGGTTGAATCAAAACAGAAACCTTGCAGACTCAAGTCTGATTCCTAAACCACTGGGCCAAAAATATCACTGATGACCAAAAACCTACATGCTTTAGACAAAGTGCAACCTTCTGAATATATAGTATATGTTCAGTATAATGTTCTACAATATACAGCAAAAACAGGCATCTGTCTCAGATTAATCTCGGTTGCTGTGTCTGACCACAAAATAGTAAAAACATATATTTCTAATAATTTAAATATTATAATATATTGATTAATAATTAATATTTATGTTAATAATATTTGAAAAAAACATTAAGGAAATCATTCATTCATTTTCATACGCTCATCCGTAAACAGATCAGAGGGGCAGCAGTCTTCAGGACAAGAAGGTGATGTGATTTGGTCTGATGAAGTGGTGTGTATTAAACTGTTATCAATGGGTGGAATCAATTACTTATAACTTTATTTTCTTTCCTTAATAACTTAAAATACTCATACTCTTATTGGGCTTTTTTCAAAATCATTTTGGTTGTATTAAGCATAAAAATATAATGAGATGGATAGAATTTTAATCCCTTGGGAGTATCCTTAAGGGATTATGGGATAATTTATGGCTCTCACAAAAAGACATTAGAATATAAGCCTTTTTTGCTCTCTAAGCTCTTTAGTTCTATAGTAAAAAAGTTGATAAAAGGAATATAAATATTATATATAAGATATTTGAATAAAGTTACAGTAAAAGCAAAACAATATAAATGACCAAACTCTTACCTGGTGATTCCATCTTTTATGTAGTACAGCAGACACTCAGACATCAGAGGGTCTTCATTAAGGTTTACTAAATGAGGCGTCTGGAACAGAATACAACAAAATTATTTAGTGTAAAGTAAAACCATATCTGTAAAATTCTACAATTCAAATATCTACAATACCAAACAAGATAGTTATGCACATAAGCAGGTTGAAGGTTCTCAGTAAAGACAGGTCATTCATAGAAGAAACCATGCAGTAATTTTCACTCCCCTAAGATTCACAGCAGATATATAAATAGATAGATAGATAGATGGAAAGATAGACAGACATACAGACATACATATAGATAGACAGACAGACATATAGATAGATAGATAGATAGATAGATAGATAGATAGATAGATAGATAGATAGAGTTTCCACATAAATTACTTAAGTGCAGTGAACCTAGTATCTACAGTAAGAAATAAAGAGATACAATATTTGAAATGAAAGACCGAAATTCTCCCTCCAATTGCCTTGCGAGGAAAGAAGAAAACACTTTCCATTTCACTTCAAACCTACAAACCTCATTGGGGGAAAAGAGCCCCACTGTGTCGATAAACACAGGTTCAGGCATTCTAGGGCAATCAGTAGGCTTAAGGGATAAATCAACAGGCAGTTTCATCAGTCAGTTAAGTCATATGGATTAGATCACAGAAGAGTTTTGATTAATGACTCCTACTTTTTTAGGGGAGAACACTCCAACTGTTCCACCGTCCTCCCGTATTGCAACACCCATTTCGGCCAGCAGGGCCTCTCTGTGAATAAAGGAGAGTAAGTTTTAAAATTATAAAAAGTTTAACGTGAAAGTGAAGATAACTTGTTGATTTGTCTGTGTGGGTGGCACTAGTCACTAGAAGGAGTTAAAATGAACACTTGAAAGTATTTTTCTTCCATGTGTCTCAAATTATTCTTCACCTCTGATTGGCTTACACAGATATTAGACATTAATTTAAACATTTAACATATATCGTTACAATACCTTTCCATTCGAATGGCCTCCGTGCGGCGAAGTTTCTCTTCCCAAGTTTCATTGAGCTCAGCAATTATTTTCTCTGTTTCCTGATATTGAGAAATGGACACAGGTTATTGTAATCCATCATAATCACTAAAGCTGTCTGGGGCTGAGCTTATTTACTACAGTGTCATGTGATCAGGAAAAAAATTAAATTCAGATCAAGAAGATGTTTAATGCACACTTTGTCCACCAAAAGAATTGACCACATGGCAACTTAATTAATTATTAATTATTAAATATTTATTTAATCAATTGTAATACACAAGTAGCTTTCTGGCATTAAGGAATGGCTATGGACGGAACTGTTCCTTTTGGTGGTCATTGAACAGAAATTTTATATCAGAGGACACTACAGATTCATCTACAAATGATTTGTCAGTATCTTCCATTGTTTGGTAGCTCCATACATCACCTTGAGTCTCTCAATGGCTTCCTCACTCCCTGGACTGAACATAATGCGGTCATGCAGACTGGCAATGGATCCAGCACGGCTGGACAAGGCTGAGAGAGACGGAGACGGACTCATCCCCGTCATGGCATTGGTCACTGTGGAGAGATCACCTCTTTGATTGACACCTTGGCCTGTATTGTTATTGTTCTTGTGATCAGACACGTCTGTCAAGGAGGGGTTATAATGACAATAATAATAAGAAGGATAAAGGGGAGGAAATAAAGAAGGAAAATACAGATAGATAAGGAAGAAAAGGGAAGAGTAGAAAAGAAGGAAGAGATGTGGCTTTAAAAAAGTCAGACACAGTTGAGAGACTGCTAGCACGCAAGCAAGCACAGCGCCAAGTGGAAATATCTGCACACAGAGACAACAACTTAAAAAAAGAAAAAAAAACTACTGCCAGAAAAGACCAAATAAATGCAGAGGTTGTATGCATTGTCAAGCAGGGGATACAATGCAAGACCACTCAACCAAAACATTAACAAAATATTTCTGTATAGTAAAAATCTGTCTAAAAAAATGCTCATAGCAATTAACCACATTCTCAACCAAAAACTGCAAGAATCACCAACGTGCATCAACCAAGAGATTGAAACTATGTTCCCTGTAGAGAACGCTGTAAAACGACAAGATCATTCCATAAATAGTACGACCCTCTGAAGCCTAGCAGTGTCCGACACTCAACTAAAGTTGTAAAAGCATTTCCCCAGCAGTGAAGCAGACACAGTGATGGTAAAAAGTTGCGTCATTTGTACCGTGTTCCTCAGTTTATTATCCTTTATGACACCTAGAAGACCTATGACAGATCCTATTAAATGACAAATATCAATCTCTCAGACTGCTGCTGTCATGGCAACACAGCAATAAATTGAGAACGGCATCACAGCCCTCCATCTGGACAGGCTGCTGCCTAGTTCTACTACTATTGCAGTAAATAAACCTCTGCGATAATGAGAGGAAAACCAGTAACCATGGGCTGACCACCTTAAAGAACCATTAATATGCACATCATTATAATACATCTGTGATCAAGCGCTGTTATAATCACTCTGTTTCCCGCTGGTCGTTCTTTGGCTGCTAACAGAAGGTGATGGAGCCTGACAGAAATTACAGATAAGGAGATAAGATTCATGTATTTCTTATTATTTTCTGTCTCCTTCATCATGGAGCTGCTCTGCTTTGCTGCTTTATCAGCAGTTTGGAGACAGGACTATCAGGACATTCACCGATCTCCACAGCACTGTGTAAGTAGCACATGCAGTACATTCTGCTGGAATCTAAGGAGGTGAAGATCAATCACCTTCTCTGACATAAATTATATGATATAATACATAATATTTATCCGATAAATATGATGTGAGGTGTCAAATTCAATTGATCAAGCAGCGTAAATTTACAGTCTAAGTTTTGGGCTGGCCACAGAGCAGAAATATTGAATATGAATAATAGAGGAACATTTTTCCCTAATTAATTAATAGAACATGGAATCTAAAAAATATATAAGCAAAACTGCACTTGGGGAAGTATGCACTATGGTCAGGATATTGCCTTATGTCTTGAATGTAAACAATAACATAGAGTCTATGTTATGCTACACTGAATCCATGTGTAGCATCCATGTTATGCTACACTGTAATATTATATACTATACTATTGAATTTTATTTCAAAACAACTAGACTCAGCTCTAGTGGGCCACATAAAGTTTGGTTTAACAGTTATATACTTTGCCAGAGGGGATGCAATAAAATATTCTCAGACGGAGATATTAGAAATGTCCCAAGGTATTGGCAACAAATATGATTACTAAATATTATCAATGTTCTGTTGACATATACTTTTTAGAACATTTTACCATGAAAATATACAAAGGTATTTCCTGTCATTTTAAATGGAAGATGTGTTCTTCACAGGGTTTCTGTTTTTTGTAATTAATTATTCTGACCTTCCTCGACAGCAGGCAGAACAAAGTGGATCTTTAGGGACAGCAGGATGTGGGAGTCAGGAAGGGATCAGTTTAAGCCAGGTCCAGACTGAATTTCCTCAATAAAGCAGGTTTAAAGAGCAAACATTTTAAATGGGATTCTAGGACGTTCTCTGCAAGAAAAGAAAACTAGTGGTAGTTTAAACATAGGATAACTGTATTATATTTAATTCTGACTTTTTTAACTAAGGCAGTACATTAACTTGGCAAAATCAAGTTCATGTCCTGTAGGTCAAGAAGAAATTTTATGGAAAATAATATGTGTGATGGTATTTACTGAGGTAAACCTGTTTCAATGGATTATTTTTCTTCTAAAAACCATCTGAAGGTCTTTAACACGCAGGTTTTCATTTTGTTAAAATAACACTTTTTATTTGTGAAGATGCAAATATTTATTTCTTATTTGTAATATACTGTAAAATGTTTTAGATATTAGGTTAGCCAATTATTAAATTAAAAAGTAAATTAACAGTAGATAATAATAATAATAATAATAATAATAATAATAATAATAATAATAATAATAATAATACATTTTATTTAGATAGGTGCAAGATACCCTATGCCAGTCGCTGATTTGTCACAGGCCACAGAGGGGCACAGTAAAAAACGTGTTTCAGTTTTTGTAATTTACTTAATTCAAGAGAATCCTGCCATAACCTGCTTATCATTTAAAGATAATCAGGTTGTTTTAAAGCAACAGAACTTTCAGACACCTATTATAAACACAGGTATTTCTTGTTTTGTTGGAATTTTGTAAACTCTTAGATTCCTTCCTGACAGTGCTGCAAAGATGACCAAACAAAACCAAACCAATCTCAAGAAAATTAGGAGCTGATGATGCTAAGCTGCCACATGAGCAAAAAGCAAGAGCCAGAGCTGAAGACATACATTTCAAACCCTCTATATCTGCACCAGTTGCTCGATATGCTGGGGGACGAGAAGTGAGAGGGGAGGGAAAGGAAGAGAAAGAGACAGACATAGTAACACCTTTAGATGGAAAGCTTCAGACTGGTCGAGATTAACTAGAAATAGATTAAAAGAAATAATCATTGAGATACACATTTAAACAAATACCCGGTCTTTAGAATGTTCACATTACCATTTTCAATCTAAGAATTTGGGTTTATTTCCCTTTCAGCTATTGATGTTGGTTCTATTTCCATTTGAGCAGATGGCCAAACAGGTGCTGCTGTTTCACAGGAGTGGAGCCTGAAGGCAGATTCACTGAACTCCATAAATCTCGCCTACACTCCCTTCTGTAAATAGCAACTAAATAAATCAGAATCAGTGTTGCCAGCCCTCATTCGACTGTGCAGAAATATGAAGTTTCACATTGTTGTGTCTCTTCTGTTTAATGCAGCAGTACAGGAATCATCAGGGTTAGGGTTAGTTATTCCTCTCTGCTTTCACCCTATTTAATGTACATTCTACAGTCTCACTTGCTCAATGACAACTGTCAACTGCTGTTGAAACTTGTAATTGTAATAGTGTCTTCCTTTGCATTTATTCTGATGTTGTCCATCCATAATGACAATATTTTCTATTACCATAATAAATGTGTAATCTGTCAGAATGTATTGTACTCTTTATTCTCTACACTTTGTATTAGTTTCAGCCTGGCAGAAGAATGAAGGCTCTCAACAGCAGTTATTATTAGGGCTGGGTTAAAAAAAAAAATCGATGAATCGATTTTAATCGATTTTTTTGTTAATAGGACGATATCGATTCATAAATCCAAAAATCGATCTTTTTTTCCTTCTTTTCCCAACAACTTTACATGAGCTCATGCACCACAGGTGATTACGTATTCACGTGGTTATGTGCGAGTTAACACACTTGCATGTAAAACAAATGTAAAAACAACATGGCACTAAAATCTAAAACTAGAGTCTGCATTGTAATTTTGGGTCAAGTCATGGTAAATAAAATATGCATGAAGGATTAATATGACTGCCTTGAGCAAATTTGTGATGGAAATAAATGTAAGAAAAAATACATTTTTTTTAACAAATGGATTAATTTTCAATTTTAGCTTTGATTCTTCTGAGAATAACGTTGGTACTGAAATATAATTGATATGACAAAAACTGAATCGAAAACCGAAGCGAATCATGAAATGAATCGGATCGAACCCTTGTGAATCGAATCAAATCAATTTAGAAAATTTGAATCAATACCCAGCCCTAGTTAGTATTATAGGAACAAATGAAGACTCACTCTCAATGATGTCTCCAAGGCCTTGTGAGAGGAGAAGGTCCTTCAGTCGAGCCACCTCCTCTTTAAGCTCGCGCACCAATCTGTTGTTGGGGTCCTCATTGATGACAGCGTTGCAACGGATCTGTTTGGCTCTGTCTGCATACCTGAGGACATGAAGACATGACAACGGCGTTCAGGAAAGTACGACAGACCAATTGTTTCTGTGAAGAAACATGCAGACATCTATACAAGTGTTTTTTTAACATTGGGGTTGCAATGAGATCTCGTGGAATACAAATGGGGAAAATACATAAATGGGTCAACGATATCAGTATGATATTGTATATATGTATATCAGTACATTGTGTCATTTTTCCATAACTTATATTGAAGTAGAGGTTTTATGTTGTACACAATTATTCATAGAATGCATTTAGTCTGACATCACAATAATTCAGGGGAAATCAACAGCATATATCAGTATCGGTTAATATCGGTATTGGAAATCAATTGTTTGGGTAATATCGGCAATAATATAATAATGCATAAGCTATAATGTGTGACACTCTGTTTATTATACAACAGGAAGCCTTGTTTTTAATTGAAATGTATTATTAGACTAAGGCTGTGCAAAAAGTTTATTTTTTGTCATTATATTACTTTTTTCTGTTCATCCTTAGCTTCAAATAAATGTTCACTAAGGAGAAAACAACCACTGTCAGTCAGCATTATCCACTGTCTTGAAGGAGGAGCCTGTGCACAAAAAATCTTACACACAAAACTTAAAAAGGTGTCTGTGAAGGTGCTGCATTTAAGCAAGTAGCCTAACAAAAATACTACAATTGCTGACAATAATATTAGATTTGTTTAAATAACTCTGTGTAGATATTATATTCAGATATTAGGCATGGACAGTATGACCCAGATCTACAGTATCAACTTATTTGACCCACTTTTCCTTTCTGCAACAGACACTGGCATTAGTGTCCTATAGCAAAATATTGATCAGCTTTATGTTGTAAAAATTATTTCATTACCTCAGTGTGCTGAGAGTCTCATCATAGTTGACGTCAGCCGGACTCAGAGCAGCTACCATGGCAGTGCGGGAGTTACCCCCTGATAAAACCAGGAAAAAAGATAAATGTTATTGTCGTCGCATGCACAATTCACTGCAATGAAACGTGTAGAATTGAACACTTCATACCCAAGTTTTCTCGCAGTAGCCAGGTCAAAACTGAGTCTCTGTAAGGAATGAAGCTTTCCACTTTTTTCTTCTTTTTATTCTGTGCAGAAAATAAAAACAAATAAAATACATCAATCAGTTTTACAATATTAGGTCTGAAAAACAGTGTCTGGTAATACGAACAATTACCTTATTTGGCCCAGAGTCCTGAGAGAATAGAAGAAAATAAATATAGTAATAGAAAATAAAGTATATAAAGTATAAAGTAATAAAGAGTTTTACAACACGAACAAAGCAAATGGCTACGTACCACTTCAGCTAAAGCAGAGATGACTTTGCCCAGAGTCGTTAGAGATTTGTTGATGTTTGCTCCTTCCTGTTTAAAAAAAACATTGTCACATTTACATCAAAGTTCCCTAACATAAGAAAATAAAGTAGCTGTTGCAAAAAACATTTTTACCTTCAGCCTCGTTCCTTTAGCTCCAGTGGAATCTGCCCTTTCACTACCAGCCAGATCCACCAGACTTATTTTACTGACCTACAACATAGCACATTTGACACAATCCACAAATTAACTGGTACAAAAACGGTTTCACTCTCAGAAACAGATTTCCACAAAGTCCTTTAATTATTTATTGACTTTAGAAACAGGTTAATTGATTTCAATCATCAGGAAATTATTTAAGGTAGAAGAAGCTCTACCTTCTCAGTAGAGTTGTCAGTTTCAGCATCATGGCGCTTTTGAGTAAAAATGATGTTGAAGACGGCATGAGAACGGCTGCTGGTCTCATTCATGTTGGTGGCAGCCACGGTCCTAAGAAGAGCAGAGCAGAACATATTTAATGACTGACAATACAATCAATGATTTTCTTAACATGATTAAAAAGACATAAACTTGATCACAAAAGTAATAAAAACAAATAGGCAATACATTATTAAAAAAGGTCCCATGGACCTAATCGCTGTATAAAAAGACAACCATTATAAAACAAAATGTCATGGGAACAAAAATTATGTGCTTAAATATTAATAATAGAATAATAATGTAACAGGCAGTCATGTCAGCAATATATGTGTTTTTAAACACAGCCAGAATAAGTCAGACTCTATTTTGAGAAACAGGAAGTCAGTTATGGTCTCAATTTAGTGTTATTTAGTCTGATTACTGAATTCCCTAATTTGATCATTTTGACTTTGAATTTCTTTTACATAAAAAGACCCTCACACCGTGGGGCAGAGGCCCATAAGTAATGCAGTCGGAGCGTGTGAAATCTAGAGATTTTTTTTTTTTTTCTTTATTAATGCATTTCTGTCAGTTGGTTAAAGGACTCACTCATAGAGAATTCACTAATTCCTATAGACATTAAACTAATTTTCTTAAATTTCCACTTGAAGAACAGCGTCTTGAACGGGAAAGAGAGGCTGGTTTTCCAGGACAATAAACTCCGTGAAATTTGTCGGATTTCTTTTGCTCTCGTCTTTGAGAAAGAGACAGCTGCTGCTACTGCTGTGTTGTTGTGCTGAGTCCATTGTTATTTTTTTTTACTTCGCTGCATAAAAACGCCTCGTGATAAAGTGTTAAAATCTTCCCCGACCCTCACATGACCAGCTCCTTGCAGTCATTAAGAATTACAGTTTTCTATCCATAAAAAACTTTAAATTACATCATTAATCACGTGCTCGTCTAAGTGTCAGTAGTAC
Source organism: Paraplagusia blochii (assembly GCA_016785265.1). Taxonomy (NCBI): domain Eukaryota; kingdom Metazoa; phylum Chordata; class Actinopteri; order Pleuronectiformes; family Cynoglossidae; genus Paraplagusia; species Paraplagusia blochii. The sequence continues at coordinate 81,649 of JAFBJS010002080.1, read as the reverse complement.
TGACTCAGTACCCCATGAGGAAGTCCAGCGTATTTGCCGAGACTGTGGCTTTGCAGCATCAGAGATTGAATATTGATACCGATACCGATATGTTCCGATATTAAAAATTATGCTATATCAGCCTGATATTTATCGATGGACCAATATATCAACCATCCCTTATATATATATATATATATATATATATATATATATAATATAGTATATTGTTCAGTCGGCCCTATGTTTATGGCAGCTGTAATTAACGATACTCAATTTCGATACTCAAGTCTGTTGATTTATTATTAACATTAATAATATTGATCAGTTAGTTAAGGGTCTATGTAACATTTAGTTGTTGTGTCATGTGTCATGTGTGATCAGTTTTTCGTTCATCTGAGGTAGGAATAAAAAAAGTCTGAAAACTACATTATTTAGGGCAAAGCCCCCATTGAAAATGAAAGAAAAATCAAATTTTTGTCTAACATTATTACTATTGTTTGCCCAATTAAAGAATTTGGTAGGATGGTTTAAACCAAAAGTTGATGATAACTGATTTAGCATTAAAATTATCATTTTACAACGCTATTTTTATTTAATTTTATGACCCTATGTCACATTGCCAAGAATATGTTAACAAGTGTGACGCAGAGTGTTGGAATCATCACAGTAAACAATACACAGACAGCTCCATCACCTGGCCTTATTTCCAGAGTCCATCAAGTCTTGGATGTCATTGTAGGAGGTGACGGCAAGCTTGGACAGATCCTCCACGTATGGACCCAACAGAGGATGTTCTCTTACACGCAGGTGTCCTTTGTTTTTGGGGTTCAGCAGATCCCGCACACGTTCACAGTAGATCTCCATGTAGCTGACCTGTACACAGTTAGGATATAACAACGTGTCTCATACATGTGAAGTATACAGTTGACCTAGTGTGTAAACACAACCTATACTTACTTCCACAGAGTAAGACATGCTGTTGTCTGCGTTGTTGTTGATCTTAGTAAAAAGGTCTTCACACATCTGACAAAACAAAAGGTTTCACCATAAGTATGAGCATCTGACACCCATATTGAATGACTGATTGTGTATCAAGCAGCTGTGAGTCTGTACCAGGGGAATGATTCCTTGTTGATCCTTCACGTCCTGTTTACCCATCATGGTGTATGACTTGCCAGCACCAGTTTGGCCGTAGGCAAAGATGCAGACGTTGTAACCCTCAAAGGCGTGAAGCAACATTTCTTCCCCAATGTCTTTGTACACTTGCATCTGAGAGGCATAATTGACATCCTCGGGCTGCGAAGAGAGATCAGTCATTCATAATGAGCCACAGTGTTTGTCCTACACCTGGCGTAGATCCACAACAAACAATTACCGTGGTGTGAGACCAGTACGAGTAATCAAAGTTGAAACTCTTGTTGTCTTTGGCCTGCTTGGGGTTGATGATGGCTAAAAGACAAGAGACAAATTCATTCAGTGAAAAGGTTTGTTTAAATAAAATATTTCTTCGCTGCATCATCACTTGATGTGGTGAAAAAGCACCTAAAGGTGTCTACAGAGACAAAAAACAAAGAAGGAACAATGATGCTTAGAGAAATAAGGCAAAAACCACATGTCTTATACTTCTATTTCTTCTTCTCCAGCTGAAACTGAACAGAGCACAGGCCCATAATAGCTGTTCTGATGGCTGTCTAGTTTAATACAGAAAATATAAAGAAAAGAGTTGATGAGGTTTGATACCTAATATGAAATTATTTAATGTGTAAATCTTAATAAAAAGGTAAAGTAACAATCATTCTGCTCTATTTGAGTTATTCTTAATGTGGATGAAACAAATTTAAAGACTTTAAAAGCGTCTGATAAATTGGACATCATTTGAAGGATCGTTTTAGGTTCTCAAAACTGCTGTTATATGTATGAAATAGATTCTTAATTTTTTATCAACCAAAAAAAAGCAAAACAATATCATAATGACAAGAGGAAGCCAACATTTTAGTCCAGTCCAAAAGAGTTTTGATTATCCCATTAATCAGTAAAACAGGCCAGATTTTCCATAAACCCTCTTCTGAGCAGAGAGAGAATCAGTTTGAAAGCTTTTGTAAAAAATAATGATGAATAAACGAATGAACACAAAAATACATGTGTTACATTATTTCAATAAACTTTAAACTCGTTCCTAGGTGAAATAATCCTTTGAGTCAAATGTTTGTGTGATATTGGAAGAGCAATTGCTGAATTCTTGTCTTCTTCAGTGTGGCAACCTAAAACTTGGGCAACGTTTTGTTAATCGGAGGTGCAGCTGCAGCTGCAGCCACATGTAGTTGAAAAAACTGTTAGAAAAGCCAAGAGCAAAACAGAAGTTACCAAGTTAAAAGTTAACCAATCATTGTTTTAACATGTTCGGTCTCTTAGATGGTTTGGGTTGTTTATTAAAAGAATTTGTAAAAGTAAACAGAATATTTTTCTACTAAATATAAACATAACATCCTAGATAGTAAAATATTTTTTCAACCTTAACTATTTTGGTGACATGGCCAACATGAACTTTATTCATAAATTATAAAAATTAGTTTGACTAAATGCTAAATTTGACATTTAAACTAAATTTGACTTTACTGGTGACATATCTGTTAGAGGTGCATGATTCTGAAAATTTCACTTTTCTATAACAATTTCTAAATTGATTACATTGAAATCGTTTTTGATCCACAAATAACTGTCCATACCGAAAATATATATATTGTGATATATCTGTTTGTCAGTTGACAGACAAGAAGAAAAACAGAACGAACCAGTTGCAGGTAAAACACCAACCTGCAATTGGATTGATTAGTATTCTGTAAACGTATTCCAGAGACTAATAACAATTAAAACAGCTTAAACAAAATAAAATGTTTAAATATCTTTGCAAATGGTAGACCCAAAGTAATAGATTTTACATAAATTTATTTTATATATATGCATGAATATATAGAGAGAGATTTATTTTTTTTTAGTAAAATAAAGACCTTTTCAGATTAAAGTGCTGTACTCTAAAACAAAAAGAAATAGAACTATTTAACTAAAAACAAGGTTTATAGTTCAGAACTGACTGGAACTTAGATAAGATGGATTTTCAAGCAGAAATGGAAGTTGGTCCAAATGTTCAGAACTACCCATATATCCCCAGCAGTGGAAAACACTCTTATTGACGCAACGCTTGTTCGAACATTACATCACAACAACACAACAGACACACTACGTAAGTGTGCTACATGATGGTGCATTCATAGGTGTCAGTAAAAGTCAGAGATAATAACAAAACATTATATTATCCCTCAACTATCAAATTATGGGTTGATTTTTTGTTATGTATAGAAACATTTAAAATCTTTGAATCTTAAATGTGGAATCGAATGTGAATCAATTTTTTGCACACCTCCATTTTGTCTTATATATTTTGTGGTCGACAACGTCAACAATGAAAGTGCGAATGCTTCCTCTGAGCTCCCAGACACCACTTTTCGCACTAATGTGAATGTGGTCGATAATAGAGGAAAAACAACAGAGAACGTAAGTACGCTTAAAAGATATTTCCTCTCTGCACTGCTAAATACATTGTGGCTCCACCTATGAAGTAAAGGCTATGGTGTTGCCGTCTCTGGTTTCAGAGTCAATCTTTTTTTTTTTTACGATGCCAGTGGGATTAGGGCATGATGAGTGAATATCTTACATCAGGCACGCAGGAGGACGGCCATTGAAACCACCCAGTTCGGACACTAGCACTGGAACTACACAACATTTGCTGCACACCCCTATGACCAAAATCAATGGCATTAATCAGCTCCAAATGTTACCCACACTTCTCATTTCCTCCACTGTCCCCTGCTACACATGACGGTTTCCAGTAAAGTGCCAGAAAATATTCATTAGAATAGAATGAATATTTAACAGTAATTGAAAATCACTCCTTTCACTCAGCAGTGAGGTTGACTTTAATTATTGGATGCCAGTAAGGATGCTGACATCACATATCCGGGAAGTAGGTGTAGCTTTGTCCTTACGTTGGGCCAAGATGGATGACAGTCTCGAGGGAGGGAGAAGTGACTCAACATGAGTCACCCAAGTCCCTCAACCCTAACTATTTAAGCGATTTTGATACTGGTGAGTCATAATTGGATTTTATTTTGGTTTATAAGAGTGAAATACTACTATACTGGTACTGCTGCACTTACCTACAAGTGTGAGTACCAGATGAAGTTGCAGTATTAGTAACACAGCTGTCATGAAGATGCCATAAAAAGCGAACCAAGTATCATGCTCATAGTATTTTTATAGACTTCTATCATTAAAATGTAGCTATTTCTGATGACTGAGATTAAGGGAGTGGTTTATCACTCAAATCCCTCTGTCGCCACCTGATGGACATTATATATTCACCGACGGATTACTGTAGAAAAATAAATATAAAACAGTCACCAATATTTTGAGACCAAATTGTTTTTTATAACACTTTCCATGGTTGGGGATTGAGAAGCTCTTTCGTGAATAATGACTGTCAGGACAATAGCTCAGTCATTTTTCCCAGCTGAAAAGGCTGTCTTAGATTGTTCATATTGCCTTTCTTGTTGTAAAAAAAATTGGCTATCCTAATGTTGCCACACAGAGGCTAAATGCAGTCTGTTGGGCTTTTTAATCTGGCTAACCAAACGTGTCCAAATTGTACCTATAATCTTTATTTTCAAGGTACTTCTGCCTTTTCCCTTCGATGTCAGCATTTCCCCAGTGATATTGTAGAAAGGCTGGAAAAGGTTCAGCATTTTAACCTTTATTCATGCTGTTCATCATTTATCTTCACAGTTCACACAGTTGCTTAATCTAACTGCTCCGGACGTTGTTGACATCAAATATTAGTACCCACTATGGTCCATGGGTTCAAATATTTACCTGAACATTAGATTACACAAACTGTTTGTTTGTATTTTTTTTCAAACCATAAAATGTTTTTTTAATGAGCCACAATTCACCTTGACTAAAAGAACAAGTTTAGTTAGTATATAAAAAATAAAGCTTATCTTAATAAATTAAAGTATCTAAATAAGCGCTTGAGATGAACTTCCCTTTACTCCCACAAAACACCAAAATCTACAACATTTTCCCTGAAAAGAGAGGACAGCAGCACAAATAGCTGCAAATTGCTCCAAAAAATTCCTTGCTTAATATCTTAATTTAATATCGTTTAATATCGTTTGCAATATGTTCCCCCATCCCTAGAGAAGAGGGTTCACTCGGCTCATTCCGTGGAACAAGCATGAGTGAACCATCATCCAAACAAACAAATACGTATGCACATGGAGGCAAGATACATTATTGATCATCATTTGTCATGCGCTCAATATTTATTGATTATCATCCCGGGCCCAGTCATGGAACACACATCACAGGTACCTCTACATCAACCTGGCTATTAATACTGCATTCATCACAGTGTTCATCACTGTGATTTATATGTTATCATTTGTAAATCATTTGTAAATACAGTTAGAGTTAACATTCCAGCCATGTCTGTGTATTCTGACTGCAGAGGAGGCTCCACTGCTCCTCCAACTCACTGCTCTGCATCTTAATAATGTCACCATGGCAAGATTGCAGACATTCTGCCTTTCCCCTGCTTTGTGGGAACAGGACTATTGACCCACACATGAATGTCAGGGAGAAAGACACACACACACACACACACACACAGGAAATCTCTCTTCTTTTCTTCCTCCTCTTCTCAGGCCAGACAAAGAGGCATTTATACCCACACCCCACCCCAACCCTGCAGACACCAGAACCACCTTTTTCTTCTGTGACATCACACAGTTCTCATCCTCCAGTTCAGAACATCTACACCCACTGACTCAATTATTAGCTGAGTCACTTATCTCTTAGAATTGTTTACTCTATTTATTCTGCCCTTGTCAAAGTTTTCAAATTCAAAAATTCAAAGTGATATTATTCCTTCTATATGAAAGATGAATGAAATATTCTAAAATATTACATTATTTACAACACGGTGGTTAACACAAGTGATTCCTGACAATAATACATGGGTACATAATAGATACAGGGGTCTCAAACTTGCGGCCCGTGGGCCATTGGCGGCCCATGGAACGATATTTTGTGGCCCCCACCTTGATGTGAAAGTTGAATTTATAATAATATTTTATAGATTTGTTCTCCACATTTTATGGTAAATACTGTAGATCTCAAACCCGATCCACAGTCTCCTTCTAGTTCAGTGTTGTGTTACATAGAATCTATGGGAAACTGATTGTTTATTATTTTTTTCTTTTGTAATGAATTGAAAGCTGACGCAGCCCTTTGGTGAAATGATAGAATGTGTGGTGGACTTCGACTTATTTGAGTTTGAGACCAATGCTTTAAATAGTATCCGCCAAGTTGTCAATTACCAATGACCTAATAAAATAAGAAAACCTATTGAAAAACATCAGATCATCAACTGTATTATTTGGTCTTTAATTTAGATTAGCATCTAAATAAAAGGCGTGAAAAGAAAAAAATTGAAATATTAAAATAAAAGCCTTTGTCTAAAGTAACTTTAAGGTTTTACATTATATTGTATAGTATAATCTTCAGGACTGTAATTAACATTATAAATCAAATATAGAAGTAGTTTACATATCAAGATGCGGGTTAAGTATTGTTTCCTGGTTTGCGACCCTTATGATGGGTCTGCCAAAAAATTACTTTATTAATGTTCAAAAACGGTTAATTATTTAAAATTCATGTCTATTGACTTGGGTAGCAATTCTTTTTCCTTGAAAATTTGAGTCCCCAAAAGAAAAAAGTGGGAAACACAGCTATACCGTATTTGTAAGTCTGTTGATACCGACGGGTCTTTATGCAAGAAATCACACAGTTGCACGTCACAAGACCACGAACGCACAGTGTGTTGTCTAGTCACCCATGGCACGAGAAAACAGGGGTGAGATGGCTAAATTAGGCCAAGTGGTACATTTTTCAGGAGACCCATCCATTATTGATTACGCTCTACCTTGCTCAGGTATCGTGTATCTTTCCAGTCTCATCTAAACAGCCCTCTCCTTGTTCACACCGGCCCTCACAGGTATGTATGTTTCCAATGTTGTGTCCAAAATATATACATATTTTGAATCTTCTCAGTTAGCAAATGTGATGATGGAATAAAAATCAAATGTATTTTCTACTAAAATAGAGGACAGTTTAAAAAAAGTGTAAAATTATGATTATAACTATCATTGTGTTAATGAGTAAATTAGTAAAAAAAAATCAAGCTTTGCTTGCTTGTTGTAACATGCAACCAAAATGTAAATATATTTAAAATATATTTAAAATACATTTGATGTTTGATGATAAACAAATGCCAATTTAGCTACGAGGGCTGCGGTGAGTGAAGGTGGTGGGATACATTTGTATTTTTAAGCTAATAAAAAAAATATTATTTTTTAAAATAATTGATATTAATACAAATTCAAATACTAAATATTTTAAATTACAAAAAATGTTGAAAAAGTATTTCAAAAAATTAAGGACAAATAAGTTTTAAATCAAAATGTTTACCTTTGGAATAATGGTAAATATGGCAACTTACTTATCTGTAAATGTAATTATAAATAAACTTGCAGTACCAATTATTTTGAAGGGAAATGTTTGAATGGTTTGTTTGAGAGTCTCAAAATCTGTCTTTTCCACCTAAATTCTTCTTAACAAAATTATGCTAGCATGACAACAAGTTACCTTAAGCTTCAGTTAACTTGAGTCAAGTTTTGTTAACTTAAAAATAATAATAAAAAAAAAAGTTTTATATAGCGCCTTTCAAGTAACCCAAGGTCGCTATACAAAAAACAAAAATCAACTTGAGTTAATTTAGCAGACCAGTTATATACTGAATACTTTCATGAACACTCAACACTTCAGAAGTCCAGTGGTTGGACCTCAAACCGCTCACATGATTATGGAGAACTTACTGGTGGTGTTTCCAGACATCTGAATGATACATTTGCTGTCCATTCCAGTTTCCCTGGAGTTGAAAGGGCGGACCCTCACGGCCACTTTCACAGAGGCCCCTGCCATAGTGCTGCTGTCTTCCTAGCCTCCCGCTGTTCTTTCTTTAAAGCCCTGGAACAGGGCTTGCAAATCTGCAGAAACATGAACTGGTTAACAGATTTCAATGGCATTCACAATAGGATTTAAAATACAGTCCTGTAATGTTGTTAAATTCTGCAGAGGACAAAATTAGATATTTTGGTCTTGGTCTAATAAACTCATTATACAACCTGTTACCTACAACCTTAGTGTTACAACACCATCCTGCAGTCGGCCCAAATCTACCTATAGATATTGCCCACCCAAAATCTGTTCTTGTGTTCCAAATGATATCACCTGATGAAATCTTACAATGACAATTCTTGTTAAAAATACACCTTATTCACTTCTTTGAAGTCTGTTTGTTGGATTGATAACATCAATCATTATCTTAAATGTAAATTATCTTAAATGTAAATTATAAACTATAAAGCCAAGATGTCTTTATAAATATTTGTATCTATAGTAATGTTTGTCAATGAAAATTGTTGTTTTAGCAATGCATCTCTAAGAATAAAGCAACTTTATTTAATTTAAAAAAGGTTGTTTGAGATGTTTGAATTTGTCTGAAAATCACTCTCATTATCCATTTTAATTCACTGTCACCTACTATGAATCTGGAGTATTACATTCTAACTGGGATTACATGCCACATCCTGTAACCAGCAATAAAGAACATAACCCCATAAAATCTAAAAGAAGGGTTTATTTCATTCTCCCCTTGACTTTTAGTAACAATTGGGTATTTTTACAGCAGCCAAATGTTCTTCTTCCAAAGATCCATTAACTTCCAAACTACCCAATATATGTTCTTATCTGGGTTGATATGGTTAAATGACCACTGTAAAAACTATTATCCAAGTTTTTAAGGATGGATGCATTATGTAGAAGCAGAAGAGCTGATGCTGCAGCACTAAGGTTAATGTGCAGATGATAGATGCAGAAAAATGTCAAAAATAAAAATCACTTTACAATTCTTTTATGTGAAGACAGGCTCCCATTATTTGTGTCTGATATGTGTATTGACATATAAAGGGGATTAGTTATCTGATAAATCAGTTGAATTAGTTTGTGAAAGTGGTAACAACACTGACTCATGGAAGATGGACTTAACCACAACTTCCGGTGCTTTGTATCGAGAGCCAAATGCTTTTTTTCATTCCCAACTTAATATTCTTGGTAAATCACTAATTATCAACCAATCTTGCATTTTCAACGTCAGTGTCATCCCATCATTTTCATGGCAGTGTACATGCTAAACATATTTCTGAATATTGACTTTACAGTTGACATGATGGCCACTATGGAGGACAATGGTAGTGTGTGCCTCTAATGTGAAAATACCACCTTAAGCCCAAAGATAATAGAGCCAGATACAGCGTCTACAGAACTGCAGCAACAGCTGAATGTCAGGTTGTTTCCCGGGACGACAATGGCAATGAAACCAGTCACAAATCCAGACAGACTGCGTTCAGCTGTTCAGCCACGATGAGCAACTCGTTTCCTGTCACCTTCTTCTGCATCACTGAACGGTGATATTAAATCACGCCGTGATTTTACTGTGTGTGTGGGAGCCTTGTGGGTGTAACAGAGGCTACCGTGACTCATCATCCACACAGATCGAATTACAGTCATTTAATGTTTTCATCAATAGTGTTCGCTAACATTGATGGATATGATACGCAGATGATACGCAGGTTTTTACTGCAAATCCTTGGCTCATACTTCGAACACAGCACGAGACAACGTAATCACTTAATGAACAAAGAAAAATGTCTGAAAATGTTCTTTGTTATTGCTTGGCATCAATATTAAAAAATAGATACGTTACTATTCTAAAAATATACTGTACTATAAATCTTTACGTTAGGGTGTTGTACATTTGCTGTGTCACCCTGGTTGTCACCCTGTTTCCTTGTCTAACCTCACCTTTCCGTTCCTTACAAATCATGGTAACAAATCAAAAACAACACAAGAAAAAGGAAAATAAAAAAGGCAGCAAGGCCTTTGATGGGCTGTGGATATCTCATAAAAACTCTACAAATTGAGTGTAAATTTAAAATTATGCAAATGAGAATAAATTAGGGAATTCTACATCATCTCATTGAAATTAAATGATAACTTTCACCTTTTATTTCTGAATATGGTCTTAAAAATATCATTTATTTATCAGGGGTGTTTTTTTTTTACTGAGAAAGTGAAGGCCTAGAATTTGAGCCACCAGTCATTAGATGATGCAGCTCAGACAGACGCCCTCATATCCCTATCCCTAACACCAAAATACTGTATTTTCCAACACTAATAGTCTGTTTGACGGAATAAATACATTTATCACTGTTTTTCTCTGTTTCCTAAAATATATCTACATATATTGTGTATTTCAACCCCTAGCATGACATCACGATTACCCCACGTTCTCGCAGACTCATGGTTCCCAGAATTATTTTGTTGGAGCCACAGATAAACCACAATTCCAGGGGTAAACAGTAGACACGACGACATTTTTTTTTTCAATTCTGATGTAAGACGTCTTCACTAACGACTGTTCTGCCGCCTCAGTCTGCGTAGTGACTCGATATTCGACGCTTCAGCCGCCGTTGTTATGTAATAAAATGTAACCCAGATAAAAGAGAGACCTTGTAGTATGTACGACGGATAAAGTTTGACGTCATCACTCCATTAAACTCAAACCCCGCTCCTTGATGCCAGTCTCTCTCAACGGCCGCACCCAGTGCCCATGTCCTCCCAGGAGGGTTAGACGCGGAGTAAATAAGAGACATTGCCTTTAAAACGACATTGACAGTGTTGGACAGTGAAAGGACAACGAACCTATGCAGAGCCAGTAACGTCCTCCTCTGTTTTTGTCTTCTGCCCAGCTTCCGAACCGCTTCCACCTGATCCTAGACTCCGCTTCTCAGCGCTGATGCTCCGGCGTCTCTCGTCAGCCTCTCTTCCCCCGGGGGCAGGGGAGAAGGAGGAGGAGGTGTAACCGGCTGCGGCCCAGCCCTCCACTGGCGCGGGGTCCACTCTGCCAGTGGAGAAGCGGTGGATTTGGAAAAAGGGGACGAGGAGCCCTTCAGTTCTTCACCGCTCCCCTTCGCACTCCGGTGCGGTCAAAATGGCTCTGTTGTCTATCTGTCTTCAGTAAGGATGCCCCAGCTGAACGCAGCCGGTGACGTCATCAGTGAGGGAGGTAACGGCTTCTATGCAGTAGAGGAGAATGGAAGAAGGGGGAGGAGAAAGGGAGAGAGCATAGGTAGCGCTTTAAGACTAGGGCTGTGCCCCAAATTTATATATATTTATATATATCTACTGGCCTGGTTTGACTTCTGTTATACATTTGTTTGGTCATTTAACCCTTCCACAACTCACAGTAAAAAATATATTCCCCTTATTTTGAATTCAACGTGGAAAAGATAAACATTTCTTCTTCTTTTCCTTTTTTCCTTTCGCCTTGTCCCTTTTTGTCCTCAACTCTAACTCCAGCTACCTCCATGTCCTCCCTTACTGCATCCATCTATCTCCTCTTTGTCCTGGTACCTCCATCTCTAGGATCATTCTTCTACCAATCTTCTACCACCATCTCTCCTCCGAACATGTCCAAACCATCTCAATCTGGCTTCTCTAGCTTTTTCTCCAAAACTTCCTGTCTGTGTTGTCCCTCTAATGCAGGGGTGTCCAAACTGTTCCACAAAGGGCCGGTGTGGCTGATGGTTTTTGTTCCTGTCCATCCTTGTCTCTTCTAAAGAGAACCTCAGCATCTTTAACTCTGCCTCCAAAAAAGTTAAACATAACATTCATTCATTTTCATCTGCTAGTTTTTTACCGAGTCCCATGGGCATCCGTGCCCACCAGATCACATTGCTCCACACTGGGAGCCTTCCTGTGGGTGGTGGGCCCACTGGAGGTTACGTGGGTCGGAACAGCACCTCAGTGGCAACCTGGGCAGAGACAAATTTCAGATAGGGCTAGAATCACTGAAAGGTATAGTAAATATAAAGAGACCCCACAGTGAATGTCACGGACCACTACTTTCATAAACACGTAACAAAACGTTACAAAAATTTATGGTGTAAATACACAATTTTTAAATATTTGTGACTCCGGACACAGCAGAGTCCTGTGATCTACTTCCTCTAAGGCTGATTAGTGAAGCACCAAGTCCAAATAAAACATGGTGAAGTGACATTAAACTGTTTTGCTGCACAAGTGAAACAAACAAACTACCTCCTCAACAGTAATCAGCTGCTGTGGTGAATGATTTTCTCCTCTCCTCTCCTGCTCTTCAACAGTTGATTTTATATTCCTTTAAAGTCCATTTATGACCAATGTCATCCACACCAAATACATTACATTTTCTTGAAATGCCTTTTTTAAAAAAGCTGTCCTGCATTAAATGTGTGCCTATCACTGCAACTTCATAAAAAGCACATTTAAATTGGCTATTGCCGTTGATCCTCTGGATAATAAAGAAAGTCGGAGGAACTGGGAGGCACCAAAGGAACAGGACAGAATGACAAGGTGTAAAACATCTCTCACTAATGAGATGTTTCTCCAGGATGTAGAGAGCCATTGAGCTGATTAACAATGTCAATGTGACCTTGTGAGGGTGACTGGTGCCACACCACTGGAACAGTGATGAACAGTAATGGTTTAATGGTTGTGAATCAATAGATTTTCTTTTCCCCGTCGTCTATCACAATATTAAAGCACTGGCCGGCAGTGGTGGCCTAGGAAGCGGATTTGGGTCCACAGGGCTTCAGGTTTGAATCCACCAGCTGCCAGGATGCCACTGAGGTGCTCTGAGTTTTCCTTGTGAAATGAGAATAAATCTAGATACGAGCATTCCACTTAGCTACATTTTCTGCACAACAATCTGATGCGCTGTCTGAATAATGAAAATTATGAAAACACTATAAAATTGTTTGCAGGACCATAGGTTTTCTTTCGCACGCTAAAATAGCCCAGGGATTTATTTTGGTTCTTTTATTTTGTTAGGAACCTGCATAGTGCAGCTGGCTCCAACAAAGGGTAGGACTATCCACCCCATTCATCCATTTTCACCCGCTTATCCATTGGTCGTTGGGGTAGCAGTTTCCACAACTGCCACCCAAATCACATTGCACCACTCTGTAACCTCTTGCAGGTGGCAAGCCCATTGGAAGCCAACTGACCTAACCGGGATTAAGACTTACCCAGTGACCCTGGGGTTTCACACCACAGACACATTTCCTCTGGGCCAAAAAATATACATCACCATTATATTCATTGTACATTTCTCTAGTTTACCATCTTGGAACTTTATTTAATTGTTAATCCTTTGGCAAATTTTATCTTATCTGTTTTGCAGTTTTTTCTGTAACTATAACTGTAATTTCATTTTTAATACAACCTCTTAAGTGTCAGCATTATGCCACATATCTCAAAATACCATCCATCATCATCCAGTTAACCGTTACTGGGTCACGACAGCAACCGTCTCCAGGACTACCACCCAAATCACAGTGCCCCACATGAGACCCTCTTGAACCTTCCTGAAGGTGGAGACACCAACCACCCTGACCAGAATTCTATCTTAACCAGTAGGTGAACCCTGGAGTTCCACACCAAAGATATTGCCTTTGGGCCAAAATGCACCTTTTAAACACAGTATGTAATTAAACCTATGTGCCGGTAAAATATAATAAAGTATAGATTTGACACTGAAACTATATTTCGTGCGTACCCTGAGACCCTAACGTAGACCCCGCTCTGTGACACACGAGCTTCAGCTGCTGCAACAGTCTGTGATACTGAGTAGGAACTCTATGTGTTGTAGTAGGATACTCTGACTAATCACGTTTCAGCCCGAGTGAAACACAATTCAATTGTGTTTTGTGACCTTGCTCTCCCTCTCTTTCCTTCTTGTGTGGACACTATTGATTGACGTGCATCATCTCTCCCAGGCCCTTACTGTCTCCCTCATGTCTGTCTCTTGCTGCTTCTTTATCTAATTAATTGCAATTACATTTTCGAGGTCCTATCCATGATCAACTCATACTCTTGAATATATGGGCAAGTGAGAATCACAAAATAAAATATGTATGTCCACCAGGCTAATACACCTCAGACAGCGTTGCATTATTCCCTCCTTTTTATGTGTTACTGAAAAATAGAACAAGACTCAGGCTTTTTTTAAAAAAAAAAAAAAAGCAGGCACAACAGGAAATGCCTTTAGATTATTTAGGAGGACTAGCGTTCCCTACAGTAGGTGGATAGACACCGTGGTATTGTTTCTGCTCAGTCTTCCAACTGTGCTGTGCTCTGTCTAAATTCTTTCACAAAGAAGCTTGAATAATTTAGCATAAGAGCGAGCCGCTGCCCTGAGCTTAGAGTGACACACATGTTTTCTTAACGAGATTCTCGCTGTGTCTTTGCAAAACATGTGGAGATGAATAAGCACATTTACCACGAAAGACTACAGGACAATGATGTCTTGATGTAAATTATAAATGTAAAGATAATTCACAGTATGCTATGACGTTACTCTTTGTCTCACTGTAACCATCTCCACGCGACAACGGGGTCATGAGAGGAGACCAGAAAGAAATGCAAGGAAATGTATGCAGGGGATTGGAATGAGAGATAGCTAACAGAGGGTGGCAGCACTGAGAGTCAGGCGGTACAAAGCATCAGGTAAACCTAAAGAAGTAAAAGTGTAGACGCTGTTAACTTAGCATAGCATTAGTAGCATTGCTACAGTCCCTTCTTTAAGAATTTAACATAGCACATCAGCGTTTCCATCTCCCCCTGTTCTCTGTATCCTCAACTCTATCTTCAACTACCTCCATGTCCTCCCTCACTGCATCCATCAATCTCCTCTTTGTCTCCTACCTGGTAGCTCCATCTCTAGGATAATACCTCTACCAATGTATTCACTGTCCCTCCTCTGCACAAGCAAGCAACCCACAAAGACAACAACAATATCGGGAAAAGGGTTATGTTTATACATGTATTTATAGATATATTAATTTAAAGGATATATATACAGAGGGCACTACCACA
This sequence comes from Paraplagusia blochii, assembly GCA_016785265.1. Classification (NCBI taxonomy): domain Eukaryota; kingdom Metazoa; phylum Chordata; class Actinopteri; order Pleuronectiformes; family Cynoglossidae; genus Paraplagusia; species Paraplagusia blochii. Next base: position 66,514 of record JAFBJS010002080.1, on the reverse strand, counting down.
GGTTAAACTTAAAGGATAAATCTTACGTGTGTCTGTTGATGTGCGATAAACAGACTGCATATATGGTGCTCACATTAAAGTACTGAATACTCTGTATTCAACAAAGTAGACAGTGGTGGCCTTGTGTCCGCGAGGCTTCAGGATCGAAATCACCAGCCTCCAGGTTCCCACTGAGGTGTTCTGATCATAGCACCGCCCTGACCCTCACAAGCTCCGATGTGCTCACCACCCACTGACAGGCTCACAAAAGGATGCAATGTGATTTGGGTGGCGCCAGCTGCCATTGCGACCCGGCAAGGGACAAGCAGAAGAAGATGAATGAATGTATATATTTAACAACAGTGTTGGGCAAGTTACTTTAAAAAAGTAACTTATTACTTTACTAGTTACTGCTCTGAAAAAGTAACTAGTTACATTACTAGGTACTAAATTAAAAAGTAATCTACATTAACAATAATGGGGTAACAATAACATCGTTACTGAATGGAAAAAGTAATGTGTTACGTTTATAGTTAACAAGAAAAAAAGTAGTTTTGTAGTAGATATATATGCAGAAAATGTTTGGAATCTATAACACTTGGATAACCAAGTGCAGAATGCAGCGTGATGTGACTAGCATTGCAGGTAGAACATCAGCCTAATACTTGTCCTCATTTGATATGAGGTAAATGTGATGAATATGATCAATAAGAATTCATCAAGACAATGCTAATAACTCATTGCTGAGTATCAATTTATTGTAGCGCTCAGTTAAACACATTGCGACAACATTATTGGCATAGATCTGATAGCAAGGGGAAAAGGCAAGACAGGAAAAAACAAAGTTTAGGTGACGAAGCATTTGGCAAAGCATGTTAAGCTACATCTTTACTGACATTTCACGGTACACCACTAGCATAGTGGTCACTTGAACCACAATCTTCTTCACAGCCACAGGAATGACTCGCTTTGGATGGACAGAGTTGGTGGCAGAAAAACAAAACAGGTTCTTCAACACTTAAATGAAATACACATAAATACATTTATATATTTATATATATATATATTAAAAAGACTTTAAAATAATAATCCCCAATGATAATTTAGCTGAAATAAAAATAACTGAGTACAGACTTTAGGAATTTGTAGGTAAAAATAAAAACCTATAAGACTTGTTTTTGTTATGTTACAATGGATATCGCTTTAACAGACTATTAAAAAGTTTCTTGATAACAACACTATCAAAGTAATAAATTACAAACATGACGAGTTTTAGGCTGACATGGAGCAGCACCGTTTAATGCTAAAATCACAGTACTGAGAATATAGCTTCATGAAAGTACCTTGATATGTTGCATTTGCACAGGTCCACAAGGAACAGACTTCAACAGTCGTGAAGCCGCTGTGACCCTGCCCAACACTGTATTGCACAATACCTGGCATTATCAGTTATTAACATCATTATGGCAATGTAATGTGTGAGAATTCTCTCTCATTACAAACCTATAGTATCTACTACTTTAATGTGGTTAAGCAATTGAAGCCTTGTACTTAAGTAGAGTAATAGTGCTTTTCAGTGACGACCACAAAATTAAAGTTTATTGTTTAAAGTACTCATCGTATCAACTTGATGGCACCTGTAGATATGCTTCTTTCTTTGTCGTTGATTTTTTTTTTTGGGAATTTCATGAGCAACTTAAGACAACTTTTAAGAAGCATTACTGATGTCAAGATCCAGTAAGTCAAACATATAAAAGTTTAATATTTTCATCTGACATATTTACCCCACACTATGCCATGTTAATTAACAGAAAGGCGGTTTCCATATTTCTATTTGTGCAAAATGTTAAAATGCCTTTTTAAGGAATTGTGTAAAACAGTCCAGACACTATAATATCAATAAATAAACAGTTTCGTGCTGTATTATTGGATATATATATATTTAGTAACATTCTAACTAAAATCCCCCCAATTCTCAATGAAATCATTGGGAAGTTTTGTAAATATGGGTGAAAATACACCTTAATTACCAGTTAGAGAGAAACCTTTAAAATAAACCTGTTTGTTCTCTTGTGTCAGGTAAAGTATTTGCATCACCTTTAACTCTGTATGCTCAGTTCAGGAGTATTGTTCCAAGTTCAAAAAATTTATCCATCTGCGGTTCTTTCAAAATGTGTGATTTATGTCAACATAATTGTGAACTAGAGGCCCCCGACCAACGTCAAAGTTCCATCCCTATAAAGCAATGTACACAGTGCAAACAAAAACATCAAAACAGCGGTAGAGTCTGATGTGGCCTGGAAGCCATAATGAAGGGAAAAACCCAAAACAATTGACACAAACACAAAGACAGTGAACGCTGCACAGTTGAACATATGGCATACAACGGGTGAATGTAAACAAGTCCATGTATATTACCGAGTGTCGAAAAATGTGTTGGCTTGCCAAACAATTCCTGTGTGAGCATTATCAATTTATGTCAGGATGAAAAATGTTTCAAAACATATTTATGAGATGGAAACGTGACTATGAAACACTGTAGGTTGGAGAAGAAGTAAACTGAGGACCCCACTGTATTTGGATAGATTAATGGCAAACATCTATAACAAGAGATTCTCACTGAGCCATTTTAATTTGTTTCCTGGTTTGAGACAAGCTTGTAAACTATCTCTGGTATGAATGTGCAGAGATGTCTCCCATTTTGTCTGAGAACTCAAAAGACCAACAGGCATTTTCATAAATGCTTCCACAGTGACAAACACTTGAGCGTGTTCCCAGATGTGTCCAACCATTGGAGTTGAAAGGCCTGACAACTACGATGCATCTTCCTCCAAGAGTCACTGAGGCACTACTTCTTTCAAGGAGGCCAGGGCTGAATGGATGCGGACATGAAGCCTGTTCTCAAAGTCATACCCTGTGAAATCCTCCTACAACAATAGACAAAGACATTAAAGTTTGCACACATGCAGCAGAAGTGCTTGTTAATATCTATTTTCTGCCAACAGCTATCAGATAAAAATGTATTTTATTTCCTTTGTTGCTCCTACTCTCCAATACCTTCATGTAGAGTAATAGTTAGACTATATTATGGGGTGCAATAAATGAGGGAAAAGGTTCATTTATCTAGACAAGTACTTAAGACAGGTAGCATATCACAACTTTAATATTTAACTTTTGGATTATTTTGGAATCCAGTCTTAGACCAGAGAAGACTATTTTTGGGCCACCTTTGGCCAGTGAACCGCCAGTTGATAATGACTGTCCTAGATTGACCTCGTGAACATGAATGTATCTATAGCTGATCTATCTCTGTGGCCCTTCACTGACTTGTGACTAGTGACAAGTCCTCATTAATTGTGACGATTATAGGAATTACAAATGTATTGTACCGAACAAAGAAACTGAACCAGTGTCCTTAAAGTATTTTCTATTGGTACACACTGTAAAGCAAGGGTCTCTTGTGGCCCCTGGAGCGATATTTTTAGAATGATTCTACTGCAAGTCAATGCTAAAAAAGATGGTTTTGTTGGATGCACTCAGTGGTAGACACTGCTGTGGTTGAATGTGAGTATTACAAGACTCAAGAAACGGATTTTTTTATATCATTTTCACCATTTTTTTCTTCTGTATTTAACATTAACTGCTAATAAGGCCCTTTGGCAATATAACAGTGGGGGGCAGTGGCCCTCAGCTTATTTGAGTTTGAGAACGCTGCTGTAACCTACCACAGGGATGGGCAAACTGAAGCCTGTGGGCCAGATGCGGCCCGTTGAGCTTTTTAATGCAGCCCGCTAACCTTGTCCAAATTAAATAATTTATTCATATTATCAACATATCAACATCTGCCCTTTTCCTGCAATACACCATTACATCACATGATGCCATCATAAAGGCTAGTAGAAATGTTGTATTTTTTGTTTTATACATGATGTTTACATGCAATTTATCTTAGTTCAAAACACTGATCCATTTTTCTGCTATTGACTCGCTGAGGACCATTGAGTCACCATTGGGTCCGTGAGTCAAAAAATTTGCCCACACCTGGTCTACCATCATCTGTCATTACATTTATATGATGCATTTAATCGGAAAAAATAAATATAAAAAATACTTGAATACATTAAAAATATAAAGATGGTGAACATATGAGTATTTTACCTTGGCTTGGAGGAGTAATGATCTTCCCTTTCCAACTGCCTGTATTCCACCCCAACAAACAGAGAGTTGGTTAAAAGACATGCACTCTAATCAGACATGAATAAATTGAGTGAAGAAAAAAAGACCTCTGATTGTGCAAGCAGTATGCATCCCAGCTCATAGACAGCATATGGTTGAACATATGAATTGATCTGTCGTCCATATTCATCTCGAGCAGCTAACTGGAATGACTGGACAACGACCAGAGGATATAGAGAAAAAAGAAGACTCATTCACAATCCAACATCCTACAGTAGCACCCTGTCAATCAGGCCAGTCCACTGGTACCTGGAGAGCATCTCTCATGTTTCCAAGGCATTTATGAATAGCACCAAGAAGCAGATGTTTCAGTCCTCGGCACAAGGAATCGTCTAATCTCTGTAACACTGGCAACACAGGACAAGAGGAGGACATCATCATGCACAGCAGATAACAAGACAAAAAAAAAACTAACTTGGATATGCAGATGCAATTGAGTGAGTGATCAGTGACACACACCTTGATTCATAATCTGCAATTTAGATGATGAGCAGTTTGGAAGTGCTTTCCACAGATACAGCACCTCAATGACACCGAGGATGCACAGCTCTCTGGAGGCACAGATCTTCCTCAGTCTCTCAGCCTGGGTCACCAACAGGGAGGACGGAAAGTGTCTTTCAAGATGTGTTTGTTGTAATCATAATATTCAAGAGTAGAACATGTCGCCAAAGGCAAAAACCGACCCTTTTCACAGCAAACTGCTCAATCTGGTTGTTTTTCCTCTTAAAAAGCTTCTGCACATCTTTAAAAACTCTATTTGCTCCATCCACAGCACCAGAGGCTCCCTGACAAACTGGGAAAAAAAAACAACAACAGAAAGACTCAGCACAGCAAGTGTTTTACAGATTGAATATTTGATTTGTAGATGTCAAACTTACTGCCAGTTAGGTAAGCGTAATAGCACTGTGACCAGCATGACTCATTCTTCAGCCTTTCAAAAGCCCGGTGTGCATCTTCAAAATTCATCTCAATCATGCTACACCAACCTGTCCCGAACAAGATGGTGAAAACAATGTTTACTGCAGAGGTTTTTCTGAGACTTTAATCAAACTTAACTTCTTATTTTCATTTTGTATAGAGGATTGTTAAGGGATGTCTTCTGTATGCAACGTCTACAAGGATCTACACGTCAGGGCAACAAAATCACCCTCGCCCCGCATTGTACTTTTAACTCAATTAGAAAACATACCAATCTCATAGAGGCACACATGCTGAATCTCTCTTTGGTCTGATGCAAGCTCCAGTGCATCGTAGAAACAGGCCAGGGCACTGTTGATATGACACTGGAGACACAGCAGAGGATAATTGGAGCAGACATATACTTAAAAAATAATCCTACTCTGCATGTTCTTTACATTACTCTTTGTATTGGTGAGATTTAATTAATTTTAGCAAAACAATCACAAAGAATATTCAGGGACTAGGTTTACAGCGTTGCTTACGACATTTCTAATACTGGGGTTGTTTTTTTTTACCTTTTAACTGCAGTCATGGTACTCACCTCTAGCCTCTGAACCCGTCCTTTAAAGAACATGAAGAGCGAAGAGTTGGGGTAAACCACTGACTTCCTCTGCAGAATAGCTTTGGCTTCCATCAGCCCTGCATGGGTGTCAGAGCCATCTAAAGCAAAAAATGGCAACACCACCGTGTGGTACCACAGGAGGGCCAACCTGGAGACGACAAAAATGCACTCTTGTCAGGGAACATTTTTGCTGTGTTCATCTTATCAGTTTTTTTAGCTGAGAACAACAGCTCTGTTCAGCTGCAGTAACAGCACCTTGTAAATGTTTTCTATTTACATATATTTAATGATGTGCCCATGCAAATGTTCACTAAATCATCTGCTGTATTAATAAATATTATATAATATATGATAATATATATTGGCTGAGCCTACTCACGTCGCCAGTGGTGCCTTCATGTCCTTGCTTTCACTGGCATACATTAAGGAGGACAGACCCTGGTGTCGGTCACCAGGAAAGCCCAGTAGATTGATGATCTTGAGCAGGTGTGGTGGCACCATGGAGATGCACAGATGGAAGAGGCCATAGCCGAAGCTGACCGAGCCCTTGAGCCTGTCCAGGGCCTCGGCTGTCACACCGTTATCCACTTGTGAGTTGTGGTTGACGTTATCAGCAGACATCGAGTCCTGGTTCATGGACGACCTGCGCTGACAGGACTCCTGCAGCTGACTTATGTCACTGTGGCACTTGTTGTACATTTTCCATGCTTTGCGCAGAATCCAGCCTCCCTTAATATAAGCTGTTCAGAAAAAAAACAAAGAATAAAGTTTCTTAAATGGGTACGCAAGATTTCTAGCATGTCCAAAATAACCCATAATGTTCAATAAAATGAATAATGAAATGTCTCGTTCATATTTGGTGTGCCACATGAGACATACAGTGTGTACAAAAAGTATTCAGTCCCTTTTAAATTTTTCCACCCGGCAACAGAAGTGTAAGAAGATGAACGAATGAATACATTTACAGGACTAACTTTATTTAATGACAGTGTAGCTAACCAAAATTATACCAGAATATTTTTATAGAGAATATATATAGAGATATGGAGACAATTTATTATATGTATATATTATATCTAGGATTATCTGAATAGTACATACATCTAGGTATAACACATAAACACCAATCATGTACACATAAGTATGTATGTGTCAATGAATGCTATACTTATAGAACCATAAAAATTTAAAACACACCAGCTTAACAATGTTTCAAAAAGCTAAAATTTACCAGAAAGTTCTTGTTTGACAAATGAGAGCACGGCGAGGTAGACCTGGCAGTCAGCAACAATGATCTGTCTCTGAAGACGGTCCACGACGACAATGCCTGATCTCTGCGAGTCCATCTGAAACAAACGTACACATTTCCTCTTTAGAAATGACGTCAACCCTCAACAAGGTTTGCACAGCTGGACACGGATTTCCTGTGGATCTGGAGCTAATATCCTACGCTGTTGATTGGAGGGAACCACCTTTACCAAAATGTACAAAACCAGACTTCAGTGTTGATTGCGGAAACAATATCTCTGATAATTTCACCAGAAAAGTCCTTAGTACTGACTTGCTTTTAGATTGAAAATTAAACCAAAGTATGACAATTGATTTTATACTGATTGATTTTATTATTGCACATTGCTACAATAAAATGTGTTTCAATCAGAACCGCCTTGTTTGTGGAGAATTTAAAAGAAGTCCAGCAGCTTTGTCCCCAGGAAAAAAATATGTAGACAGTATATTTTAATCATTATCAGTCAATACTTACGCTCTTCTTTATCTTGTTTTTGATTGTCTCTATCACTCCAGCGCTGTCACTCTCACACAGTTTTTCAGTGGTCCTCAAGTCATCACAGGCTGTCTGCATCTTCTCCTCTTCAAATGTCATCATGGCATTCTGCAAAATGTCCCCAAAAAAGTCTTCTACCACAGTCTGAAGTTCACTGACCAATATTTGCAGTACATTAGAATACACGATTAAAGATATAACACAATATAAAACTGAGTGCTGTATTAAAAACATGTTTTCACACCATCACCAAATGTGTGTGTCTTGTTCTTATCACTAGTATTTGTGTATATTGCCCATCACTTTGATGATGAATCATCAATGCACTACTATTATTTAAAAATAAACTATCTTGTATTACAAGGCAGATCTACATTTACATGTCATCTTGAGCAAAACAGGATTATAATCATGGATTTTGAAAACAATAAAAAGGACAGGATTCAAGGATCAGCTGATGAGTAATAATAGTTGGTTGGTGTTGGTTCTGCGTCTGCTCCAGGAATCCTTCTTCTAACATTGGTTTACTGAGAACAGTTTCATTCTATTATTCCATTCTATTCTATACTGAGGAGAAACTCACCAAAAAACTAACAAAACTGGCTCCAAAGCTCATAAGTGGACTCTGACTCCTGTAGGGAACAAGACAGATAGAAGCAAATCTTAAAGACGTCTTCATGTATTTTGTGTAAAAAGCATTAAAATAAATGCATTTTTCTCTCATGCTTGAATCATATGCAAAACAGAAGCCAACAAAAAATAAATCAAGGCTATGAAGACAATTTCAATTTCCAAATAGAAATCATTTTATCTATAATATAACAGTTGATAACAGAATAACAGTTGATAAAGCCTGTAATGTATGTTAAAGTTCTTTAATGAGGGGAAAACATAATGACACAGGCTAAGCTCATGTTAAGGGCCATTTATATTTGACTACCAAACCAGCAATTCACCCAACAGACTGAAAATATCCCCCCACATGAACTCATAGATTCCAATTATTTATTTCAAATCTAAAAAGCACAATTGGTTCCTCCCTTCAGGGCAATTAATACTGCTGAATAAAATCATAACTGACCTTTCCTTCTACAGCAGCCGTGTCAAAATCATTTTTACTGGGGGCCACATCACCAATACAATTTTCTTAAAGGACCAGTTGTAAATATTACTATAACAGGGGTCTCAAATTTGCGGCCTGTGGGCCATTTGTGGTCCCTGGAGCAATTTTTGTGGCCCCCACCTTGATGTGAAAGTTAAATGTTAGCGGCTCACAAGATTATGGAAGGATTCTACTGCAAGTTTGATGGATGCACTCAGTGGTAGACACTGCTGTGGATATACAGTATGTGAGTATTACAAGACTTGTCTGTAGTGTTGTATTACAGTGGGAAACCAATTTATTATTTCATTTTCTGCAATGAACATTAACTGCTAATGACAGTGGGGGCAGTTTGAGTTTGAGACCGCTTCTATAGTAGTAACTTCTAGAGAATATATCAATACATGTTACTGCAGTTCATTATTATTTGTTTCTCTTACTAATATTGTTTATTTTTGAGTGTTAAACCCTTTTAATGTATCGGGCTAAGAAACTCTGCTGCATTGACATTACTAAATGCTTTGTACGATCCCATGGGGCCATACAAGAGGATTTGGCTGGCCGCGTTTGGCCCCCAGGCCCTAAGTTTTACCCATGTATTTTACAGTAGAAGCAGATATACTTGTTAGCTCTAGCCTGGGCTCTGACAACACTGTAAAGCGGGAGTAACTAGGAGTAAACTACGTAGTTAACTTTTATGCTAATTGGTTTGAACAAATAGATAATAACAAACTTGTTTCGATATTAATATCTAAGAATTCGTATTCATTGATACTACAGTCATAATATAAACATTTATTTTACCGTCCAACCATTAATAGACATTGTTTCCGGTGTAACTTTTAATAATAACATTAAAAACCTTTGCCTTAAAGCCGTAACACAGCTTTTAATTCACTGCTTAGTAGCAATAACGAGTATTCAACCAACACAACACAACGATATTACTGTTAAGGCCACTAGTAATGGAGTAAAAGACAGATTTTTGGGGAACACAGAAGCTTCCAGGAGGAAATGACAACACATTCACCTGTATCTCCTGAAAAGCTCGTCGCTTTCTTTAAAGCCGTTGTTGAGCAGCATGTTAATGCCTTGAAGCGCCATCTCAGCATCGTCTATCCGCTCTGCCTTCTCCTCTACCTGCTGCTGCTGCCGCTGCTGCTCCGGACCCGCCATTGTTTATGATGCAGGGTCGAACCAAAGCGATGGAAAACACAGTGTGGTCCTGAAACAAACCCGCATTGGTTTGTACTTCCACCGAGTGAGAGACCCGAGGGCTTGGAACAGAGACGAGTCTCGAGATAAAAATAAAAAAATAAAATAAAATAATGTCCGAGATGTGGAGTTGAACAGACTCCCAATGTCTCTGCACCTACAAGGGAGAGGCCACCGACAGCCAGGCTCCGTTACTGCACTCCGCAGAGATGCACAGGTCTGAGCCGCCAACGACACACCGAATCACGGAGGAGGAAACCGGCCATCCGACTCCAGGCAGCATCCAGGGTATTACATAATATAATCAGGAAGATCCATCCGGGTGTGATGCTCCTGCTGCTGTTCCTTCAGTAACACCCTATACTGTACAGTAAACCACGTCGTGACGTACCGCGAATGGCTGGGAGTATGGGAAGAAGAAGAGGAGGAGGAGGGAGAAGAGGAGGAAGCCCGCAGTTGAGACCAAGTTGCATCTTGTATCAGTCCGCAACCCTCAGACATTCTCTCCTCCACGTCCACGGTCTGGAACCCGAGTGAAAAAAATCAGGGGAACCAGGTTAGTCTTTCTCATTAAGAGATTACGGATGCTTTTTGTTACTGATAAACTTTTTTTCTTGGTCAAGATAACTGAAATCGTTGCATGAAATTAACAAAAATGTGAAACCGTACAGGATAATGGATAACCATTTAGTATCGGCTGAACAAAACAGATATCCATCAGATAAAACTAACTTTTACGTTACATAAGAATTAAAATCTTAGAATGAAAAATAACTCGAGCCGCCAACATTTTATTAACGTTGACATTTACCAATACCGCCAGCAGGTAGAGCTATCACTAAACCCTGTGAAAGCACCATCAGAGTAAACGGTGACCGGGGACTTTGCTGCCCTCTACCGGCTGAATACAGCTACCCTAAAGCACTCGCTATAAAGACGAATAAAGCTCAGTCTACAACACATCACTTTCGGACAGTGTGAGTCACGTCAACGAAACACAAACCACCGTCCAGGGTAGTGGAGTTGCCTTCAGGTACATCCTGGTCGACAGTACAGTTGTTGTCAGCCGGCGAACAGGAATACAGAGACTGCGTTTTTTAAAAGAGGAAATGCAGATATTTACTTTAAAATAAACTTATCTTCTCCAACACTTCCCTACAAAACCACTTGTATCCCGTTTTTATGTGTGTGGTTGTAAATTTTAGCCACGGTGTGATTAAAAACCACCGACACTCACTCACACAAAGGGGAGAGACAGTGACAAGGACCGAGAGAGCGAGAAAAAAGGGGAGGGGAGCTGACAGAATAGCAACACAACAAGGAAACTACACTGCGGAGCCGCAGACGCCTTCATTTTATGTTTTTGTATAATAGCCGTAGCCACTGTGGCTCAGTGTCCCCGCACCGCTGTAGCCAGAGCCGGCGGTGGCCTGAAAACAAGCCGCTTTCTCCAGCAAGTTGGAGCTAAACGCACCGGGACGCGTTCACGGACATGGGTGAGAATAATGAAAGGACAGAAGAAGGGGGTCTTAATTGTAAATCGGGGTAAAATTAGCAGCAGAGCAGGTAGGAAGGCCTCGAATCTTTGCGTAGGGTGCCACATGATCCTGGTGGAGTCGGTAAACAAAAGGTCCCGGAGACTGGGTGTAGTTTTTTGTTGTTCTACTCTTTTTTAACCACAGGAAGATTCTGTCTCACCCACAATAGGACTGCTATCACTTTAGCATCTTAGGAATTGATTGTGGCCGCTGCTGTTGTGGTCAGTAAACAGGTCGATTCACCTTTGAATGCATCTGATAAAATAATAATAATAATAGTAATAATAATTCACGTTGTAATCCTATAAACCGGTCACTCACATAGTCACACTTTTACGATCGAGTCTCCTCTACTCGACCGGTGGTTTTTACTCACACCGTGGCTGTGTGTCACTTGTGCGGCAGCTGCGGTGCATGGTCCCTGATGTTGTCCTGTGTCCCCAGGCTCAGAGCCGCCCAACTCCCCGCAGGCTGTAGAGGAGGCAGGTGAGGAGGATGAGGAGGAGCTGAGCGGAGGAGAGGAGACCGATCTGAGGTCAAGCTCTGGTCGGGGATCTCTGCTCACTCGCAGGGGGATAACTCTCCGAGTGCTGCTGAAGGATGGTCTGGTGGAACCGGGGGATGGAGTCCTGGCCATTCACTACCTGGTATTGAGACAAACACACAAACATAGTAACTAGAGCAAAACAATATTAGAGCCCAAGAACCCTGGGTTAGACAGTATGAGGAGACCAGGCATGGGCAAACTAAGGCTCGAGGGCCACATGTGGTGCATTCAGCTTTGCAGTATGTTTGAATTAGTTTATATTTCAATTACATTTCTGCCTTTACACTGCAATGCCCACTTTTTCCCAATAGATGGCACTGAGAAGACTATTATTTTTGCATTTCAGTCTGTTTTATCTTACTTCACATTAATGTGTCATTCATCAGCTCCTAACCCCTCCCCTGTGTCCAATTTTAGAAGCAATTGTGGCCCACAACTAAAAAAGTTTGAAGTCAGGGCGGTCTAATTGCTGTTTTCTTGCTAATTTTAATTCCTGGTATTTTTAAGGCAATGGGCACCTGTTAGCCACCATTGTCTACCTAAGGTGCCCATGGGTTGTGATCCAAAAAACAAAACTTGCCCAAAAATGGTGAAAATAGTTCTGTTCCTGTTCTTTTTTGAGCACTTGCAATGATATTCTAATGTCTGCAATCATGATGGTCAGAACAGTGGTCATTATTGTATTTCCCTGAACTTTTCCTTATTACATTGTTTTACTGTGTGTCCTTGAAGTGGCTCTCAGTATCAAAAAGTTAAGTGACCCCTGTGTTATACGCACAACTGCTAAAAACAATGATAACTCCTAAAAGTTCAAATTCAGAGCTGATATCCAGCCATTTTCCCATGGTTTTTGTTTGGTAGTAACCACAATTACTTGAGTTGTTACAATAGCTTTAGCATTGTACTACCAGGAACGGAGCTTCCAGGCATTCCTTGTTTTCCAAGTTCTCTAATGTTCCTTCATTAGTGCCTGGTGTTAAAGTAAACAAGAAATTGAAGAAAACAAGGATTGTCACCTGCGCCAGGTGATCACTGTTTTTTGTGACTACACTGGGAAGTCATGTGCAAGTCACGGAATCTTTGGACATATAATAAACTTCTTCTGTCAGATGGAGCTGGCTTTAGACATCATGTTGAAGAGACCTGATATATCACTGTGTCAGTGTCCTTTAGTTAACAGATTTAAAAGTGTCTTGGCCATGACTATTCCTTGGTTTTTGGTACCAGTCAGAGAAGAAAATACATCAACTTCAAATTGTATCCATTAACCAATATTTGTAATTTTTAAGACTGATCTCTGCATTTTTCAAAATAAACACCTGTTCCAGTTTTAGGCCCCATGTTAACCTGACTATTGGGTAAAAAAACTCATAAATTATATATAATAACAGCCTTACATTTATTCCAAATCCTAATCCTTGGTTTCTTTCATAATTGGAAAATCAAATCCTCACCCACTTCAACTTGCTCTCTTTCCACAGGGAAAGAACTTTGTTGGAGACCTGCTCAATGATGGAAAAATCCGATGGGTGGAGACAGGTCAGATCTTCAACTCCCCCAGTGCCTGGGCAACACACTGCAAACGTCTGGTCAACCCAGCCAAGAAGTCCGGCTGTGGCTGGGCTTCTGTTCGATACCGGGGACAGAAACTGGCTCAGTATAAAACTACCTGGCTGCACAAGTATCAGCCCAGCGCAGACATGGTGAGAGAGAAGATAGAAAGAATCTATTTTCATCCTTGAATGATTTGAGGAGGATCAAAATTTGTGAATGGAAGCGAAAAACACATTCTACTTAACTGTGGTTGTATGGGATGATACAGGAGATGGAAATGATTTCCATTCCTCTTTATTGTTTGTGTTAACATCATAATGTTAATATAATTAATATGACATGGCATTGTGATGTTTCCACTTGGTAATGTGGTGTTTTTTTAGTATTTAAGCATATAATCCACCTTCAATTGAATGTGTTTTTAAAGCAGATCCATTAAAAACTATCTATTTAGATCTATTTCTGGAGTTGTATATTGTTAATTTAAATTAATATAAGTACTTGTTTTGTTGCTCGTGTGAACGATAAGGCATTCCATTCACTGTATGTGGTGTATATTGTGCTATATGTGGTTTATTGCATATCCTTCCTTGTGATGTCAGAGCCTGGTGAGTGAGGAGGATGATGACGAAGATGAAGAAGAAGCAGACGAGAAGAACAAGAATTCTAAACCTGGACTCAATGGTTTGACCCAACCGTCCTTTGTCCTCTCGTGTTTATGGTTCTTGATACAACATTAATATGAATTGCTATTGTTTCAGATGTGGTTCTTTCAAGACGGACAGACAGGGAGAGAATTCCAGTCAGATATTGCACCTTAGGCACCAGAGATGCTTCCAGGTACTAACTACAGTAGTCTAGTAGAACCACCATATTGTCTTCCTTGCTGATTTAACAATTGTTTTGCTCCGCAGGGATCCCCTCACGCTGGTGGAGTTGTCTGCCTTCTCGGCCATCAACCGATTTCAGCCGTTCAATGTAGCTGTGTCCAGTAACGTCCTGCTGCTCATGGTAAACAAAACAGTTAGACCAGGGGTGGACAAACTTTTTGACTTGCGGGCCAGTCCAGAGCAGAGAGACGGAGTGTTAGTCCGACCTAAGATAAATGGCACCTAAAAGTCACATATAAAACCTAAAATCCTACATTTTTAATACTCTTTATGACGTCTACTATTGGGAAACATGTTTTACATGGAAAAGACAGTTGTATAATGATTAAATAAATAAATTGTTTAATATGGACAAGATTGGCAGGCCGCATTAAAAAGCCACATCTGGCCCCCGGGCCTTAGTTTGCCCATGCCTGAGTTAGACAGTACGTAGGTGTCATGGTAACAGGTAAGTAAGACTTCAGGTTAAACCAGTTACATAACTAATCTGAGCCCACGTTGGAACTTATTAAGATACGCTGTGGACTTGTTAGGACAGGCTGCCAAGGGAGGAAGGAGTGGCAGAGAAGTATGTTAGATTGGTGCAGGATAGGTATGAGAACAGCACAATAGGGGTTGAGGTGTGCTGTTGGAAGGACAAAAGACTTTAAGGTGGAGGTGGGACTGCATCAAGGATCAGCCCTGAGCCCCCTTTCTTTGCTTTAGTGATGGACAGATTGACAGGAGGCAGAGCTGGAGGTGGAGGAGTTAAAGATGCTGGGGTTCTCTTTAGGAGAGACAAGGATGGACAGGATTAGGAATGAGATGGCTTGTACATGTTCAGAGGAGGGACAGTGGACACATTTGTAGAAGAATGTCCTAAAAATGGAGCTACCAGGTAGGAGACAAAGAGGACGCCAAAGAGTCTCAACTGGCTCATATGAAAAACTGCTGATGGCGATTCTCCACCAATATTTGCATCAAATAGTTGCGATAACAGTTGTTTGTCCATCTGTAGGACTTCCATTGTCACCTGACCACCAGTGAGGTGGTGGGATACCTTGGAGGACGTTGGGACACAAATACGCAATGTGAGTGTGATTTCTCAAGTGAGACTTACAATTAATTAATATTTAGTCATGCTTTGTGAAGTTTTTTTTGTGTGTGTTTTGTTTTTGTTTTTCAGTGCTGACTGTGTTGAGAGCTTTTCCCTGTCGCACCAGACTTGGAGACAGAGATGCTGCATCTGCTGTAGAGGAGGAGGTAAAGGAACTTGAACGTAATTCATTTGTGGAGATTAGGATTTTCAGTTGATTATAATTAATCTGAAACTACTTTTAGACGGATTATTATTGTTGAAGAGAAAGGCTTGACTGACATTATAAATAAAACAGGTGCCACAGATCAAGATCTACTTTTAGCAAACTACAGATTTTATTTTGTTTTTCATGATTAATCACGATTAATCAACAGCTACCCTGTGAATAATTACAATTGAAATTTTACGATAAAAATTACAATAATTATGGTAAAAATTGTCCATGATGAAGTACCATGAAAACTGTTGGCTGTGTAACACATACAATACTAAAATAAATATGATTACTAGCAAGTTACCCCCTAAACCAGGGGTGGGCAAACTAAGGCCTGGGGGCCACATGCGGCCCGTTGAGCCTTTTAATGCGGCCCGCCATCCCTGTCCAAATTAAATAATTTATATTATAATTAAATTTCCGACTTTTCCCTACAATGCCTGCATTTTCCCAGTAGATGACATAATAGGCTATTAGAAATTTAGTATTTTGGGTTTGATACATGACT
>JAFBJS010002080.1:36638-46849 GCA_016785265.1 Paraplagusia blochii | reverse complement strand
TTACAATCTGTCATCTCTAGTCTTTCCTCCAAACCTTGACTACTTTGTCCCTCTAATCACCTCATTCCTGATCCTGTCCATCCTTGTCTCTCCTAAAGAGAATCTTAGCATCTTTAACTCCTCAACCTCCAGCTGTCTCCTGTCTTCTACCTATTTCTAGTGTCTCTAATCCATCCATCATGGCTGGTCTCACAACTGTCCTGAACATGTTGAACACCTTATTATAAATGTAGAATATAAAATCTACCTCTGGTTGTTCGTTCTCTAAAGATGTTACTGGTGGACTACTACAGAGGGGCTCCTGATCTGGTTCAGTTCACACAGTATTGGTGTCCTGATACCACCATGTTGGACAAGATAAAGGTAAAAACAAAACAACAACCACAACAATAATGTGCAGATATCAGATCAGATGAGTTTATAACTTTTCAGGATGGTTTCTCTAACACTTTTTTTGATTTCAGGGCTCACTGAGCTGCCACGCACCCAAAGACCAGGCCTACTCCCAGATCTTGGAGCACGTTTACAGTCAACTGAACAACATGCACTGCTAGAGTTTCTGCTCTGCTGTGCACACCGTCCCATGGCTGAATTCTCCAGCTGGATCTGACCTGTATAGAAACCGCTCTGTGCAGATGAAGACATTAGGGAAACAATGACCTCATGTACAATCTAGTACAGTGATTTTCAACCTTGTGCCATGGGAGATCGTCAGTTGTGCTGTAGAAAATCATCCAATTTCACTTCATTGGCTTAAGAAATATTATTTATTTACTGTTTGCCTTCATTCTTCTATGAGTGAAGGGCAAAATAATTTAATATGCCTTTTCTCAGTGGCAGCTGGTAACTAGTAACCGTTGAACAGTTGAATTTCACATTTTTAATTTAATTCCTGGGGTTGTGTTCCACTAAACAGGATCATGTTACATACAAGAGTCGTTTCTCAAGGGAATCATCTTATTTAAAATATGTGCCAGGGCTCAAAAGTACATTATTTGTGTTAGCCCAAAAAAAAAAGCAGTGTGAGTGCTGCACAGTAGCAACAAGTGCAGCCATCATTGAAGTCACTTTTCGTCTCACATTTTTTCTTATTTGGTATTTTTCATACAAGGTGTTGTTCTCGGAAAAAAAACAAACCAAATTCCCATTTTGTACATTTCCTCACAAAATACTACACTGGATTTTGATGACTTCTTTTCTGTGCTGCTTATTCAATTTCAGCTCGTCTTCTACTATTCAGACTATGACAGTAACGTCAGTCACACTAAAGGTGCTAGCATAGTTTTTTTTTATGCAGAATTTTTTTATTTATTGAAGATGACAGAAATGCAGAGATAAATTATCCTAAAAAAAAGCATTACATTTCACGTAATTTAATTTCTTTAATAAATAAAAAGGTGGATCGGCATTACGTGTCAGTCTGTGACAGTTTTTTGCAATTTCGCAAACAGTTATCAGAAGTATACATTGGGTCCTCTACTGTACACAAGTATGTCCTTCACTGATACTAACACAGTGGTAACAAAATAATCTGGCAAGAAGAAAATTTTTGAAAATCATTGAAAGCAGAGGACCCTTTGTATACAATGACCCAGAGGGTGTAGGACAAAATATTACTGGTGTCTTCCAATGTCTTTGAGTTCTGTTTTAATGATAAAGGTCCATGTTTTCTACAGTTCCATGAGTCCTATTGGATTTTATATAGCGTATTTATTATAACCTGTGCGTCGTGTTCTATACCTGTGATGGTTCCTGCCTTAATCCTGCTGATTGTTTGTCCACAAAACTGTTAAGATACACACTGGAATTATTCAAACACCACGAGCTCCTCTTTCTCGTTCCGAATAAAAAAAAAATGTAAACACTACAAGAACCTTTTCTCTTGTTTATTTTAAGAAAGGGTCGGGGACACGGGAATTTACAAATATTTTGGAAGAAAAAAAAAAAAAAAGGAAAAGAAAAGTTACATTTACTGAATCTTTCCACAGAAAGGCTTCAATCTAAATACATACACATATGGGGTGTAACATAGGTCTACATGCAAAGATGAATTTAAAGTTTTAAAAAGGTATTGTAAATAAAAAAATAATACTATAGCCAGAATGTTTGAAGACTCATTAAAATAAATCATGGCCCTTTGAAAAGAAATTAGTGGGACATTTCTTTGTCCGGACATGAAAACAGTTCCAAGGATAAATCTCATGGAAACTGCTGTAGTGTCAGAAATGTGCACTCATGCAATTTGTCTTTACACAGGAAAAAAAAAATGAAACATGAGAACAACAGTAGAAGAAGAGACCAGGGTTAAGGTTTTGGTTGTTGTATTAGATGCAGTACGTTCCCTTACTTTCCTAACGACCCTCAAAACCTTTTCTTTTTCTTTAATTTCAGTTCTTCATCCAAGTCCTTGAACTTGATACCGGTGTTGAAATGGATGTAAAAGTGTCCAGTAAACTAGACTGGATGGAGCTGATGAGACATTCAGTATTGGTTGACCAACACAAGGAATGCGGCAATAATGTATCACAGGCAAGGAGTAAAACGCTGACCCTAAGAAGAGTGTCAGTGTTAGTTCAACAACTACGGTACTTTTTTTATGTGATGACCTCTGCCAAAGAGCTTGCGACATGAAAATTATTATTATTTATTAATTATTATTAGTGTGTTTAAGACATAGAGAGGGGAAAAAAATCTAACAGGGTGAGGGGTCACTGTGTTTTATGAAAAAACATGATGAAAACAACAGTTTACGCCAGTAACCCAGCAGACTGAGTTTCACTGAATTTCAGAGTCAAAATTGCCAACTGTGAAGTTTTGATTGTATTTTTCATTAGTGTAAGCTCTGTAAGATGGTCATAATTTTTTTGTTTAATCTTATTCACATGTATTAAGCGCCGTTTAGATTCCACATGTCCCCCTGTAGAAAACTTTTGCGAGATTTACTCTGGTAACATTGAGTAAAACCATGGAGGCAGCCTTGTTGCTAGTCGTTCGGAGTGAGATGAAACAGTAATAGGGTTCACCTTACAGCCTGCTGTAAATCTTGTGTTTTTTACGTTAAATTTTTTAGATAAGAGTTTTTGTTTTTTGGCGTCAAAAGATACTTTTTTTAAAAACTATGTTGCGATTCCCAGCTCTGCTGACTATTCAAAATTCTTTTTTCAAGTTTCGTCTTTTTCTACTGAAAGCCTGGTTGCCAGGGAGACCACATATAAACTTTCACATCTGGAGTCCATTCCAAAAGAAACAAAAAAAGAAGAAGAAGCTGCTGGGGATCTCCAAGTTGACCTAGATTTTAGTGTTTGGCAGAGGTCATATTCTCGGACTATTATGTGGTTGGAATTTTTATTTTTTTCAATACATTTTCCCTTTCACTTCGGACTTTTTCTTTTCTAACTGCAGGTGTGGCCTTTGGTTAAATATCAAACAAGAGACCAGCCTCATCTGAACAGATTCAACACTAGCCTGCAAACGAACTAGAGACAAGGTTAAAGATAAGAATAACAGACAAAGCTGTTTTTCACATTCTCAAACACACGGAGGACAAGAGAAGTGGCCGTGGGACAGTAAAAACTGATCGGTCCAGTTGACAGACGTTCTAATATTCAGGATAATGGGACCAGCAAAAGAAAAACATGCCAGTTCCATAACGATATAAAATCTGGTCTTTTAGAGAATATCTAAGCGCATACAAATGACTGTTGCATCTTGTTTATATATTTTTTAAACTTTCTTATTGTATTAAACAGAAGATTCTACACTGCCTGACAGGAAAAGGTGCAACTTCTGCATTAAGCATTGAAACTGTGTTTTAAATGTGGAATCAACGTTTGAATAAAATCCATCAATCAATTCTGAGGACCAAGGTGCAAACTATTTGTTCAATTTTTTTTTTTTAAAGCTAAGGTCCACAACTGTGACTAACAGGAACTCAATACTGAAATGATAAAGTAGCCTCAGTTGTCTGGTAAAATGTACGGACAAAATGTATAAATGACTCAAACTATTTGACATAAATTTGAAATATATTGGCTCCGTTCACTAACAATACATGAAATACATTTTTTTATTTTACACTGTAGCCCATAGACACTTTGATTACTTTTATTTAAAAAAAAATCTCAATTTAACCACCAGGGGGCATTAGAAGACAAATGCCGCACTTGGCAAAGCGCTGCGCAGAGGTTTGAACTGCTGTGATGACTATTGTTTTCCCCTTAGAGCTACCCGAGGTTTTAGTAAGTGTGTGTGTTCGTTTCTTTAGAAATGCTTTGGACAGTCAGATGACGGGGTAACAAAACTCTGCGTCCACATGAGCCAAAATAAATATTCTGGTTAGGACGTTTAAAAATGAAACCATCTTCAACACAACTGTAAGAAAAAGTGCTGATATAATGTTAGGATGACACTGGAGCTGAAGTGGAAACTACATTTCTCTGTGAGTCGTCACTCGGTCTCACCTATTCTCTCTGCCTCTCTCACTAACCTCTCGCTGCTCACTCCTCTACTAGTGCGGCAACGGGACCAGGACCTCCACATAGTTGAGAGGGAAGAATCCAGACTGGCCGTTGAGCATGCCTTCATACCAGTTCTCGTCAATCTGATTGGTCAGCGTGATGACGTCGCCTTCGCGAAATCCCAGCTCTCCATCGTTCTCCGGCTCAAAGTCGTACAGAGCTTTACAGCTGGGCTGCTCCGGTGCTGAGAGACAAAGGAGAGGGTAAAAAAGTTGTGCATCAAATTCATCCAGCTGACTTTGCCATCTAACGTCAACCATGTTAGTGAAGGGTTAGGAATTAATAAACACAGCACTTCAAGCAAGGCTCGTGGCCAGTTTTGTCTCTTCCACCAAAACTCTGGATCCACTCTGACATGGAAACTCAGAATGACTGTTTTTCTCCTCAGTCTTTGGGTCTGAAAAAAAAAAACAGCCTGTGTTTCTGCTGTGACTTCACCCAGAGCTGCAGCAGAGGGCGTCCTGCTGCAAACATAAACTGTCCTCTTTCTGTGGCCAAACAATTTTCTCATTGTATCAGGTTCACCCCACGGACTGATGGGTCAGCCAGAGATGGGGAGAGCCTCAGTCCAGCATTTTCTGTTTTTATCGTTGCTCATTTATGAAACAACAACATTGAGGATTCAAATTACTTTAAGATAGCTAAGAACATGTTTCAAGGCCCTGGAGAAGGCATGGGCAAACTAAGGCCTGGGGGCCACATGGAGCCCTTCAAGTTTTTTTTTTAATGTGGCCTCCAAAATCTTTTCCAAATTAAATAATATATATATATATAAATAAAATAATATTATTTATATAATATAAAATAATATTATTTATATTATACTTCTGCCTTTTCCCTGCAATAATAAAATTCCCCTCAGTAGATGGCGTCATAAAGGCTATAGGAAATGTAGGATTTTCGGTTTTATATCTTTCTTCTCTGGACTCGGCCTCCATGTCCAACTTTTGGACCAATTGTGGCAGGCAGGTCAAAAGAGAGAGGGTTAGCTCCTGGCCTGGCTCCCCCTTTGTAACTTTCTTTTACCCCACTCCTCCCAACACAGACACAAACATATTTGCCATATAACCATCAAGTAACCAATGGTTATTCACCAAAATTAAAATTCTTGGCTGACACCAGACGTTTCTCTCAATATGTACACTTTCTTCAAAAAACAAGTATTAGTCTAAGTAAAACCTGTGGTGAAGACTTAAGCTAACATATTTTCACACCTCCTTACGAGGTATGACAGTCCATGACCTGGGGGTTATTTCAAACTTCGTCCACTGATGTAAAGTTAATACTGCTGGGAGTGCTTTTTGCCTTCAAGACTGTTGTCATTTGTCATAAATGCTGTTGTGGTTTGTGTTCTACCGGAGTGTTTATCTTATAGAGTGCCCTCTACTGTTATAAATAGTCATTGTTGCAACACGGTGACACAGAGATCATTTTAAATTGTAAATAAATATTTACATAACAGACAAAAAGGTGTCTATGACCAGGGTGTGGACAACAGCAAGAATGCACACAGTGCTGTTAACTGTAAATGTACAATGAACAACCAAGTCTGTGTTAATGTAAAAACCCATCACACTGCACACATTCACTCATGGCCTTTTCCATGGCCACAACCGGGGACGGTGGACACGGCCCACGTAGGTTCTGACTTACACGATCTGGGTTTCCAAAAAGTAAATCTGTCCAAGTGAAAAGGTAGCTCTGCTGATGTTACAGGAAAAAGGAAGAGGCTCAGTTGGCGAGAGAGATAAAGTGACGCACCACCACACTTCCTCCCACTCACCCGGACACATACATTCACTGTTTCATGGACACAAACTGAACCCATGAAGGACAAACATTCACAATGGAGTCTTACACAGACTGAAGAAAGACTGTTTGATCTGTGGGGCACAGTGGTGTCAACAACCTTGTCCATCGGCTGGGAAATTTACTATATATATATGTTTGTATATATATGTATATATATATATATATATACATATATACACTGTATATATATATTCAGGATTCAAGGAAGCTTTATTGTCATTGCAACACATGTTAGACATATGATGAACGAAATAAAATCTTGGATCCTGGATCGAGGTGAGAGGGAGAAGAAGAGGAAAGAAGAGAAAGAAATATATACAAATATATCTCAGAGGTGTCAAAAATTTGTCCAATGGGCAAAAACTACGGTCACAAGCAGGATTGGAGAAACCAGTGGGCTACAGTTGGCCCGCGGGCCTCAAGTTTAGGCGTAAAGTTGCTGTAATGCAGCGTGATATGCATAGTAACAACCTTTGTTCGAAATCCCTTATACAAAACTTTATGTGGGCTCAACACCCAGATGACGCCAACAGTATGGTGCAGTGTGATTTGGGTGACAGTCGTAGAGACTGCTGCTCCCAAGACCCAGTAATTGGTAAGCAGATGAAAGGAACTTAGTTTGCAAATAATCTAAGTTTTTTCATTGTGAAAACAAAATGTATAACTGTGTTGTATAGTTTTTTATTGAAAAAAAGAAAATCAAGATATATCCACTATAGAACAGCTGTATTTAACAGGAGTAAAATAGAGATTTGGATTGGACTGGATTGCCCAAGCCTTCCCTTTTCTATTCTGAAATTGAATAACGCTGACGTTTAACAGCAAAGCGTAAGCATTTTTTGTTGCACAAGGGTTTCCTTACCAGAGCTAAATGAAGGAGTAGGAGCCATTGAAGCGGTATATCCACCGTTCGAATGGTTGTTGTCGTCTCCATAGTCAAAAATAGGTTTAGGTTTTGGTGTGTATTCCTGTCTGGGTCTAGACTGAGCCTCAGTCATCCTGTTGAGAGGAAAGTAAAACATTTAAGTCTGTTGGAATATTCAGGCTAAACACAAACCAGCCTCCAAACCAGTACAATGTGTGTGTTTATGTGTGTGATGCTACTGCACCTGTCTCTGAGTTTGTCATAAAGTTCATCTAACACTTGAACCGCCTGTCTGTGGTACAGCAACTGGGACTCCACCAGAGCAGACAGCTGGCTCACCTGCTCAATCTTTACACACACAAAAACACATTGGTTACACTTATTATTTCACCACAACATTCTCCTTTTAAATGTAAAATAGTCTTGAGATTAAGTAACATAGCAGGTATCATCATGTGGACATTCTTATTAAATGTTTAAACTCTTAAGAAAAATATTAATAACGTTATCTACTGAAAATATAAACTATCATGAGATTTTAAAAAAAATCCTCACGTCATTCTCCAGCAGGTTGTACATGCTGGTCTCTGCTACCTCCTTTGACTCGTGAAACTTTTCCAGAGCCTGTCGGACCTCCTCATCTGGGATCTTGCCTTGCCGCTTTTTCTTGTAGTCATAGTCCAGTCGTCGACCTTCAAGCTTTTTGAGGTGATGCTGGAGTAGGAGGAGACATATTCATGTCAGTGGTCAGGGATTTAGTTTTATTCTTTCTAAACAACATTAATAAAAAATATATATACAAAAATAAGGAAGGAGAACACTTCTGAAACCAGGTAATGCAGGGGTCTCAAACTCGCGGCTTGTGGGCCATTTGAGGCCCGTGAAATGATATTTTGCGGGCCCACCTTGATGTGAAAGTTGAATTGAATTATATTTCATAAATTTGTTCTCCACATTTTATGGTAAATCTTATAGTTCTCAAACCCCTGATCCACAGTTTCCTTCTGGTTCAGTGTTGTATTACTATTATACTATTACTTATTATGATTTTTTATTAAATATTTTCTTTTGTGTTGTACACTTATGTTAACACGTTGTCAAAGTGTTTCTATTGATGAGACACTTTACAATGTTTATTATTTCAGTTGCATTCAAAATTACATGTTGAATATTACTGCAGCACTGGTGCATTATGTAAAATTCAGATTTTCTTTCACATTTTGACAGGGTGGCATGTGATGATACAGCAAACTGTGCTGAAAAGTCCCTTTCTCTGACAGGAAGTAGCTCATTACCTGTATTTCTCTGAGATCTTTGTCACTGAGTCCCTGCAACGGATCAATGAAATTCTGCTTGACGTCGATGTCTAGAGAATCTTTGACCTCTGCTAATCTCTTCATGGCCTCTCCTACATCTACCAGAGCTCCTCCTTAAAACACACACACACACACTGATGGCTCAGTCACAAAGACACATTGCAGTTATTCCGTAGTATTTAAAGAAAAACTGGAGCACATGCAGAAACAATGTCATGTGACCACGACACAGTTCTGAATGAATCCCAAAGAATATCTTAAAAAAATGTATATAGATATTTAAACAAAATGTACACACAAGGAATGTACTATTGAAAGCCACACAGTGCTTACCAAAGTTGGTTTCTTCTCCTAGTTCTCGTCCATACTTAGCCATGCATTCTCCCAGAAGTCCCTCTGCCTGAGGGTAGCCTGGATTCTTCACCTGCCCACGAATCTTAGACACGGTGTTTAACATGGAGAGCTTGGCCCGGGACGCTGTGGGAGACGCAGGGTGGTTTTAAGAGATAAAATAAATAAGCTTATATTTTCATGTTGGACATGGAGGTACATTTAAAGACTTGTAGGCGCTCACCAGGGTTTGGTTGAAGGTATTCTGATGTTTTGGAGATGACCTCCACTACTGCTTTATTGGTCACATCTACTTTCTACAAAACACATCAAACATCTACATCACACAAGGTACTGACCAATAAGAAATACTGGGAAAATAAATGTTTGGCAAAAAAGAGTGAAGTACAGGCAAGATAGTTATTATATCGTTTGCATATCTATTAACCCTTCATGGACCTCCCTCACACTGTTATCAACCCTCCTGGAACTGTATTACACTTTTCCAACATAACCACACGACAACAGATTTGGATATAAAATATTTGACAGACAAATTATGTAGATAAATTAAGTACACACCCAAAAAACATAGCACACATTGTGAGGGGATGTTTGTGTTCTGTGTATCTGTGTTGTTTAGAACAATGGTCCCCAACCACTGGGCCGCAGACCGGTCCTGGTCCATGGGTGAATTGGTGCCAGGCCGCAGAGGAATAATGTTTCCTTTTGGCCCCATCTGCTATTGTATTTACTTGATCCATACCCATATCAACAAAAGAACTGAACAATAGAATGGCTAGGATTGCATCATCAATATTGCAACTTTATTTCATTAGGAAATATTTTCTCAGTACAACAATAAACTAAAAATGACGCTAAGTAAACTCCCAATCAGTGAAAATAGTGTAAGTTTAACTGGCCCGTTGTGCAAAAAAGGTTGAGGACCACTGGGTTAAAAAGCATTTCAGGGTCTTAAAACAGGGTAAACTTTGAGCAGATAACTAAAGACATCACCTCCTCTGACACATCTGTAGCAGAAGTTATTGCTTCAATCACAACACTAGAGCTCCATAAAAACAATGAAAAATACACTCAGAGAGTATTCTGATCCTCTGCACTTTGTGACAACTGTAATTGATCCCTGTTATAAGAACCTATACTTTAATGTGGTTATGCACTTTGTTTGTAGGAAAATTCACTTTATATCTTCCAGCAGAACTATAGGCATTGTTTTTTAACATACATATAACTGAGATCAGGTTTAACAATTTGTTTTCAATTATTTGGAACATTAATATTAAATTATGCCATTGCAGCGTATTCATTTTATTGGGGTTTAGGTCAAAGTCCTAAATATAATGGTACTAA